>WBMY01005666.1:25211-94604 GCA_013397315.1 Donacobius atricapilla
AGCGTGCCGCTGGCGGGCGGGCGCCGAGGGCAGCCGCCTCCGTCGATGTCCGGGCAAGCGTTGGGGGGCTTTGAAGAGGCCTGGAGCTCGCGGCTCAGAGCTGCGCCGGAACACTCGCGGGGGAGCCTCGCCCAGGAGCGGGATGGAGCTGGCAGTGAGGGAGCGGCTGCTCGCCGCGGAGAGCGCAGGAGGTGAGCGGGCGGCCGCGACCTCGTGATCATCTTTACAAAGAAGTGAAATTAAAATCCAACTTCAAACGGGAAAACAGCTTGATCCTAATCTGTTTTCTAAATTCACTTTCTTGTGTGTTAACGTTAGTGATTTTAAATAGCAAGAGAATTGTTAATGCTTCATCTTAGAACTATGCCTGACTTCGAACAATGTGTGTGTGACATTATTTTCCTTAAAAAAAATATCTTAATTTACTTCTGCAGAGGAGAGACTGTATATCATGTAGCTCATTTGAATGCAATCGTATCAGTACATCTGGAAGCAAAAATTCTTCATTCATTTTTTTATTTTAGATGTTCAGGCTTTGAAGAATGCTTACGAGTTACTCAAATCAGCCAGTGAAGGACAATCTGCACTTGATTCATCAGATAACATCAACACCGATTTATATGTTTTATGTGCTGAGCAAGCTCTTCAGGTTTGTAATTTAGGTCTCTTATCTGTATTAAATAAAAACGTGTACGATGCACTGTTTTTACAGCTGTTACGGTTACTACTTCAAAAATCTCAGAAGTACCTGAGGAAGGTATTACTCCATTCTGGTTTTGGAGAGCAATTGTTTAAACACACGTTTTCCATTAAAACTCCACCCCTAAATCCTCATTTTTTTATAGTCAGTCGGCAAAGTGTTGTTTGTGAAGTTTGTAATCGTATCCAAATTAGCAAGGCATACCAAAATGTATTCAAAAATATTTGCCGTGCCTGTTTTTGCTTGTTATGGAAAAACTTAGCATTAAGCAATTTGGTTATGTCTGAAGAAAATACATTTGTGAACATACATATCAGGCAAAAGGACCCTAATAAAAATAATAACCCTGGTCCATTCTAATGATAAAAGGGTGTTGGTAATTGAAATGACTTCTATAAAATGTGGTCGAGATTTTTATTTTTGAAGTATTTGTTAATATTCAGTTTATGGTCATAAACGATTGGGTGTTAAGCAGACAGAGTTTGTAGTAAAACTTTTTGTTTTCCCCAAGTTGCAATCCAGTCAAAATCTGTCTGTGGTCTGAAAATTGAGATGTAGCACTGACAAATCCTGCCAGCTAATACCCTTTAAAAAAAAAAAACCCAAAATTTTGTTGAGCATTTTGTCTTTATGTTAACAGTTGTGTTTAAGAAGGAGGCATTTTTTGGATACTGTAAGAAGTTCTATGTCTGACTGAGGAGCTTTGTTAAATAAAGCAGCTTTTTTTTTACATACATTTGGGATGACAAAACTATGCTTTAATAAATTGTGATGGCCTTATGCCACAACTGGTAGGCATCTCTATGGAATATTACTTAGATACTGGTATGGAGTTAGATGTTACCCTTGATTAGGCATGCATTTTAAAAAGCTAACAATTCTTAATTATTTGTTGCATTTTTGAAAATATTGAAATGCTTTTTTTTTGGGTTTTAGTTGGGATATCAGGAAATCAGCAGTGATTGTCTACAGATGTATTTTAAAGGAAGATTTCCTGTGAACCAGTTTCTTGGCAGAGCATATTTGTGCCAAGGCCGGTTGCATGCTCCACACTCTACAGATAATTTGGTGAGAAATTGTGAAGGGCGCTTTATATTAATTCAGCCTGGTTTTACAAGTATGTATTCCTAGGTTTTTATGTGTTGCTTTCAGTCATTTAAAATACACAAGGATAATCAGGACTGTGGGAAAAATCAAAGGAAATATATTAACAAGTATGTGGGTAAACAAAACTTACCATATGAATCTAATATTTCCTGTATTATGGAGGAATATTTCCAATATTTTGGAGAAGACAATAAAAAAGAATACTTGTAAAAATTTTCAGGTGATTGATTGTTTTGAGTCACTCTCTTAACATTTTACTTAAATATGATACTTTCCGACCAAATTAGCCGTAACTGTTAAAATAATTACCGATTTTATTTGGGAAGCATTTTGTAGACTTGTGGGAAGTGGAGGACTGAAGAGGCCCTCAGAGAGATTGTACAGTTCATTTCCATGGTGGTATACTTCCAGCACTTATCAGTAACATTTCCATGTGGTACTTGGATGTGGCTTTTTGTCATGAGAGGTGGAAGCAACTCAGCAGGATACTTCTGCTTCTATGTGTTGCTTTGAGGTGTTACAATTCCCTATATATGAAGAATAGTTGTTATCTCCTGCTGATTTTAAAGTGGAGTGGGATTTGTTTTCTGTCTTCAGTATTTCACTAGTCCTTGTACTATGATCAGTCAGCTTTGATCTTCTGTTTATGGTATTTAGCCCCCCAATATAGCCTTAACAGATAGAATCATACAGTTTAGAATCATAGAGTATTCTGAGTTGGAGGGGACCCACAAGGATCATCAAAGTCCAACTCCTGGCTCTGCACAGGACAACCCCAAAAATGCCACCCTATACCTGAGAGAGTTGTCCAAATGCTCCTTGAGGTCTGTGAGCCTTGGGGCCATGACCACTGCTCTGGGGAGCCTGTTTAGTGCAGAACCGCCCTCTGGGAGAGGAACCTTTTCCTGATGTCCAGCCTAAACTTCCCCTGACACAGCTCCAGCAGTTCCTGGGATCCTGTCCATGGGCAGAGAGCAGAGGTCAGTGCTGCCTCTCCACTGGCTCTGAGGAGGAAGCTGCAGAGTGCGATGAGCTCTCCCCTCAGATGCTTTCAGGCTGAACAAACCAAGGGAACTCAGCCAGTCCTTATATGGCTTCCTCACTAGACCTTCAGCCATCTTTGTAACTTGTAGTTTGTGTTACTTGTGTTCACAAGTGTACCTGAGAGATGTTTTAGTAGTTTCTTTGAGTAGTGTGTTTGAATTAACTTTTAAGCTAGAATCTTTTCCCTATTACATTTTCTGTACTTTCTTCTGTGAGCACACATGCAGAATAACTGGTCAATGGTCACTTTAAAACTTCATACATATTTAAAATGTCCAGTTATGTTTCTAAATTACCATTATGTTTTGTGAATCTCAATCAAAATTGGCTGTTTTCTTCTTGGCTCTTGCTAACTTCTTAGAGTTTAGAAATGGTCCCAGATTGTACAGTCCTGGCTTGGTTCCCTCTGTCATGTGCTGTAATGGTCTTTTAAGATACACTTCACACCAGCTGTAAAGTTTTTTCACTGATGTGTTCCTAGATCATTTATGAAAGTATGAGTGGTGCAACATCTCATGCTGTGTGACTAAGTAATCATCATTCACTTAGAAAAGATAAATTTGTCCTTATCTTGGTTTCCATCCTAAGGAATCCTTCTTAATTGATTAAGATGCTTGTGTTCTTAAAGGCCAAGTGCAACTTTTCTACTTTAGTACATGTTTCACCTCTGGTTTTCTTTTTATATAGGCAGTTCCCATTTGTTGCTCAGTACCCTTCTTATGTCATCCCAGAGCTCAGTAAGTCAATCCCACTTCTCTTGGATATTTTAGTTTCTCTTTTCCAGCATACTGTAGAGACCCTCTCTGGTGTCATCCTATTCCTACTCATCCAGCTCCACCTTGCTTTGCTATTTGCACTGCATCTTTTCAAAAACCCCTTTTATAGTATCTCACCCGTCTTCTTTACATGTTGTCTTCAGGAATTTGTACATACTGATGGGTTCTTTCCTGAGCTGCCGCCTTTGGGCTCAACAGTCTCAGCTCTTGGTCTTTCCTCATGGGAAAGGTAATTCAGTTGTTTCTTGACCTTTGCATCCCTATCTTGGACTTTCCCCAGCATCCATGTCTCTCTCGTACTGAGGAGCCCAGAACTGGGAGCAGTGCTCTTGGTGGGGCCTCAGCAATGCTGAGTAAGAAGGGAAGGATCACATCCCTCAGCCTGCTGGCTGTGCTCCTCCTAAGGCATCCCTGGACACTGTCAACCACCTTTGCAGTAGGGCAATGCTGCTGGCTGGCATTTGACTTGGTGTCCTCTGGGATGCACTGAAGAGCTGGTTCCCAGCTCCTTTTAATGATACAAAGGGCATGCCTGCCACATCGTTCTGTTGATGAATTTTTGTTGCAGCCTTTTTGAAGAAAATAATTCCTCGAGATTTTTGATGGGACAACCTAATATATTTGTTCCCACTGGATTTGCTCTTGGATATTTCTGAACTTCTTTTGCTGAAAGCTTAAAAAGTATGCGGCTTTGTAGTTTCGGAAAATTTCAGTCCTGATAAGTAATGTTTGGCAGAAATGAAGTAAGTTGAAAATACAGTCTTACAATTTGAAATCAGGAAAGCATGTAAATAGGCTATCAACCAGTTAGTCTGTTTCTATAGCAACAACTTACTCTGGCAGTATGTTTTAGTTGAGATTGGTCTGAAAATAAAATTTATGAAGTATGAACATATTGAAATAGGAAAAGAATCTACTGATTTATAAAAGCCATATGCAAATTACACTAGCTTTTCTTTGTTCTATTCTAGGAAGATTTTGAAAAGTTTGTGCAGTTTTTTATGAAGGCAATAGATTTTGCAACCCATGACAGAAGGTAGGCCCTACTGACAGGATTAACTCTAAATCCCAGGAAATGCTGCTTATCTGTATTTTCAATTGTTTGTCTTGATTTTCATTAGGTAGCATGGAGTTGTGTTGTTTGGGTTTTTTCTTTAGGTTTTTCCTTCCATTTTGTGACTTCTGTTACTGCTGTGTGTGCTGTAACAACAAAAGAATACTGCAGTCTTCCATTGACAGGGTGAACAATCCTGTTTAAAGCTGTTAGATAGCTCAGCATTTCTTACCCTTTTATAGCTATGATCTATAGAATGAGAGAACCACGTTAGCTTATTTTTAATAATCATTAATTATTAATTATTGCTTAGAGTATACTTGCAAGAGTTATCATATTCTTCTTGTGCTGTAGTGGTCTTCTCAGTTTGTAGTCAGGATGACTTCCAATGAAAAGTAAAAGCTGCACTTTTTAGCTACTTAGAAGTGTCTTACAGTACTCAAGCTGTAATTTTATGTTTATTCAAGTTCATGAAATACTAAATGTTTTCTATTCTTATTTTTCAGGTATTTTTTTTTGATACATAATGCTTCAGTTCTTTATTGGCAACTTGTGAGGCCATTTCTTAAGCCTGGATTCCGCTATTGCCTTATTCCCAGCCTTTCACAGATTGTTACAGCATTAAACCAAATTGAAGAGCAAGACAATGAATGGCGAGCAGAACTCATGATGTAAGTTTAATTGTATTTTTTCATAGGAGCATTCTGTAGTCCTTTGGGACTGCTACCTGAGGTAGTCTTATTCACTGGCAATGTTGTAGATGTATTTATTGGGAAAATCTTAATAACTTTTTGAAGAGACATAAATGTACTGAACATTAAAGGTGCCTCATTTCAATATTTACTTTAAGCTTGAAGTTTCAGTGACAGAGATATCTGTGCCTTAGGTCAGATCTGAAGTTTCACTGTGATTTTGGATGTAGTGTTTGAGTCACTGATAGCAATTGGAAATAAGTGGTATATAAATATCAATGTATTACTGTTCTTGCATTTCCTGAGCAAAGCTGGAGCATAAACCCTGAGATAACTGTACTGAGAAAAATAGTTTTATGTGCAAAAGGAGGAGTGTCCATGGAATTTTTCAAGGTCCCACAACCTTTTCACAGAGAGGTTTTGATTCCCTGTTTCTCTTACACTCCTACCGTAGTTTTTTCCCTTTCTGTTTGTGAACGTCTCTGTTTCTCAGGTCTATGACTATGGTTTATTGCTATGTAGCATTTTCTTCATAAACTGACACTGGAGGGAAGTAACAAAACATTCCAACATTCCAAGGGGTGTGCTAAGGACTATCTGGAATACCATGCAGGCAGCTTCTTGGTACCAAACACTTACTGGGGTATTGATGAGAACAAACAAATGCACACAGTGTGTTTGTGTTATAAAACTAATGGTTGCATTTTTTTTTAAAAGTTGTATTTATTTCTAAGAATTTTTAAAATTATGATTATCGTTGTTGTTAATTTATGTCGTGGAATCACAGGCTCTTTTTCAGTCAAATCAGATAAAGTATAGAAAATCCAGTAGATATATTGCAGTTTCCAAAATGAATAATTTTCTTTTGCTACATGCTTTTAAATACTAGCCTTTCCAGTAGTTAAGGGAGAATCTTAGAAAACGTCTCAGAAATGTTTTTCTCATACACTTTTAAATAATTAATCTTTTTCATTCCAGATATCTTTTTATTTCACAAAAACCCTCAAAATTTTCCAAGATTCTTATTGTGATCTGCACTAAATATGCGTTAACAGCTGTATATATCTTGAAGAAGCAAAAAAGTAGAAATTAGAGGATCTCTTCTGTGTTGAGTCAATGCTTTATAGCACTAATCACTTGAACTGCTTTTAGAAGTGGTATCTTGGATACAAGAAGTGTTAAAAAATATAACTAAGAATTATTTCGGAAAGTGTTAATAAATATTTAATGCAAACATCTGTTTGATCTGCAGAAATTTACTTGAGTGCTTCCTTGATGCTTCAAAACTGGAAGAAGCAAAAGAGTTTTCATCTACTGCAGCAGTCTTTATTAAGGAAAATGTTCCAGATAAATACTCTCAAATATTTTCTTTAATGGTAATGCTGAAAAATATTTTAAATTCCCGTTAAGACAGGAGCTCTGTCTACATTTTGTAAGATCATAACTATAATTGTTATATAAGTTGTTTTCTTCATTTAAATTTTGTGAGCTCCCAAACAATTCAGTGGATATGCAGAGATTTTCACAAATTGCGTGTTTTTGATACTACAAGCTAAAGAGCTCCCTAATGCTCCATGTTGTTTTAACACATCATAATATAATTGGGATGACTGTGGATAACCCTAAAAATTCTGTTTGGGATTAATGACAATTGAAAGGGAAGGTGTAGTAAGAGCAATTCAACCTGACTGTGAGGGCACATGTAGTATCTGTTGACTTTTCTCATGCTGATACATACTTAAGTGATTCAGCTTGAACCCTATAAATAATTCTGGAAATTGGAGGATATGACAATGCTTCACATTTCTCACATGCCCTTAATTTGGGAAATAAGAGGATGAAGACAAATGCGGCAAAAGCAGAAAGAGGCAAATAAAACTTGAAGTTGTGTCTTTCATTCTACTACACTATCTGTTGTCTCTTTCTGTGCACCCTCCAATAACTGCATTCCAAAAGTGTAGGTTTGTATTACAAATTTCTCTAACACTGGAATAATGAGACCAAATATACAACATTCCAGAGGTGTGATAATAATGAAGTAATCACCCTGGGGCAAGCTTGAAATTGCTTTTGTATTTTTTAGAAGAATTACTGAGCAAAGCTTTTGACAATGTCCTTAAAGAGAAGAATGAAGTAGTTCTAAAACTGTGCTTGAGCTACAGAATTAGGATCCAAACTACTGAGTGCTTTAGTAGCAGCATATTGGAGTCCTGCAAAACTTAGTGTTCCAGTACAGCTGAAGTAATCAGTGTTGATGGTTGTGGGCAGTCAGTGTGAGAGTCAGAAGAAATGATCTGCACACTATTAATGTGTAACTCTACAGTTAAATTGAAGTAACTGCAGTTTATTGTAATGTCTTCTTAATATTTATTTCCCTGCATATAATTTATAGGTACAGATAAAATTTAATTGGTCTTGTTTCTCTCAGCTGGATGAGATGATTTCAGAATGAGTTCTATCAAAAGGTGCTAAAAATGCACTAATTAGGATTCTAACTCAGAAGGTAGCTCCACATTTGTATTTCTACTCAAATAGTTCTGATCCTGACTATCGGAAGGTCAGGATAGCTCTACTGGGTGGTCCGTGTATTGTCTATGCAGAACAACATAGATTACCATAGTAGCCACACTGCTCTTAAAGTTCATGAAAACAGTCAACATACCTGCTTTATTTTAGCCCTGTTGAATGTTGGTCCTTTGCTTATTTAATCAAATAATAATTAAATTGTTATTTTATAGGTGTATCACAAACTAATGGATATTTCCCAGGTAGAGAAGGAAACACAAAATTCCATCCATCTTTCAATTGTTTATAAAATGCAGGTGTTAAAGTTGTAAGTATGAAAATGTATCCTTCCACTTGTACTTTGATGCTGCATCTTGCAGAGGTAGGATCAGGTTCAGGGATCCCATATGCTTGTAGAAAAATCTACTGCAGAGTTTAATTCCTCAAAAGGAAAATTATAATACAGTTTGGGTAGTAGCAATCAGGTCTGTCTAGGGAGCAGCTTCATCTAAAAAGTGGGCTAGCTCTTTGGGAGTGTAGGGATTAGTGTGTTGTACAGATATTGCCAGGAGAAAGAATTTAAGAGTCTGAAAGACATTTTAATATCAAGTGGACTCCAGTTCTGTCCCCAGGCTGTGTAAAAGAAAGTAAAGATGAAGTGAGGAAATCACCTGAAGTACCATGTACAAGTCATGGAGCATAATGCTTTTTAAACTCTTTAAATTTTTATGGTATAAGAAAAATTCGGAAATTAGGCTTCATAGCAAAATCTCATGTAATTTTTTTTCAGTGTGTCAATATTTCCCCATTTTAAAAACATTGATTCTTTTCTTAGTAACAGTAGATTAATTTATACTGACATTATGGGAAAGGAGTCTTGCACACGGGTTTTTTTTTTGTTGTTCTGGAATAAAATTTACTGTCTGAAATATTAATTCAGATACTGGAGTTAGATTTTATTGATTTTTTTTTCTTGATATTTCAATATCCAAGTAGCCTACTGATACCTTGGAATAAGAGCCATCCATTCTGAAGTTAGGAGAGTTATTTCAAATTTTTAATGCAGTGACATTTCTCATGAAAAATTATGACCCAATTCCTCATATGTTGCAGGCAGTGGAACACAAATGTATTTCCAAGTGATGCCACTGCAAATCTGAATTCTTTATATGTGCTTCTGAAACAGTATGATGTACCTCCAGCATCTCTTCTCAGTGTGAAGTGAGTTTTGTTTGTCACAGCCCCCGGGAGTTGGTGATGAAGCTGATCCTGCTTCCATTGAAGTCTGTCAAAATTCCTAATGACATTGCAGAGATTAAATTATTACTTAGTTGTTTGTGTTGTGTTAACACATGGGTCATCTTAAAAAAGGACAAAATCCTGTTAGGTTTTATGACAGAACCCAAGATTAAGTATCTTCTTCCACACAGCTGTTAGTATAACATAATAAAATCTTTCCATAATAATTTCTTATTGATAAAAGGAGATTTTTAAAGGATCTTAAAATTGACATGTACTTTTCAGATTGTCGTTAATTTTTAACTTTTCCTGGGGCCCTTCCCATCACTTCAGCATAAGTTTGAAAGACTAAACTGACCACTATTCCAGTAGTGACATCACAGCTGTTATATATGGAAGTAATGCTACTTTTTTACTTGTTAAGGCAAACCCTCTTTGACAATCTTCAGGTATCTCATCACTTCTCCTGTTCTGAACAGTACACTATGCTCATTTGGTTATTTACAGACATCCAAACAGTCAGAACGTAGTCTCCAGCTCTGTCTGTGTTCTCAGTTCATAGACTTAATCTGGCAGACTGATGGATTTAACTGCTTTGTGTGCCAGTTCATTGAGTTGTATTTCCAAAATTTTCTGCAGTCTTTCTGCAATCTGATGTCTCTCACTTCACCATGTCTGTTCTTCATGCATTTTATTCTGTATTTTTTGTCTTCTTCAGGGTCTGTGCAGACTGCCTAGGAGTATTCTAATTATTTTCCATAAACAGATTAACTTTTGTATTTTTCATGTAGCCAACTTTGAACTCCTTCTTCTTTTCTTGTCACCTATGAGCATTACTTGTATAATTATAATTCTAATAATATTTAACAGCATAATAATAATAGGACTTGAAGGTTTTCAGGTACATTGCACAGTTTCTTTCAAACAGTGGCTTTTTAATTCCATGGAAGAGCAATATCAAATTCTCTGAGTGATGTTTTTGTATTTTTGAAGGATTCCTTTGATTCTGGAATTAGCTCATTTTTCCCTGAAAGTGAACTGCACTGAGCTTGCGGCTCATTGTATACTTGATTTGAAGAGCGCTCCAATTACTGTAAGTTCTAACTATGTGGGTTTGGATTTTTTTACACACCCCCCACACTACCACATCCGTTTTGTGTTTATGTTTAAAAAGTAGTACTGATGGTTCTATGGTATTCTGTCCATCTGTGTATTGCTTATATATTCATTGATATACATAATTATTTGCATACTTCATCTATTCCTAAACTAGAGAAGTAGATGCAAGTTCAGAAAGTAGGATGTGGGTAGACTAGGGTGATTAGCAGTGCAGCTTGTTTTGGCAAATAAATATTAACGGTAAATTTTTGGTTATGTTTTTAAATTGTTCCCTATGCAAGAGTTTGATTAGAAGTTAAATTCCAGTTTCTATTGTGATGATCCCATTTAGACTTACTCATAAAATTTAGCTTATCCTCACAGAATTTATTTTTTTTCTGTGTATCTGATTCAGGCCCATTATTCTCAACATTTCCTGAACATCTAAAATCATATACAAATCCATAGCATTCCACTGGAAGATGTATTTAAGTCCCCTAGATCAAAGACTCACAAGGATTTAGTCTAAGTATTTGTGTAGTAGTGGGAAATACCTGTTGTGTGGCAGTTATAGAGAAACCTGGCTTCTATTTCAACCTTCTCCATTGGAGTTAATATGTTTTTAAGTGACCATCTTCTGATTGCCCTGCATAATTTGACAGTGATTTCTTGTTATAGTAGAGAAATCTATGTCAGAATTTCAGTTCCTTTGCTTTTGCCAAGTACTGACAAATTTCTCAAACAATAGCATGCATTTCATCTCTGTGTGTATTTGTCATTAAGTTTTTCACAAGCTCTTCTCTTTTCCAGTCGTGGGGATGTTAAATTACCAAAGGTCATGCTGAGTAATTTGATAATAGCTCATCAGGAATTAGGAAAGGAGACGCTGTCTGAATTTTCCTTACTACACCATTTAACCCACATACAGTGTATCTTAGGTGTTTCTATGATCCATACATATAATTTATATGATTTAATAGTCAACTCTTTCCTGTTAAAAGTCTAACCTCATTTTTCACTTAAAAGTTTCACTGCCCATCAAGCTGAATCCTTTCTGTCTTCACTAGCATGTGTTTATTCCAAGCATGAACCTTTTTCATAACATTCATGAGTAAATGGAAGACGGCAGATTTAAATCAGATACTGTGAAAATACTCTTCCTTGTGAGACTTGTGAGGCCCTGGCACAGGTTGCCCGGAAATGCTGTGGCTACTCCATCCCTGGAAGTGTTCAAGGCCAGGTTGGACAGGGTTTGGGGCATATTAGGATAGTGGAAGGTGTCCCTGCCCATGGCAGGGTGTTGGAACTGGATGGGGTTTAAGGCCCCTTCCACCCCAAACCATTCTGTGATTCTTTGATTCTGTTGGAACTGAAACCAAATTACAGTATGGGAGGAATCAAGTGTACACTGGTTTTCTTACTGCAAATTCTGGCAATGAACAGCTTAGAAGTTATTTTGCAGCCTCCAATGAGTAAAAAGTGACCGCAGTTCAAACAATAAATTCTATTCCCTTTGTATCATTTCAGTTAACTGGGTAGTATAGCAGGATTTTCACTAGGAAAGTACAGTGCTGTGTTACTGTAATTTCATGGGTTTAATCTTTATTGTATGTCTTTTTGAATAATTGCGATTAGCATTTTGTGTATTAATACTTCATAGGAGCAAGGGAAACTTATTGAGATAGAATGTCTGAAATGTGAATACGAAATGAAGAAAAATGACGCTGAAATTGTGGCTTATACCAAAGGAGTTGTTGAGGTATGTTCTTTAACTTTGAGAGAAAAGTAAAGGTTTTAATTTGTTAAATGTGGAAAATTGCATTTGACTATGTGTCCTAATTACATTATACTGTGTAATATTACATTATACCACAAGGGGTCATTGAGTCCCTCTCAACTGTGATTGCATGTTATGCTCAACCTCATACAAATTCTTACAACAGAGAAATGCAAATTGTTCCTGATAAATTGTCACACTAGGGAGGATTTGATTTTCTTGAATTTTTGTTGTCAGTTGGCTCAGCTGTTATTCAGACCATCAAAGTTAGAAGCTTAAATATCAGTATTATCAATGGGATTAGAGAGCTGCCCACAATGAGCAGTTTAGACGAGCTGTTAGAGTCACCTAAAGTTCCTACAGTGGGAAGTAGGAGTATGTTTAATGGAAATTGGTAGTGTAAAGACTTACTCGTATCTAGGGCTGTTATCATTTTGGAGTTCAGAAATTCCACTCACCTTTTGAAAGAAAATCTCTTGTTAATGAATTCTTCATAATATGAAACACTCCTAATACTAAAATGTAAAACAGGATATTTTAAGTCTACAGTCTATGCAGTTGAAGAGGGATATTGGTTTTTTCTGGGTTTTTTCGGTGGGATTTTTTTTTTTGTTTGTTTTTGTTTTGTGTTTTTTTTTGGGGGGGTTGCTTGTATAACCTCTAAAAATAATGTAATTAATTATATCTGTTACTGTAGGTAACATTGGCTTTTAGATTTAGTAAGAATCAAGTTTAATTGACAGTATGGCAAATTCCATTCCTAATACTTCTTTTTTTTCCTCCTCTGTACTGCATTTGTATCTGAATGTGAAAAAACCCAAAACAACTACACCTTCTGAATTCACAAGTATTCACAATTATCAATTTTTGTTTATCGTAAGAATGGGGACTAGTGGACATTTCTGCCAGAAATATGTGACAGCAGCCTGGGGCACCTAAAAGAAATACTCCTTA
This sequence comes from Donacobius atricapilla, assembly GCA_013397315.1. Classification (NCBI taxonomy): domain Eukaryota; kingdom Metazoa; phylum Chordata; class Aves; order Passeriformes; family Mimidae; genus Donacobius; species Donacobius atricapilla. The sequence continues at coordinate 38,158 of WBMY01005666.1, forward strand.
GTTATTGATGCCTATTTTTAAAAAAGAATTTATGAAAGGAATGATTAAGAAAAAAGTTTCCAAAGTCTGCTGGCTAAGGGACTACTTTCTACTGAAAACAGTCCTCAGATTAAAATTTGGAGAAACATGTAAAAAATTTCATTTATTAAATGCAGTAGTGCTAATTGATTCTTCATGTATGCAGGCTCAGCTGAAGTTGATAAAAAATCTTGAGTTAACGTTAAAACGTGCAGTTCACTTGGGAGATCCTGGTGTGATTCAGGTTGTTTGTGCAACCCAGTGGAATCTGTGCTTACCACTGCTACAGCACAATTTGCATCAGCGTGTGCGAAAGCCATTGATCTCAGTTGCTGATGTCCTTGAAGAGATTGACAGGTAATTTTCAATGCTGTGTAGTTTTTAGAAAGGTCTCAAAGCATCAAACTCATTTAAAAGCTCAAGTTCTGTGATATTAAGTGTCTTTGAGAATTTTCCACTAGCTTGTAATAAATGCATGCCTGCATGTTGCATACATTTCCCTGTTAATCATTTAAATATAGGTTCCTTTCAGGTGTAGTCTTACAATGTTTAATGACTTGTAGCAAACATTGAAATATTTTAGGAATTTAAAAATACTCTAGTTAATCAAAATTATGTGAGAAAATTCCAAAGCTTCAGTATATGTGTTGGACTGTGGTCTAGATTCCTGTGTTAACATTGCTTTTGTTGGTTAAAAAAAATCAAAAAATTACTTTTGAAAAAACTTCATGGCTTCTATATTATGTTACAAATAAGACACTTCTTGCAAGATACTATTTTTATATCTTTGTTTATACTTCTTTTTAATTGAGAAACCTACTGTATTAAGAAAACTTACTATTTTTTGAGGTATATTCTTCTATTTGCTGTTATGCTGTACTTAACCTGAAGCACCTCAATATTTTCACCTTTTTTGTTAATTTGAATCAACAGGTAAATATTAGTATTTGGTACTTAGTTAACTGAGTTTGGACCTATGCATTGTCTGACCATTAAGAAAAGAGATTGGAACTTTTGCAGTAGAGTGAGTTGCAGTTGACACAATCTGCCATTTGAGCAGGACAGTAGGTGGTTTCTGCTGCAAGTATTGCAGAGGAAGGTGGGAAATCTAGTTTCGGTGTTTTTAATTTTTTTTTTTAGTTGCATAAAGAGTGGATATACACATGCATGAAAGCACTATATTGTGTTACTGTACAGTTATTCAAGCATTGCTTATGCTTTTCATAGAAAGAATGTGAGATCAGCACAGGCAACTTTGAAATTTGTACTAAATGTTAGTAATGACAATTTTTCTCTAAAAGCTTGCAGGGGGATTTTGGAGAGATTAGGGTGTGAGGGTTTGTCACGTATCTTCTTAACAATCCAGTAGACTCAGCCTCAGCTCTGATGTGGTGCTGTCTCTAGACATTGGATGAAGTAATTTGTCTGTATTAATTTGCCTGTCTTGATTTTTGTTTTGATTGCAGTGTTAATTGTGGCTACTTTGGTCCACAGGAAAAGGCTGATACCTGCTCAGTCAGGCTGGCTCTGACGTGGACATGCATCAGTTCTATGGCATGATATTTGATAGTCTTGAAAACCTTTCTGCTCTCTCTTTTTCATAACATTGCTTTAATTTATCTGATATTTTGTTTTTCTTCCTGAAAACAACCAGCAGTAGCATGTAGAGCTCTGAGCTGTCATGAGCAGCGTCCTGGGGCTGTGATGGATAGGGAGCTGAGCGTCCCTGAGAGTGCAGTTTTTGGTGAAAACACACTGGCTCTGTATAGTGGTGTCAATAACACCTGGGTAGAGACAGTGCTTAGAGTGAGTGTGTATGCCTGAGGTGAGCCACGTCTCTAAAAGAGCTCAGCAAGTATGACCAGGGCTAGACTTTCAGGAATATTAGCTTCTACTTAAATGTTAGGAACAGAGTGTGAACTTCTGTCAAAAGTCCTTATTCAGCACATTATGGTTTCTCTGGCAGTTAAGTGTGTTTGAAAACCTCTTCACTTGATTTGCACACTTAAGCAGTACTGAAAAAGGGTTCTACAGATATATAAAGATCAGTTAGTCCACAAGATGTGTTGCTCTCTCCTGCAGGGTCAGTGAAAATAATATGCAGTTAAATTTTCTTATTAATTTCAGTTTAAAAGGCAAAATAGTGAAAACTAAAGAAAGAAGTCAGTTAAAAAGGGAATATCAATTTTAATACAAGAGTCACTTTTAATTATTGAGTTTCATCTTTGGGTGAGTTTTAGGTCTAAGAATTTTAATATGCCTTATTTTAACAGTTTACACTTAAATTTATAATCCTTAGCACGTTGATTTTGTTGCGTTGCCAAGTTCATATGGAAATAGCTCGCATTGAAGAAGATGGGGATAGACTAGAGGCAGCTCTGGAACACTTGCAAAAAGCTATGCACCTGAACAACAGTGGGCAGTATCAGGAGCATCTAAGACTGAGTTTTAACCGCCTTCGTTTGAGTGCAATGCTTTACGAGTCCCCTGAGCATCTGGAGGATCAGGCAGTAATGCTGATTGAACAGGTAAGCCAGAAGAATAAGATCTGGAGCTGGAATAGGCTTGCTTATTAAATTGCAGCAGAGGAGAGACAGCTGTTTAGTAGAACTGCATATTAGTAGAGACAGCGTCAGCTTGTTGTCAGCAAACTGTCTTTGCTTTGTTGTCTTGAAGTGGTCATGCTGCTTCACAGTCTGAAGATTGTAATAGAGGATTTTTTTCCAATTCTCTCAAAGCTCATTTCTTGGGGGAAGGCAGGGAGTTGTTAATTAGCAGAAATATCAGCGACAAAAGAATAGCAGTTGTCAATTATTAGGATTTCATTGCATGAAACAGTGTTTTATTTAATGAGAAGCACAGTGTGCAAATTGCCAAACATCCTAGCTGGCTATGAGATAAATCAATATTATGTGACACTTAAAAATGCCACTAGATAATATACTCTCCAGTCACAATATAGGCACTGTCAAGAGTTACTGCTTCTAATTCTGTTGTGCTGTCTTAGCACCTGAACAAAAATCATACCGGCAACTGATTGTTTTCCTGGTTTAAATGTTTTTCCATGCAAGCGTCTCTGCTTAAACGTTGGTTTAAAAAACCCCACACCTCCTCTGATTTCGGCTACTTCTTAGCAGACCAGGCTTTTTTTTATATCTTATAGCAATTTCTAGTTACTGCACACTGGATATGTTACTGTGGGTTCTAAATAAATTCTAATATTTTTTTGAGAAGGTATAACATAATATCAGGTTATATACTGCGGAATATACTGTAAAGATTCATGAGAAGCAGGAACAGTACTCGTATTAAATTATCCATGGTAATTATGTGAATATCAACAGAACTTCCACAGTCCATTTCAGTGACAATAATACCGTAGAATGATGTGTAAGATACCTAAAGATACACAATTCCTATGGTTATTTTTTTGGTAGTAGCAAGTTCTATGATGTGCATTCTGTTACATTTAGTAAATAAGATCTATTTGGAATATAAAATGAACCTTATAACAATGAGTTCTTTATCTAGGCTAAAAGGGGAAAACAAGAGGATAATGTGAGGAAAAAGAGATCCCTTCTGGTAAATGCAGGTCTTGCATTAGCTCCTGACACATTTCAAATAGTCCTTGACAGTGAAAATGAAGCTAAAGGTAAAGTATGTGCGTGAGACGAAAAGTTACTACTCTTTACTTTGCACATTCTTAGAGGCTGGATGTAGCATCTAGTGGCAACATATAGGGAATATTGCAATACAGATGAAGTGATAGTTTTGCTGAATTCTGTGGCAGGCTTCCTATCATTTTCATAAGGGATCTAAAAGTTGTGTGGTGATGCTGGAAAGGGTGTTGATTTCCCCTCCAAATTCCTCTGAATCTTACTGTTGTGCTGTAGTGTGCTGTAAGTGGTTCTACTTTCACTATGTACAACTCCTGAATGTTTTTAACCAAGGTCATTTTTAAGTGGTGTTTTCAGAAATTTCACCCAATAATATCCTGTGTTAATTACATTGGGTATTCTTTCTATATTGTAGTTGTCTTTCTCTTCTAAGGTTCTGCTTTTCAGACCTCTAGTTTTGCACAGAGATTTAGGTGTGAATTCATTGCTTACTTTCTAAAACATGGAATGTAAATGGACACATTCCTTATTCCCCAAACAGCTTCAGTTTGTGATTATACATCCTCTGGTTGAGGAAAAGTGGACAGGGAATGGACTTTACAGATTGCTTAAACTGTTTTGTACTGTCTTGGCAATAAAACTTGTGTGTATGTGACTGATTTTACTAGAGCCAATGTACTCCTGCAGTAAAGATTATGCTGGAGGAAGGGAATGCTACAGAAGGAGTCCCATTGCTCCCAGAGCAGCCTGTGTGTGCTTTGGAAGACCATGCAGTTCTCTCATGCCATCAGTTCAGCGAGGCCACAAAGTTCCCCTCACATATCCCCATTTCAAACTTGATCAACTAATCACTTACAAGCCAGAGTCTTATTTACTGAGCAACTATTCCACTTTGTGCAGTCCTTTTAAGAGAGTGAAAACTGTGTTGCTGGAAAACATTTTCATACATTATTTAAAGTGATAAAATTTATTGTATTTGTGAAATTAAAGTCATGGACATCTCCTTGCTTTTAAATTTTAACTTGACTACTCTACATTTACTTTTGAAGTTCCTTGGAATATATCTGAGCACACATTAGCCTTCCAGGCTGAGTTTTTCGAATGAGTCAATTTATTACAGCCTTGAAACTATTACAAGACTTATTTTGACACAATATTTTGTAAAATTTTGTTCTGAAAAATTTCAGTTGTTTCTTAGGCTATCATCCAAGCAGTGAGTTTTTGCTTTTTCTGACTTAAATTGCCACAAGCTTACACATGTGTGTTGAATGAGTAAGAAAATATATATGCAAATTTATTATATAAAATTATAGGGTTATTTTTTCTTTTCAGCTGCATAAAAAACTTTTATTCTGTTTTGATGTACATACTTGCCTTATTTAGTGAGAGCCATACCCATAGATCCAAATAACAATGTCCTCCTTTAATCCACAATTCTTTTCATTCTCACATGACACAACTGTCACTGTGCATTATACTGGACAAGTTCTGTCAGTTGCTCTATGTGTATAGTTACACAGAGGTGTCATATGCTGGACAATGCATTGCAAAATATATTTAGCAAGAATGGTAAGATGTTGTGCCTTCTTTATGTTGTAAGTGAACCTACTTAGGTGTGTATTTTAAAGTCAGAAGTACTTTGTATGTATTTGCTGATATTGTTCGGCAGATTTTTTGAGGATCAAGCTAAATCCTGTTCTGTCTGCATTATGTTAGAACCCTTGCTTAGATTTTACTGAATGTAGAAACTCACTGGACTTTCCAATCCCATCAAATTACTTGTATTCTAATGCAAAACACGTTTTCTCTCTCATTAGACTACAAAAAAAAAAATCTCTTTTTGGTGTATTTATACTGCTGGAGTAATTTTTCCCTCAGGGAGCCTCTTCTTTCTCCCTTGCATCATTTCTGTGCTGGTTATTTTTTTAGTAATATTTCTGCCTAATATCTTGTTGATTAAGTAAAACGAAAGGCAGTATTCCCAAAACAAAGCAATTGAAAATGTGTTTTACTAGATAAACGTTCTTAAAATTCATCATGAATGTGTACTTTATACATTACATGGTTCACTTGCTCGTGAATGAACCTAACTAGAGCACTGCATGTCCTGTCAGAAAAGAGGTGTATTTGAGATATTTGGATTTGAAACAAGCATAGATCGGTTTTGGATGGGACAACTGTATCTCAAAATACAGGAAAAAACAAAATAGGTGCTGGTGGAGTATGTTTTTTTTCATGTTCGGTGGTTGGTTTGGGAAAAGCTTGAAGAAACAAGAAAATGGCTGGATTTTGAGTGTTTCAGCAAGGAATTATTTATCTGCTTGCTGTTCATGTGGATTTTTAAATTTCTAATATATAAAAACTACCTTTAATTTTTATTTCTTTACCAAGTTTCCTCAGGTAAAAGTAATAGTCAAATAAGCCACCTCTGTGCAAAAGCCCAACATCATACTGAAAGTGTGGAGAAAGTTGATGAACATTTGAAACACTTAAAAAATGGAAATGGCAGAGAAAGGTGAGTGCTACAGACCAGAAGTGTCTCTTTCATCTTTTGCAGAAGTCTCTGAGGGGAAAGGTTCTGTCTCAGAGGTTTTTGGTGGATGGTACCTTGTAAGAGGCTGTATTGAATCATGTGTATAATTTCTTGTCCGAAAACCTCTGTTACATTTCTATGCTGTACAGAATTTTATTCTTTTGCTGTTTCTAATCTGCTCTCTCACATGCATGCTTAAACTCACGCGTTCTATTGGTATGAACCCAACGTACAGAGGGATGCACCATTGATGTAGAATTGAAACTTGCAAGTGTCTTTTTGGGTCCCTGTACCACATCATGTGCTACAACTTTTTTGGTAAAAAAACTAAGCAGTTCATTCTGAGAGTCAGAAAGAATAATCTGTAGAAGAATGACAGGTTTAATTTTAACTATTTATATAGAATTTTGTCATTCTTTATTTAAAAGGATGTGTCTGCTTTTTTGCTGCACTAAAAATTCCTCTGCTGAAATTTAAGGGCATCTAAAAGTTTCTAAATCTAGACTTTTTTTCAAGACTTATTTTTAAATTCTCAACATTAGTTTTAAAACATTTAGTTTACTTTATGAAATAGAAAATGAGGGGTGTCACATACGTTTGAAATGTCAGTAGAATTACCAAGGCAAGAATTTTGTCTCTTGATATGCTGAGGAGATTATTTTTAGTTGGTAAAGTAATAGTGTTACCTTTGCTGCTGACAAGAAGTCTTCCATTTATTAATTTTGATTAGATGTAATTTTTTTACTGATGGCCATCATTATTGACGTGATTATTTTTGTCGATCCCGAACTATGGAACCTAATCCTGCTTACTAACTAAATTTATTTATGCTTTTTCTTTGATAGAATTATACTTTGGGCAGATTTGGCAAAAGTTGCATGTAAACAGGAAGTATGGGATGTCTGTCGTGCAGCATGTAGATTTTGCCTCTTGTATGACGATGTTTTGTTTAGGGAGGCAACAAAACACAAAAAAAGTAAGTGACAAATTATTTTCAATGTTGTAAGGAACTTTTTCCTCATTTCTTAAAGTTACTAAAAGGAGTCAGGCAATATTATTTTCTCTGCTCCCATTCCCAGAGTTCCCAGAGTTTCTTTTCTGGCACTGCATGTTGGCATCCATGGAATATTCTTTCTACTTCCAAATCTAGAAACCAGTCATTACATTTTTTTGTAGAAGCCATACCCTGCCATCAGAAGTGTTTGACCATTGCTGTAGAGAAGCACTTCTATGAAATACCTCTACTTGTTTGAAGAACACAGGCAAATTTCCCAATGGTCATCTAGGTCCATATCGTTCATGCCCGATGGAGTTGTAGAAGGATGGGTTGTTAGTCACTTTGTATGAGGCTCACATGTTAACATTTTTTACTCTATCCTCTTTAATCCCCTCTTATTGAGTGGTTTCTCTGATGTATCCAACATTGTACCTTGTTCCCCAAGGGTCTACTGGAAATGCAGCACACTTCAAGTGTTTTTAACTCAGGGGGAAAAGCACTTCCAAATCACTCTCTGCTTGCTGGCTTTCAAAGTTGGTTTTGTCAGGGAGTTTGAAAAACTCACATTTAAGAATAGATGAAATGTTTTTTCTTTTCACTAGCCAAAGTTAATCCAATGCATTCCATGTTGCTTCCAAGGTCCACTTAAAATAGGATATCAATTTGCTGGTTTTCGTTCACAAGTTTTGCATCTTCAGACTAGCAAATGTTTAGTCTTTTGTCTTCTTTCCAGACAAAATAAGGGAAAAATAAGTAAACTCAGCAGAAACTGAAGGCAACCATGCACCAAAAGCATCATGAATAGAAACTGGTGTGTTCTTACAAACCTCGTGTTTATATTAATCTTAGTCCTTTCTCTTTGTTATTAAACCAAAGAAAAAAAAATGCTATTTTTTCTCTTTACCGATGTGTGCATTACCAGAAAGTCAACCCAGTCTATGATTCAAATGCACAAAGACTTTAGCGTTTGCATAATTCAGTTCTATGCTCCACTTCAACTAATGCAATAAAATTGAACTAGGGACCAGGGAGTCTATTCACTCTGAAATTTCCGTATGCATATTATGACTGGAGCAAGTTATTTGTTGCAAATATTAAAGGCTATGCACAAATGCAGCAAAATCACAGGTAACAAATGCCTCAGCACTGCTTAAGAACAGGCTTTGAATGCAATAAATGGTACTAATGAAAAAGTTGCTTGAAATAGTTAAAAATCCTTTCTTGCTAACTATTCCCTGTGAATTTAAGAATATGGAGGGATTTGTAAACTTAAAAATGAAGATGATGATTTGCGTGGAAATAATAATGGGCTTATTTATTTTTAGCACAGAAAAACAAAGCTAATGCAACTATGATGGTTGATGGTCAAAGCGACAGATCATCAGAAGAATCATTGCTGCCTGCTAAATCCTTCTCTTTTGAAACAGATTTACTCAGAATACTAGCAGAAATAAGATTTATTAATGCAGAGGTAAATTACATAACTGTCCTTCACATTTGTTGAGTTTTGTTTTATATACAAATCTTGAAGCACTGGAATATAGAGTTTCATTATTTTCTATCTCCCTAGGAAGTAAAGGAAGGAGTGTTTTCATGAAGCAACCTTGTCAAAATACTGTGTGGAAGTAACTATAGCAATAGTTTTACTGCAGGTGCTGATAACACTTCTTTACAAGAGATTCTACTGTGAATTTTCGACATCTGACGTTACATTTCTGGATCCTTGAAGTATCAGCATGATTCAAAAACTTACATATATAAATTATGGGGTTTTTCTCCATGTAATTATTTGGTAAAATTAGCTGTAGACAATTTTAAGCTTATGAAGTACTAAGCATTATATTTCATATACTTGTACGTGACTGTACAACATTTGAAAAAGCATTTTGTATTTTTTAATTTTTGAAGAGGTAACAGCACTAATATGAAGTCATGGTCTGCTTTTACAATGACAACCTGGGTAGAGAATTTATTTCTCTGTATCTTTTCAGGCAACTGCTCATTTATTAAGATTGCAGGGAATCAAACTGAATGATCATGCTGTACCTCCAGAAGCTGCATACCAATGTCATCCAGGATGTGTTTCATATCTTCCTGAGAGTGATCCAGAGTGGGGAACATACAGGTGCTTTTTTGTAATACGTATCAGGAGCAAGGAAGTCTTCATGCAGTTTTGAGTAAAAAAGATGCGTCCTTAACTCTCAGATGGCATGCCTCACTTACATCTATATTCAAGTAGAGCCTTGACATTGTTATTTAATGATTTCTGGCACTGATGGGTGGATTCACACGTGCATGTAAAAAACCCAAACATGGGGATGAAACATGAACCATGACACTGTTTTTCAAGCTAATAGCATTTGAATGTCAGAGACTACTCAGTTTGTGTTTGTGCTACTTCCTTTTCTGAAACATCTTCTCATCGAAGTAAAATATAAGTCAGTGGATGAGAACTTAGTAAATGCAACTGAAAAGTAATTACATTTTTGTTCTTCTTGTTGGTTGAGATGAAGTACTGGCTATTTAACGTTATGATAGAATTCCTTCTAGGGTTGAAGCTTTGGAATAACAGCTTCTTTATACTAACTTTATAGTTTATGGATAGACAACTTATCTCGGTATGCTATGGAAAACTTCCGACGTGCAGCTGAAATAGGAGAAGAATTGAATGAAGCCTGGATTGTTCACAATGCTGTGGTGTATGTCTTAAATTATAACAGACATCTGATTTCTTCGGGAAGGCAGAGGGACATTATTGAGTATCTGCAGACTCTTTTTGGAGCTATCAAGACTGTCGGCCACAAGGGGTAAATTTAGATGTTTAGATATGAACATACTCTTTTTCTAAAACATAGAAAATATTATCGCAAGCGTTGAAAGTCCCTTTGTGCTGTGAAGTATTTATTGCTGGCTTTCATTGGTACTGAAAGAGCCTTGGTATATATAGGGTAGCTCAGGAAGTAAATTGTGAAAATTAAATGTTAATCCTCTCTGTTTGTTCTTTGTTACTATACACTGTAAGCCATGCTAACTTTAGACCAATAAATATTACTTTCTCTTGAGTGTGGAATAGCAACATGTGCATGTGAAATAGCATTTTGTTAAGTTAGTGAGAAAACTGGGAAGATTCTCTTAGACTCTGAATTTGCACAACAGCATCCATTTGCTTGCTGTCTGCTCTCTGAACTTGAATTGTTTTGTAAATATAGTTCATTGCAAATATTTCGAACCAGCATAAGGTGATTATTACTGGTTCTGAAAAAAGAGAAAATAGAAAACAAAATTAATAAAGGGAATGTGCTCATTAGTAGACCATGAAAATGGGAGCGTAGATTCCACCATGGTTTAGAGAAATCCTGTTCTGCCATAAATACAGTGGGGGAATGATTGACCACTGTGAAGTAGATACTCTAGTCAAAGTCTGACTATGGGATAAATTCCTAGATATTTTGGCCCTTCGTTGACAGTGACCTCATCACTAGGTAGAGTAAGGACCAGAAGTAAAGAAGTGTCTTTTAACTGGGGAATAAAATCTAAATTCCAGTTTGTGCAGAGAGGAAGACTGGTAATACCTGCTTATTAATTTTGATACTTACATCAATATGTACTAGCAATTATCTCTTAGATGTAATTAGGTTCATATTTTCTCAAAAAAAAAAGAAAAAAAAGAAGAAAAATCTCAGCTTGACAGTGGATTGGCATGATAACCATAAAGAATGTGAAGGGCTTGGTTTAGGATAATTTTTTAGAAAATAGTTGCTCTTTTCATATGTACCCATCAATAAAAAGTTGATTTAAATGTTGGTCTGTCATATAAGGTTTTCTTTTCCTGTGGTGAAAGGGAAGCTTCAGTTACAGGAAGAGTGAGAAAAATGGATGTTAACTGAAAATTGATTCTGGGTTTTGTAGTTTAATCATCAAACTGCTTTACCAATCACCAGATTTTTTTTTGGTACACACATAATTTTGCTTTCTAAGAAAAAAAAATAGATTTTCAAGTAATGCTTACTTCTTGAAATCAATAACTTTATTCCTGCTTTTTTTTTTTTTTAATCTGATGCAGTATGTGCTTCTGATTTTTGTTTTCTTCTACAGAAGTCTTGAAATTTTACTGATGTTATGTAATGCTTTGGCTCGAGGCCTAATTATTTCTTGGATTCCAAAGCCAAAACCCGCTGAAAAGAAAGAAGATACAGCAGTAGAGAGTAGCAGAAAAGCTGCAGCAAAGAAACAGGAAAAAGGAAATATTGTCCAGTCTTTTTCAGTAGATCCTAGTGGACTTCCTGACATCAAAGCTGCCTTAGAGGTGCGAACCCCTGATTTTTTATAGTCCCTTTCATTCTGCTGTCATAGGTTACAATTCTTACAAACGCAATAGTAGAAATTTTGGAGAAAAAAAAAAGCTACCTTCTTTTGCAGTTTCTGCCACCAGAGATTCTCCCCAAATGCACACTGGAGCTCCATGCCAACCTGGGGCTGGGGACTGTAACTTCTGTTTGCCTTGGGTTGATTTAAAGGAGATATTGTTAGGCTTAGAGATGCATGTGCAGTATATTAAAAATAACTAATAGATAGCATGTTCTATATAAGCTTTCCACATTCTCCTGTGTTTCACATTTATTTTTTCTTTTCTTGGTGTTTAGATTTGTGAATTTGCCCTAAATGCAATGACTGGAACCATACCTAAGGGAAAAGTCTCTATTCCCGCACAGCAACAGATCATTGCTACCTGGGTGAAAGCAAAGCAGTTAAATCAGCAGCAGATCAGACATGAATTTGGGACTCAGGAGGAGGTATGATTTCCCCGAAATCCTGCATAATGTTGAAACTTTACAAAGAAAAGTTCAATTCATAAATTCATTTAATAATGACTGAAATTATCAAGGTATATTTTCTTCTGTATATTTGATCAGAATGTAAAAACAAATTTTGGCTGTAGTCACTTATGGACATAGCAAATTTTTCACATTGGGTATAGCAGTGAGTCCACATTTCTGAACTCTTCCTTCTGTTCTTAGCTGCCATGGTGATGTTTGTCATATGATGGCTGTTGAGCAAAATTGATTTTGAATTCACAGTTGTAAAAAATGACTACTTTAAAAGTGTTAAGAAAAATCAGCTATATTTATGCCAACACTTACTATGGCCTCTTTATGTATATAGACTGTAGACCTAGTAAGCTGGAAAGAAATACTTAATTCTTATATTTTTATTTTATAGTGTCTATAAAACTGGAAGCCCTCAGTGGCTTGTGGAATTTGCCTTAATTGTATTGTTGATGTGGGCTTTTAGTGTTGAACCTGTCGTTCAGAGTTCACAATGTTAATTAAAAATATATAAATATACAAAAAACTGACCATTTTAAGGACACCTTAGAGAGCAGAAATTGCTTAGAACAAATTGAGGTGTTCAAACAACAACAACAGCAACAGCAACGACAACAACAACAACAACAACATAATTACTATTATCTTGTCATCTCAATTAATGTCCTTAATAATACTAACTTGCAAAAAAAATCTCTGAATGTGAACTTTTTATTTCTGCTTAGAATAAAGATGAAACACAAAATCCTCTGGCAAGAATTCTTGTTGGTCTGGAAATGTATTCATGTAACGGCTTGGGTCTCATGGATTTCACTGGTCCTAGCTTATCCCAGGTATTTTTGTTTTTTTTAATAAGCTCTTGAGTTTTAAGAAATTGCCTGCTATGAATTTGGTTTCAGATTCAATTTTAAATGGAGTTTAAATTATTTTTGAAACTTTTAATGTACCATTATTTTCTTTAACCAAGAGATTAAGTATTTATGACAGGAAGGTGATTTTGTGATGGAATAATTTTATTTATCCAAAGACCAGATAGCATTAGAATATAAACATTAGGTTTATACTTGTGTTGCTCTAGCAGATTGTTTCAGTAACCATCAAATGAGCATAATGGGTTCAGGTGAATTCTGTACAGAACCATACTTCTAACCTTTCATTTTTCTTCTGGAGAAGAAAAATTAATAGAAGCATAAAGTTGTTTAGGGTTAGAAAAGCCCTCCGAGATTGTGGAGTCCAACTGTTCCCTCAGCAGTGCCAAGGCCACCAAGTGCCACATCCACAAACTTTTAGGTTCATCCCGGGATGGGGCCTCCACCACTGCCCTGGGCAGCCCTTTCAGTGAAGGAATTTTCTCAGTATCCAAGCTAAACCTCCCCAGGCGTGACTTGAGGCTGTTTGCTTTTGTTCTGTTGCTTCTTACCTGGGAAAAGAGACGGACCCCGCCCTGGCTCCAGGCTCATTTCAGGTAGTTGTGGGGACGTTTGGGTTTGTATTAGAAGCATTCAACATTTCAACAGAAAACTTCACATTATAGTGAATTTACTTTTGGCAGTTACAAGGTAGAGCACAACTACACTTGGTTACTATTGACTGACTCTGTGAAATGAAACAAGCAGGTTGCCAGGGCAACCACAAAACTACACTGATCTGGGTCCTTATAAATATATAGTTATGTGATTCTAGTTGGTCTATATATTCATGTCAAATATTATGAGTTAACTTCAGCTGTCACTTCACTGGTGTAGTTTTGTATAGCAGTGTTGTAGTATCTTCATTTCTACCAATTAATTAACAATTACCACGATCCTAAAAAGGTGGAACTTTGACATGTGCAAAAGAAATGAAAGCATTTGAATCCTATTATGACCCTATGTAGGAAACTATCTGTAACTATGTATATCTCTGTATGAGTAAATATGCTTACGTTGGAAGAGACCTCTAAGATTTTGGAGCCCAAGCTCTCCCAAGCTGCCGTATATATATCAGCATACATAGCAACTACATATTACAATTACAGTGATTGTTGCAAAGCCACTTCTGTGTCCCTTGAAATATTCTTACTTTTGGCTTAACTAAAATGGGCTCTGGATTTTGAAAATCCTATTCTACTGATTTTTGAAAGATGACTGAGGACATAGAATAAGTCCTGGCAGATACTGAAGGCCAAAAGGCATGCACAATTACTGCTGGATTTGCACACACTGTGAATGAGGCCTCTCTGTTGTATATTTTGATTGTACTTGTAGCTCTTTCGTTTTCTAGATGGCTATACCACATACTTATTCCACTCCCAAGTGGGTTTTAAGGAAGATACAGCTGTAAGCATGTAATTGCTGTAGAAAAAAGTTTACAAAAACCTGTAATTTAATTTTTTTAATTTTTTTTTTTAATCCTAGTTAGTGAATTTGGCTTTAGAATGCAGCTGGTCGGATTCCTTAATAGAATTGCAGACACTAGCACGACTTACATATTTTGCGTATGTATCACAAGACTATGGAAGAGTGATGACTTGTTCCAAAAGGATCTTGGAATCAGATGAGAATTTTTTCCACAATAGAAATATTAAGAAATATGGCATGTAAGTACATAGAATTTTGTACGATATGGTAATGTGCTTGAATTAAGTTTTGAAGAAGGTAAAGAAGGTAAATGTGTCTGGTCACATAATAAAAAATGGAAGAATCTTTTTTCCAAAAAATTGCGCAGTTGGAGATGAAAATAAAAGGCAGTGGGAGATGCAGATTGTGGCTCTGGACCCTGTTCAGAAAGATGGATGAAGCTTGCTATCCAAGTGAGTCAGAAGCGTGTACATCTCTGTGTTTGGGTATCTTCCCAGGAGCACTGCTGCTCTGAAATGATCTCTGGCAATCACAGTATTTTGACAGCTTTATAATCTCTAAGCAGAAAATAGCTGATTCTACTTCTTTTGCTGGTGCAAATTGTTTTCAGTGCTCATCTGGCTCTAACACACTGAAGGGCTACATAGTTCATGGACCAAGTTGGAACCGGGGGTGATGAAAGATAGGAGCAGTTCCTGTGTTCCAGGCTCTGCTGTCAGATCGTCTGACAGCACTGTACTGCCACCTGTGCATATGGGTGCAATAGGAATGTAACTAATTCCTTTAAAATCCCAGTCTCTTACTTAAATGGTGTTTTGAAACTTGGCTTAAAAAAAACCCAGAAAAGGCATATAAAAATGGATCTACTGGTGAAGTCCTTTATTATTAAAAAGGTAA
Source organism: Donacobius atricapilla (assembly GCA_013397315.1). Lineage (NCBI taxonomy): Eukaryota > Metazoa > Chordata > Aves > Passeriformes > Mimidae > Donacobius > Donacobius atricapilla. The sequence goes on from WBMY01005666.1 coordinate 53,385, forward strand.
TATTGAACCCTCTATTTTTAAAAATAATTTCCTCCAAAAGCAATATTTAATTTTATCCAAAGAGGAAAGAAGCAATGCCATTTAATAGCAGTTTTTGGAATGTAGGAAGTTTGAAATAAACGTGTAAGATTTCAGATACAATATAGTGTTCATTTTTTTTTTTCTCTGCAAAATAATTGAACTTATGAAAACAGTATTGTGGTCCTTGAAACTCCTAGTTGTTTTCTACACAAATTTAAAAACATGTAACCCCAAGTAAGTTATCTTAATATTAAATAGTTTCAGAACTTCACAGAAATTCAGAGACTACTTGCTGCACATCTAGCAATCTGTAAACGAATGAGAGATAAAATGTTGGATTGTACAGTCATGAATTGTCAGTGCCATTTCCGGGGAATGGGGGTCAGTCTCCATGGTGAAGCCCAGGTAGGGGCAAGGAGGTTGGACTCAATTTTACCTGGTGCTGTGGGCAGGGTCCCTCCTGTGGACCCGAGCTGTGCCCGCACGCGGCTCTGCCCGGCGGGGCACTCGGTAACAGACACTGAAAACTCCTGTGGATCGTACTGCTTCTTTTCTTACTGAGTCACTCTTAGTCAATGGTGTTAACCAATGGTATCAATTTATTTGTGTATTAATGTTAGCTCATTATCTCTGGGACCGAAATCTAAATCATTTTCTTACATGTAGTGGAGTAGGATCCAAATCAATTTCTCCAGAGCCCTGGGCATACTTTACCAGACATAAGCATAACAAATCCCAAAAGAAAGTATAAAAATTTGTCTAATTTTCATGATTTCTGTTTTTAATTGCTTGGTGTGTAAGTTTGACTTTGGCCTAATATTTTTTTTTTATGTACAATAGTGAAAAATAGCAAGAAAATTACAAATCTATATTGTTTCCTTGCTAAAAATAGGTAATTTTTAAAAAATCTTATTTCACAGCTCTTTTCATTAGAGGTGTGAAAAAGATGTATTAGTCTACCTTTTCTCAGAATATTTAGTTTTTGAAATGTTTTCGAATTTTAAAACTGAATAGAAGGATTTGTAACTTCCAAAGCAAGGGGCATCTATATAGTAGCAACTTGAATACATCACTAATTGGAATTGGTATGATCTTCGCCTATAAGGCTGAGCACTTCTTGAAGTATTTGTCTTTATGCAGGCTTGGTAACAGGGTGAGACAAGAAATGTTAAGCACTACAGCCTGTATACAAGGAAAGAGCATAATGGAAAATTTGTCTGGAAGAAAACATCTCCGTGTAGCAGCATCAAAAGCCTTTGTTCAGAGTGCCAGGTGTGTTTTACGTTGAGAGAAAACTAATATAAAACAGATCTAAAATTTAATCACCATTTTGGGGATCATCGTATTTTCCCCAAGACTGGTAAAAATCAACATGATTGTGAGTTGAAATGTTTAACAAAGGATTTGACAGATTTTTGCAGCTTAGTAAATGTATCAGCTACTTTCCACATAGCTGATCTTGTAGTGTCATAGGATTATTCCATCCTCAGAAGGGATCTAGTTCAGACTCGTGCTCAAAGCAGGGCCAGCCCAGGGCTTTATCCAGTCTGGCTGTGGAAACCTCAAGGAGTGGAGACACGCAGCCTCTGTGAGTAACCTGCTCGTCTGCGTGGCAGTACCCACGGGTACACGAACCTTTTCTCTTTTTAACTTAGCCTGTTCTTGCTTGTCCTGCCATTCATTGGGAGGAGCCTGACTGTTGCTTCTCAATAACTTTGTTAGGTTATTGAGAAACTTCTTGTTAGGTCTCCCAAAGCCACCTCTTCGAGTAGCCCTCTTCTCGAGGCAAGTGCAGTCCAGTCCCTGGATCATCTCAGTGGCCCTTCTCTGAGCTCCCTATGGTTTCTCCGTGCCTGGCACATACTGGGTGGTCTAGAACTGGGTGCAGCAGTCTAAGTGTGATCTAAAGAGTGCTGTCTAGAGAGTGATCAGATTGACAGTTTCGAAAAACTGCTTTTTTTAAACTAGTAATACTATTCAATTGGTGATTACATTACACCAATCTATAATTTTTTACTAAAAAGCCCAGCTTTTTCTCACTCAGATGAGTACTGTGTTGTGTCACAATCTGCAGGATTATTAACTTCTATTACTTCAAAGTATCATTTGCATGAGATATGCACAAAGAATTTGAATGCAGCTAGAGGCATTTGGGGCATGTTCTTGTGTTACCGTGGTACTGTACTAAGCAAAATCCACTGTAGGGTAATAATTATTGTGCTTTATTTTTTTAATGTTTTGTAGAATGAGAAATTAACATAATAGGAAGCCAAAAAATATACTATTCCAATGAGAACATCTTGAGGATGTTTCTGCTATTTTTTTAATGAATGCTCTTGAGTTAAGATTATGCAGAAATACAGTAAAATCATTAATATGCTACTTAGACCGAGTGTGTGAAGTTGTTTAGTATATAAAAATGGAAAATAGCTTTTCTAGGAAGGTCTTATGCTGAGTCCTCATTGGTGAGGTGATCCATAGATCAGCTAAACACAAATGTTCCTAGAAGTAAAATTCTTTGCTATAGCTAAAGGTTGTTTTTCCTTCCTGAGTTCTACTTCTCTTTCTTCAGGTATGCAGGTGAAGCTGGAAATTACTCCCTTGTAATGTTTGCAGCTAGGCACTTTTGGAATGCGTGTTTACCTTTGCTAGGCTCACCACATGACAGAGAACAGTTTAAAGAACCTACTGAAATAATTCTTAAGAATATAATTAAAGCAAAATCTAAAAACAAACAGGTAAGAATTTCTAGTAGGTATTGCTTGTTTTTAGTGATTGGTGCTGATGGTAAAGAAACTTCAAGATACCTTTCCTTAGAGGCAAAAGTGACTTATTTGTCATAAACGCATTTCTGGTTTCTTACCTGCAGTTATATGCTCTTATATTCCATTTGGTGATTCTTTTGGTTTTGGACAATTGTCAAACTCACAATAGTTTTCTGCAAAGTAATTTTCTGTCTGATTTTCACTGTAGTGTTTCACTTCATGAAGCTTACAAAAAAGAATTTTTAGAAAATACCCAAAATCCAGGAAAAAAGCCACTTCTGGCAAGTATGATAGTTCATCTGGAAAATATGATGATAGATCCTAAAACACTAACTCAGAAAAAAAAATATTACTAAGTTAAGGTTTCTCCCACCTGCAGACTCAAACTTCTTCTACCTGCAAAAGGAAAGTTTTAGTTTTCATATCTTCAGGTTTTTAACAGACTGTTTAGGACTTTGGCAGTAGGAAGGAGTTAAAATTTAGACTGTGCTGGGAGTTTGTGATAAAATTAAATTCTTGTTGATTACAGCACCTGTAATCCAAAAAGTCATCCCCTTGAAACAGTATGCAGGTGTCATATAACAGCTCACCTGATGGAATTTCTTCTTCACACTAAAACTTCCATGCACATTTACAATTTCTCTTATGTCTAAATTCCATGGAGCTTATTCATTTTTCTTTCTACATTTGATTTACGTGTCAATGAAGCTGCTGCGAGTTTTCCTGTACATTTCCATGGGCACAATTTCGTTGAGCACTTGAAGTGATTGTTGATGACTTTTGCATCCAAGCTTAATGGTAAAATTATGAGTCTGCATCTCAGATAATCAAGCAGGGTAGTACAAGAATAGAAACCTTTATTTCGATTTCTTGTCAAGCCATGTATAAATCACAAATAATCAGAGATGGTGACTGGTCTGTTTATTCTGGGTGTGTAAGAACTGATGGGTACAATATGTGCTCGGAAGCACACTGATAATTGTAAGTTTAATGGAACTTGGACAGTGTTTAGGTACATAACAGTAATTGCCCATAGACACGGTCCTAAAGTTTCTTTGTAGAGATATATTTAAAACTAATAAAAAGGAATACTTCATTATGTGTATGTAGTTACCTCTCCACCACAGCATAATTTCAGAGTGAAACCTTAAAAGTGGTGTTAAAAAGCAATTATATGTAGATAATGAAAATTTGCACTTATAGGTGGCATAGGTATTTTTATGTCTGCAATTATTAGTAGTTCTTAGAAATTAGAAGTAACTTCTGATAGTAGTTAGGAAAAAAAAATCCTGTTAGTGCTCTATATTTGATTATTTCTGGAGTTACTGAGTTTTTAAAATAGATATACCCTGTAGTACCATGTAACAGGCAGGAACTGGTCTCCAGTGATCCTTGACCAGGATAACTAGTCAGTTTTTAAATGCAGTCACATCTGGAGAAGGATCTACCAGCAAATGTCCAGATTTTCCTCTACCAGTACTCCCAAATCCTTCACTGCAGGACTGCTCTCGTTTCATCCCCTGGGCTGCACTGCTGTACTGGGGTTTTCCCTTTACACAGGTGCACTTGATCTTGTTGAACTTCCCAAGGCTGCCTTGGGCTGACTCCTTGAGGCTGTCAGTCCCTCTAGGTGACATCCCTTCCTTCTCGTCAGTCAGCCACCCCACTCACCTGGGTGTCATCCGCAGATTTGCTGGGAGTGCACTCAGTCCCCTGGGGTATGTCAGCAGTGAAGATACTGAACAAGGCTGGTTCCAGCATCCCTGGTACTGGTGTCCCTTGAGCTATACCACTTGTTACTGGTTTCCACTGGACATTGAGCCATTTGGACATTGAGCCAGTGACTGTAACTCTTACCCGCCTGACAGTCCATCCATCAAACTTCTGTCTGTCCTACTCAGTAGCAACAAATTACAGGCCACCATGTCAAAGGCCTTACAGAAATCCAAGTGGATGACATCTGTAGCTCTTGTCCGTTGATGCAGCCCGCTCCATTGTGGAAGGCCACTAAAGTAGACAAACTTGGTGCCTTTGTGGAAGTAAACGCTGATTAGACCAAATCTGATAAATCTTTGGTGATGCTAATGTAATATTTACCCCAAAGTTGTGGCTATAGCTTAGTTAATTTCTTAGGATCATCGTGCATATTTTTAGCGGTTCATGTGTCATATATGGATCTATTTGAGAAACAAGACAGTGAATTTATCTTAGAAGTTGCAGAACCATGTTGTAGAGGAGAGGGAAACAGCAAGTCTCTGACCTTTGGGTGAGAATTGTGATAATCCAATTTTCACAGGTAAAGAGTGGAGCCTGCTTTAGGCAGGGGTGTAGGCAGAGAGCTCTGTAAGGTCTCTGTCAACCTCAGCTACTCTGTGGCTCTCTGAGAGTGCTTCAGGATTTCATGTTATTTAACGAGTGTAGGCAATTGAATATTACTAAGTCTGGTTATTTTTGTGTTGGGTTTGTATTATAGGACTCATTCTGGAGAAATGCCTGTGGCTTTCATCTGGTCAAGAAGCTTTTTAGGTTTCAGGTTACTGTTAATATTAATGATGGTTTACAGACAAAACAAAAGTTCAATAATACTTAGAGATATGTGTTGACTGAAAGATAAAGGGGTGGTGTGAGGGTGTTTGTTTTTGTTTGGGGTTTGTGTGTGTGTGTGTTTATTTTTTTTTTTTTTTAGGAAAAGAAAGATACATGTCCTTTGCATCAGTGGATTACAAAGGATTTTCAAAATATTGGGTCATCAGTTGGATGCTTTCTCCCAGGCATGTTCTTCCTTCTGTTGATCTGGTAATAAAAGAAACCCCAGTATTTTGTAATCAGTATTCTAATTCTGCAGTATATTAATAAATCATTTAAATATACTTCAAAGGTGCTGAGGAAGATCTGACATTAAGAACCTCCTTATATGGTCTGTTATTCCACATCTATGCTGATAAAGCTGACTGGGAGACAGCACTAAAACTCCTGGATGAAGCTATTCAAGTTTTGCCTCAGACAAGACACAAACTGTAAGTTGGTTGACTTATTTTTATTAAAATAGGCATTTTGGTTCTTGAAAAGTATAAAACTCTTGAGTATCTTTTTATTTTGTATTGGGAAAATATTATGATTACTTTTTAGCAGCCTGCCCTTACGACACAAAACATGCTTGTGTCTTTTCCATAAAAAAGACACACATAGGCAGTGCTTCCTGTCATTAATCCGCTAATAATATATTTGTAAATTTAATTTTTAAAAGACTAGTATACAAGTAGTATATTACTTCCCAAGCCAATAGATGCATGAAATGTGGGTATATAGCAGAAACTTTAGTTTTCCTAACTGCAAACCAATCTTCATTAAGTGGAAACTAAATTATCTCGGGTACTGTTTACATAATATTATCCGAGTCAGTTTATAACTTTGCATCTTTGTACTATACGTATATGAGCCAGTATATGTGTCTTACTCACAAAGTTACTGTACAGGTACAGATGCAAGTAATTTGTAATTTGTTTGATCTTTTTTCTAGCCTGATTTTCAAACTTATGGCTACAGTGAGGGCAGGATCAGAATCCAATTTTATGACAGCCATGCAGAGTGTCAGACACGAAAGTGGAGATTATCTGTCAGCCATGTGGCGACATTTGGTAACAGTCTCCGGAAGTATTGTTGGACAGTTAAGCTGTTTTCAAAATGCCATCATTGCTTTACAGGTTTGTCAGTTCTTGCTGTTTGTTCCCATGCTGATAGAGTGATGTTTCTCACGTGATTCATAGGACTGCAAGTTCCTGAATGGGTAGCGAGGACGTATACTCGACCATTACTTTTTATAACTTTGAGATTACTCTTCAGTATAAACTCTTTATGGTTGAATCTCAATATCCAGTAAAATTTTAGTTGAGTCCTGCCAAAGAAAAATGTCTAAGAGTAGTAAGTGGTTTTAACAAAATGAAGATTGAACTGGTGGTGAAGTTGTCTGTTACATTCTGTTTATCACAATTCTGATTATGTGATGCCAGTAAAACTGCTCGATGTGAAATTACTATTTTTTGCTTCCATTAAGACTACATGAAACTTTAGAATATCATTTAAATGGATTAAATAAACAAATACAAATTAACTCCTCCTTTATTACTTTTATAGAAACAAGATGAATGGCGGAGAGTTGATTACCTGATGGAATTTGCTGAATGCTTATATTGTAATCAATTTCCCCTCAATGATGCTATTAAACCTCTGGGGTGGGCAATAGATCTTCTGCTTCATATGAAATTCCCTATGCAATCCACACAAGAGGAAGGTACGTAATGGGTGTTTCTCCTTCAGAAGAATTTATCAGCAGGAAAACACAAACGAGATTTTTTAGTTATCAAAAAGAATGGCCCAAGGTTGCCTGTATTTTCTTGTGCATTTACTGTCATTTCTTCAATGCAAGTTAGGTTTATCTGTCAATTCCATGTTATGCTGTGGAGACTTACCCTCAGTCTCTTGGTATAGCAAGATACTACTGCCCTCTGACATAGGGATTTCTGAGATGTGAGGTGCTACCAGAAAGCAGTGCTGGGCAGTTTGTTTCACGTGAGTTCTCACAGAGAGACAGATGAAACTGAAGGAAATAGTTTCTGTGCCAAGATTTGGGTACCTAAGTCCATTACCCTTTCCTTGGCTTTATCTTAGCATATTTTCAAAAATGCCTTTCTAAGGGATGTATGCCTGCAGCTACTTCTGTAACTGTAAAAATTCTTTACTCCTTTTACACAAATATCCACCTGTCTGGTATGACCGTCTTGACCTGTTCTGATAGGATACCCCAGTATTTATTTGGGAAAAAAAGTATCTGATTTCTGTAACAATACTGTCCTGTGTGACATTACTGAACATCTGTTCTGCTGTTCCTTTTTTTGTGTGGATAGATGACGTGGATCAGACAAGTACTTCTGGTGTTTTCATTGAGAAAGATAAATACGCAGGGTCTCTGCTATCACACAGTTGATTAGTGAAAGTAGCAATATTTTGTTCATACTTTTCTGTTAGTGGTTTTGTTGGCTTTTTTTTTTACGGTCCTTTGGTGATTTAAGTTTTGTATTAGTTCTGTAATGATCTTCCCCCCAATTTCACGTGTTCGTTTATGATTACTGTCCTTGCACCACTTAAGTTCAAGGAAGAGTTTTACAAAGCTCTTAATGGAAACTTAAATGATATAATAAGGGAAATTATAGTCAAATATAGAACAGCCCAGGTTGGAAGGAACCTCAGAAGATCATCTGGTCCAGCTTTTTGTGGATTTCATTCCTCTATCAGGCTTACATCATTTATTATATGAAACTGTTACATTGTTGATTAAAAACATGGTACAAGTAGCATAGCATCATTTTAACAGGAATAATTTAGTAGATAGATTTCCATTTTTCTTTCTTTCCCCTAAATATTTTCATTTTCAGTTCAGAAATTTTAACATTTAAATACATTTTTACAATGCTGTCACCGTGGACATGTGATTGCTTTTTTTTTTTTTTAACAGAAAACAGTGCTACACCAAAATTGTTGCCAACAGAAAATGCAAAGATGGACAGTGGAGCAAATGGTACCATGCCCCAAATTAATTTGGAAGATCTGAGTAATATCAAACAACTGGAAGCTTTGTTTAGGGCACAGACATTATTGGCTTTATTTTCTGGTCCCAGTTCTTCTTTTCATCAGCAGCACTGTTTGATGGCACATGCCTGTATTGTCCGTGTCTGGCAGGTGAGATCGTATGAGATCATGGGTTGTGTTGTGTTACTAGAATGTGGCCAGTATGTTTCATGTTTCCTTGTGTAATTATGGTAGCAGCTATTCATTTAGTGTTTTACTTTGTCCTTAGAGTTTTCTGGTTTATGGTGCAGTTAATGTATTTTTTCGGGTTTAAGGATTAAATAAGAAAATTGTTTCTCTCAGAAAAATAGAGAAGAGACACTATGGATAAAAGCAGTGGGCCATTGTTTCTCTGGAGTCCATTCATATGTATTGTGCAATAGGTTTTCAAATTTTGTATTTTTAGTTTGTTAAGGAATCTCAGTAGTGGCAGAATACATACTTGAAGACATTTCTGGCAGTTCTGAAGAATGGTGATTTCAGGTGGACCTTCATGAAATTGAATCAAAAGGGCTGTCATTTGACTGAAAGAAATTGTAGAGGCTGGCAGCGTTCACTGATTGATTTCTTTAATTACTTTTTCATAGTTAGAGCATTTCAAATAAAAAAACCCTACTTCATTTCTCATAGATAAGCCCAACAGAAATGGCTATTCAGAATCACAGCAGTGATCATAGGAAAACAGTTATATGTTAAGTAAAGTAAATATTTGAAGGGACTAAATATGTAGTTGATAATAGTAATGCAACAAATCATTATTGGAACAGTCTCAGTTGGGACCTACCAACTAGATTGATAAGCTATAGCTTGTGTAGAATTTTATTCCAATTAGAAGACTGCAATTTGTTACCACTTAATTGTGGTAATTATGAGCAAGAATTCGTTGTGAAATCAGTTTTAACATGTGATGTGAGACAGGAATTTGCAAAATAAAAATTGAATATTGATATTTTCAGATTTACACAAGCATAACTTTTAATATCCAACACTTGACTGGGTGTCTTACTAGGGAAAAAACTACCTGAAGAGAGTACTACTGTTTGAATAAGCTATTAAAACCAAAATTTAGAGTTGATGCTGCTGTCAGTGCCAGTTGTAGGATAATGATAGTTATTCTAAGAATCATATTTACAGCTGAGCAGTATTGTCAGAAAAGGAACAATCATGTGGTATTAAAGGAATTAAAGAACTACAGGACACCTTGTTTTGGCTTACAAAGTGAAGCAGACCTGACTGCAGACATCCACTTCAAAGCAGGCTAAGTGTTAGGACTCCATAAATAACTCAGTAGAAGATCTTAAAACATTCTCAGAAAAAATCAGCTGCCTCTGACATTTGAAAAGATGTATTACCTTTAATTTGAATTTTGCATTTGTTGTGTACTTGTACAGAGAAAGTTTCAATTAATTCTTTTGTATGCTTAAATATTTAGAAATTCCTTTTATATAATATTCAGCAGCAGCATTGTAAAAGACTAACCCAAAAAGAGTACAGAGTGACTCTGCTGTCTTGCAGATTACTTCCTCATAAAATTCATCTCTTGTAGAAGATGAAGTGAGTTAGACTAGTGGTTTGAAAAAAAAAAAAAAAAGGTTGCATTTCCAACCATATAGGTTAAAAAAAGGTAGCAGTAGAATTTATCGCAGGGATGATCTTGTCTTTTGACAGTTCTGCTGCTTAATTGCACTGCCATGATTGTCCTAATTGCTTGTACAAAAACCACAAGCATCCAGGAGTCTCTGAAATTGTTACTTTTCTGAAGAAAACTATTACGCAAGCAAGATATGATATGTGACAATTGTTAGTTAATAGCTGTAGATAGTGACTTGCAGTGGACAACACCTATTACTAGAAACTGAGATTACTATTATTATTCATATTGCAAATTGAAATAATTAACTATAATTATTTGAATGTCTAGGTGTCGTTGTCAGCATCAGGAATTGTTATAAAAGCATTCTCACAGACTTCACAACCTACAATTCCTCAGAAAGTGCAGTCAAAAACTTCTAAAATAGACAAGGACAAAAAGAACGACAAACAAGTAAGATCTGCTTTTCTGTGGAATTAAAACAACCCTCTCTTTCTAAGAGATGTTTCCTTGGGCTCAATTGGTAAATAGTTCAGATGCTTTCCTGTACTGAGTCTCATAACCTGGGAAGAATTTCTCTGTGAATCTGTGAATCATACCTTCACTCTTGACAGATCATGGATTTACAAATACTTTTTCTTTTGTTTGCTGCTTTGGTCAAGTTACTGCTGTTTTGTAGAACCCATAGTCCAGAGATCAAAAAAATTCCCCAAATCTAAGAAAACTTCAAAGGATATTAAGCAAATATGTTCTTTTTTTTTAGCTGAATATTTAATACCAATAGGATTGTTAATTTGATCTCACAGATGTTCTTGTTTTTATTATAGGTTGAAGTTTCTGTTGCAAAGGAGAAGCCTAAAGGAAGAGAATCAGTTGATACCTTACCAGCAAGTGTGGAAGAATGGGCCCACTATGACTGTCCCAATGAAATCAGAGATGCTTTTAAACAGAAAACGAATAGTTATGGTATTAACTGGGATAATTTCCCAAAACCTGTAAGTATACTCCTCAAAAATCTAGAGCATTTACTATTTAGGAGAAAACTAGTACCAGAAAATTGTTGTATTTTAGTTTTACTGTCTGTGTATTTTCAGGCAGCTGTCCGAAATACTTTTGTATTGTAGTATTCATTAATATTTCAAGAGATGTTAGCCTGTCCTCTGCATGCTGAAATTTAGTTCACCTAGAGAAGACATTTACCAGCTTTCTGTGTACCTTGCTGCTCTTTCAGCTAGAAAGTTTCTTTGTGTCTTTTTTGAGGTTTATTTTGGAGCTGAAGATGTAATCATTAATTTAAAATTTATTTTCTACAAAATCATGTTTATACTGACTGAACTTTTAAAAAATTCTTTTCAGACTTGCACTTTGTACTTTATGGACCTTTTATCTAAAGAACTACAGAAAATTTTTTGCCCCCACTTGATTCTTCCAATTTTTCAGCTAGCTGAAGTAATTGCTAGTGAAGTTCTGGAATGTAGAAGTCTGTCTGATCTCTATCACCTTCGGTTTGTATCCTTTATTTATTTTAAATAAAAGAGAAACTGGATGGAGTGGACCATCCATTAATATTTCACCAAGTAGTGAGAAGAATTTTCGTGACCTTCTCTTATATTTGTAAGAGCTTTTTATTTATTTTCCTTTCTTTTTTTTTTTTGTGCATTTTACTAGAATTTTGATGAATAGGTTTGTGGAATAAAAGCCGCTAAGTTTATTTGTTACTAATCATGATCTTCCACATGGAAAGCATGTGAGATTATGAAGTCAGGCCACTTTCATGTGAAAAATGTTTGAAATGCCTTATTGTCATCTAACTGAAAAAAGCAAAGTCAAAAACATTTCTATGAAAGTCTTATCTATTAAATATTCAAAAGGTAGACTCCCTGTTTGAAACAAAAATATATTCTCCACTTCAAGGGCACAAAGAAGTTGCCCTGAAAAGTGCATTTTTAGAGAGATTTGTCTTTCGTGACCAAAGTTATGTTATTTTTTATGGATAATAACCCCTAAAATTTTTGATTTAAAAGCATTCATTATGCATGCAATTGAAATTTCTTGCTATTTTAGTTAAAGCATTTAATCATGCTTTTTTGATAGGTATTAAATAATGTTTGCTTAATAAGTAATAGTCATAAGCAATAATTGCTTGGTTAGTCTCTGATAGTTCATGAAATACCACATAACGAATCTTTAAAATGCCTGAAACTGGTGCCACTGAGCAGAACAGATATTCATGTATACAAATATATGTGTTTCTCTGCCACTGGATAATTGAGTTGCTTTCTTACAAGACTGAAATGGACTTTCTGGTAGGAAATTATTTTCAGTTAAGATTTGCCAGATAATTTTTTTTGTTAATTCCTCAAGACTTGTATTTATTTCATGGTATTTTATATACAACTATAACCTGATGTTATAGTTAATCATATAGACATATATGATTAGATAGATGTGTAGGAATATATTACTCTTTACTCAGGACAAAAAAATAGGTTAGCACATACGCATTGAGGGGCAGGGGGGTGGTGGTTGCATGCTATAGTGAGATCATATAAATATTTTCATACTTTTAGTACATAATTTTTGCCATTAAGTTGGAGCAATACAGGTTTGATGGACAAGACCGGGGCTACTAGTGGATGTCCCATCCCTGGAAGCGTTCAAGGTCAGATTGGATGGAATTCGGAGCAACCTGGTCTTGTGAAAGATGCCCTTGCCCATACCTTTAGATATCTTTAGAAGTTCCTTCCAGCCCAAACCATTCTTTAGTTCTGTGACCTCTATCAATAGGTAATCTTCCCTTGTTTTTATTTACAATCTTTGCTACTGCCAGTAGTAATCAAGACACGAAAAGGTAGGATTGACAAATGTGGAATATGTGCTATGTGTATGTAATGTGCTTATATGAAGTAACATATGAAGGATTTAGATTGTTCCTTAAACACTTTCTCTTTTTATTTGTAGAATTGCCCTGATATGCTCAGATTTAAAACTGAGTCAGGCGTCTGTGTATCATGAGAAGGCTGCTGGAGAAGTATATATTAGTGAATTAGAACAAGCAATGTATGTGTTTCACTGCTGAGGCGGTATTTATTTGGGACTGCTTTCCCTACAGTTGATAAATGTTGGGGGAAAATAGTAACAAACATGTAAAAGACATGATCTCGGAGCACACCTTTGGTATATTAGCTATGCCCTAAAATTCTGTGCATGTTTGGTTAGTGTCTATCTACAGCATAGTGTATGGTAAAGATTCCTAACGCACTAATACTTTGTTATGAAATGCTTTTTGAAATGTAATTGAGTTTACTTTTTCTTTCTTGTGATTTAGTTGTAGGCAACAGATTGCACTGAAAAAAGAACAAACTGTATGCGTGAAGACAGAGGAAGGAAAAACACCTTTTGAAAACTGGAATCAGAATATCTTTACTTCAAGTGAAAAGGTTTTTATTTCTACTTCAGTTTCTGTACTAAATTACTCTTCCCTTTCTTTTAATACACTTGCTAGTTCGTTTTTAGATAATAAGTGAGAAATACATGAACACAAAAATTGTTAAAATTGCATGCTACCTAAATTCTGCTAGCAATCATGTGAAGCTGAGCTGGGTTTGCCTGGCATATTATTTATGGCAAGGAAGAACATGATTGGAATCTTTATTCATACAAAGTAAAACAACTTTCCTACAAATGGATTTGGGGACTGATGCAAATAGATTAAAAAGACTGAGAAGCAAAAAAGATACTGAATTCACTCTTGGTCTCTTTTTTTCTCTTCTTTCTCCGTTGTATTAGCACGTACTGTTTTGCTTTCTCTTAACATTGTTTTAGGGGCATGTAAATATTTCAGTTCTGGCTTTACTGTCTCTTCTGTAGGAAGATAATTGCCTTACTGATTTCTCTAACGCTTACCTCCACTTTGCTCTTTATCATGGCAGTGCTGTCTGGATTGTCATTGGACCATTTTGCGCTCTTTGTATCTTTTTTCCATACTTGTACATGCAACATGCCTTGTTTTTCTAATTACTAATCCCTCTCAAGTCACCTCTTTTAGCTCTTGTGAATAGTATTCCTTTTTGAGTTTTAGTTATTACCAAAAATCAACTTTGTGACAGCAACGTACCTGAAGTAATTCATCTGTCATACAGTTAGTTCAAATAGTATATACTTACTAGTTCAATGCCTTTTCACGACTGTAAAATCCAAATCTCAACTACCTGTTGTTCTTGAAATATAATGTTAAATTTTGAAGGTAGAAAATACAGCTGAGGTATGGGATGTCATAGGTAATAACAACTTGTATTCTTTCTAGCTTGTTTAGAAATTAATGAAGATGTAATACTTCTTTAATTTTTTTCAGGGTTTTGAGGTAAATGCAGTAACAGGAAAAGGAGTGAATGCACTTTCTTTCCCTCACTTGTGGATTGAAAAAGCTGAAGTACTAATTCAGCTAGGCTTGTATCAGCCAGCAAGGCTACTGCTTGCAGAGGCCCATGCTGCAACTCAGGTACATGTGTAGGGAAAATGTTCATTTTGATGCAATTATTCCTCAGAGTAATAATAATCAAACTCCAAAGCCAAGCCTTCTCCCAGCACCCCAAACCAATTTCTTATTAAGTTTCAACGTATATAAGATGCACTTTTAAGTATATGGCATTTCAGTCCAACTTCATGGGAGTTCTCTGAAGGTTATGTAAATTCCTGAAGTAGTGTCAGCGTCTCTCTCTACTTTGCAGTGGCCTTGGAAGATACAGGTATATTTCAACCTTGTTTGTTTAAATAGGTGGGAAACATTCAAGGTTTGTTCTGAAGAGAGAGAGAAAGCATTTAGCTCCATCCTCTCAGTATTTTGATAATTTGAAAGTCTGGTTATTTCATTTCAAGCTTCATTATAGATTTACTGCAATGTTTGGTAACTCTGAAATTATTTCCTAGAATTCTGGCAGATCTGAAATGTGTCCATATGTTCCACCAAACAGAGCTGCATCATCTAATTTTTATGAAGGATTATACATTACAGATATTTTCCCTATATCTAACATTTTCCACTGAAGCCCTGTGCTTCATTATAAAAGTTACTCAAATATAATTACTGCAGTAAAATCTTAACTTTTTTGAAAAATGTAATTAATATCCTGTTATTTTGTGTAATAATTTTTCTCATGTAAGGAAAAACTGCCTATGTAAATTTAGTATAATCACGAATACTTTGAATAATAAAATATGAATGATATTAATGAATAATACATGCCCCTTTATAAAGTATTAATTAGGCATTGTATATTGAGGAAAGTTGAAAATACATTAGAGGGGACAGTAATTTTAATTATGTAATTCATCAACAGTATCCTGTATGTCTGTATGCTAGTATACAAATACTATACAATATTTCTCCCTTATACAGGACTAGTTATATAGCTCATAATTAGTATAAAGCAGCATTGTGAGTTCACTGGGTCTCTAGTGTATCTGTACAGCTCACAAAAAAAAAATCTTTTGTCACATTTGTTTTTCAAATGCTGGCAAACTGGCAGATGTATACATACTAAATAATAGAAGAAAAATAGCTTATTTGACTGGTGAGATAGAAGGTAGAGGAACAGGAAGACATATGAAGTAGATGTAATATAAGGAATAAGAAATTCAGCAGATATTTGGGGGAATAGCATTCACTTTTTATTTCTGTAAGGCTAATCTAAAACATGGACAGACATAAATACAAATAGCAGTAGTGGATTTTTGGTGTATGTCATTTTGGTCATGTCTTGTTCTTGCTAGGAACTGAGGGCCCTCTCTGATATGTCAAGGTGCTTGTACTTACTTGCTGTGTTGGCTAACCTGGAAAGAAACCACGGACAAGCTAAAGCACTCCTTGGGAGAGCGCAGCTCCTGGGAGGAGACGAGCAGTTCTGGTATGACAGCACTCTTAGTCTAACGGAAGCAATCCTGGAGGAGGAGGGGGAAGGAAAACTGAGCATGGTAAGGAAATTCTGGGGTTTCGAGGCTGTGGTTTGGGGATTTTTTCAACAGTGGTCTCTCTCAGTAAAATATTATAGTCTTTACATTTCAGTAAAAGCAAAATTAGGTGTTAAATGCAGTTAATGTTGTTTTCTCTATTTGACAGATGTTAATTGCAGATCCCAAACAGATACAGGCCACTAGAAATGAGATTATACCCAAAGAAGTTTAGGATGTTTTTATGATAAGCGGTATATTCTTCTATTGGAATAAAACCAGATATAATCTAGTATGTATGACTAAATCCCAGAGATCTGATTCTCTTGATTAGAATTCTTTTGTATTCAGTGAGTTCTGTTAACACTGGTGTGTTTATTTTTCATATTGAATAAAAGTCACATCTTTCAGTACTACTTTCTATTACGCTTTTCCTTCCCAAGTACTTCAAATAGTTTTACAAATATTATTTCTAATAGTTTTACAAATATTATTTCTAGATTCTGGAAGATATTTCTATAACTCTTTTTTTTATTATTGTTTTTTTACTAATACCCTGTAATATCAAAATATCCATTTACTGTTAAACCCTTAACTTTCATGAGTTTCAGAATAAATAAAGTCTTATGTCTGTGGTGATCTGACCTGTCTTGATAAACTCTGCAAGGCTGTGTCATGTAGAGGGGCTATTTTGAATTTGACTAAACTCATATTTTACTGTTTTGCTGTGTACCTCCAAGATGAATCTGGCTCCATCTTCTCTCCTTGTATGTATGTGCACCATTCATGTAATTATCAAAGTATCTAAGTATGATCATAACTCAAACTTTCTAGACTTATTTACAGTTATCAAGAGCCAGCCATCTTTGGGATAATTAACACATTCTGTACAAAATTTAAGTTTTCTAAATGAATGCTTATTGTCCATAGACATTTAAAACAGAATTATGAAAATTCTGGTGTTACCTGCAGGCTTGTGAGATACTGGAGCATACTGTAAATGTGTTTCGATCTACATTACTGAAGAGGCCTGGCAGGCAATCAGAATTGGGTTTTATGATTGCATCCCTTGAAGCCAGGTAAGCTGTCTTTTCTCTAAAATATGCCCAGCTTCTAATATGCAGCTACATTGCAAATATATGTCATTTTTACAATGCTGTCTTATTTTAGTATGGCAAATTCTGTGCATTCTCAAATATTTTTGTTCTCATTTATGTGGTGGTTTGGTTTTTTAAAATTGAAATTTCTTTCCAGTTTTCTGTATTTCCCTCCCAAATGCTTGCATGTAGCCCTACTACCTGTTATGTTGGTCAACTAGATACCACAACCTGTTGTGCATAGCTTGCAGTGTAGGTTACCTAAAGGTGCAATGTGTATTTCCTATGCAGAGGTATCTGTTGGAGCACTTCCACAACACTACTGCAGTCTACAATATTGACTCACTTCTGATCTCACCAGAAACCAAGCAGCCTGTTCATGGTGAAATTCAACAATTATTTCAGTTCCACTGAAATCCAAGCACAGAGACCCTAAAATGTGTTGATAAAGGGAGAGAAGTATACAACACTTACACTCCTGTTTCTTTCCATAAATGGGAAGCATTTCAATTAGAAAAGGAAGAGTATTATCAGTCTTCTTGGTTCATCTGTATTTAGAAGACTGATTAGGCCTAGTAAGATGGAATAATTAGATATATGGAACAAGTGACACCTCTTCTCTAATCTCAAAATACAATGTTGGGATTTTTTCAGAATTACCATAATTTGTAAAACACACATTTAGGATAATTTTTGTAGATTTCTTAGAGTTTAAAGGAAAGCAGAGAGAAACGTGTCTGTTCTCAAAAATAAGCCTGTGCTTTCTGACTGCTATCTTGTATTTAATTTTTATTTCTAGAAAAACACTTATTCAGATACGTTTTGCCCAGGATCATATGACAGTTAATGCCAATTCTGCTCAGTTGCCACACATTCTACAGGAATCCTACAATAAATTAGTTCAAGTTGAGAAGGACTTTTTTCATCATGGGCATAAAAACTACAGTGCTGAAATACTGCTGGAATGTGCAAATATTCATAGGTAATGCTGTACGTCTATACATCTATTGAATTTTTTTTTTTAGGTTGAACTAGTCCATGAAGTGTATTGTTTACTTTTTATGGTCTAATTAAGATGGAAAAGAGCAGATAACATTGTTAGGTTTTATATATTGGTGTTAGATGTCTGCATTCTTCATGTGTTCTGTGTTCAAAAAAGTACTGTAAGAATCAAGAATTGTTTTCATTGAAGGCAGAGTTCTTTTGTTCTCTCTTGAGGTCAAAACAAAGTGTCAGGGTCTCTTAAGACAACTTTTTGACTTCCCATTTGTAGACATATTTTAGCAGCCACAGCAATCATTCTCTAGTATTTACAGGCTTTTACAGTTCTTACTGTTGAAATGTTTCTCTAGAAACTGCTGCAACAGTAAAAGTGCAAAACATGGTATGCTTGGAATCCAAGGTTTTTGCAAGATACCCCCTAAAGCAACTGAGATGTATTTTGTACCTGGTATACTGCCATTGTGCTCCTGCTAAATACATACTCTAGAATTCGATCTGCCTTTCTTCTCTTGGAGTCTTGGCATCTTCTTGCATTGCATTACAGTTCTAAGAATAAGACCCTGGAAAAATAACTTGTAAGAGTTCACTTCTCCTATTTGGACATTTCAAAAACATATATACAAGTGTAATCTTTTTTCATCTATAATTAATGTATTTAACCTATTAATTGATTCATTATTTTATTATATATGTTCAACAGTGTTGATACCATAAAAATAAGCACTTTCTTATATAGGTTCTTTTGAGTTCATGGTGGTGTTTTGGGTTTTTTTTCAGGGTGATTGCCAAGCAGGAAAGGAACAAAAAAGACAAACGCAGTCACTACCTAGATGCTTATAACTTAGCTCAGAGAGCAGTATGCAAAACAGAGGAAGTACTTCATAGCGTTGGTAGTTTATTTACATTTGATGAGGTACTGGTTTTTTTTTCCCTTAATTGTGGAAAGGAAACCTAGTTTAGTTGTAATATTCACTTATTCTTGGATTATCTCATTTGGGGCTTCCAGGAATTATCTTCTTGTAATGATAAACATACTTCGTATATAGAAGGGAATATTGCATGTCAAAATAATCTACAGTTGAAAAAGGGATGAAGAGAGGATTTGTTTGGTCTTTGTCAAGTTTAATTCTGGCATTTATCTAATAGCTACAAAAGAAAAAAGTATAAACTTGGAGATATTTTTGATTCTCTAAATACCTTGAAAGTTTAAAATTCTTCAAAATGTGATTCTTCTCAAGAGAAGCAAAAAGTCTTCACAAAACATTGTTATAAATAAAATATATCTGTCTTCAAAATAGTGTATTTTAGGTAATGGAAGCCTGCAGCCTACTTTGCTAGTGTGTATATAGCATTATTAGATATTATATTTGTACCAGGTACATAAAACATGAAAAGCAAAACCCAGCTGCTCTTACTCTATGGAGCTACTTTGATTGCCTTGTAATGTACTTGACATTGTAGTTTTTCTTTTAAATTACTTAAATATCTTCATTGCAGTACTTCTGCTCTATCAAGGTGGTAATGCTAAAATGTTTGTTTCTTTGCTTAAAAGAAATACAGCACTCTAACTTCTTATCATGTAAATTTGCAAAAATACTTGAAATTAAAATTCCACTTTCTTCTGTATTTCAGAGTAAAAATGTCAGTATCCCATTAATGAGACAACTAGCTCTTAGAAAAATAAATCTTGTAGAAATTCTTTTGGATATTTTTCATCTTGTCATTACTGAGAAAAAGCCTAAAAATGTGGGAGAAGCATCATTTCATGATTTTTTGGAGGAATTCATCATTGAAGATGATGCAATAGAGCAGGTAATACAAAATACTTAATCCTATGATTTGCATAAAAGGTATAACAAGGTTTTCCATAGCACAACATCTTCCACTACTGAGGAAATGGGTTCCTAGACAAGTCATGTAGGTTTGTAGCAGCTGAGGTTGAATTGTGTGGTTTTAGTCTTGGGAATGGTTTACTGGCCACCCTCCCCTTATCCCACGTTTTCCTTGGCACTGGTTGAACTTTGCTTATGGATTACACTGAATATGGATTACACTGAACTTTTTTGTCTAAATCAGTTGTTAATGATTTTGTATATCTATTAAAGACAACTCTTTTGTAGTTGAAGGTATAATCACATTTAACACATGTATTTGTATGTGAATATATATGTGTTGCATTTTTTAAAACCACATTTTTCTGTCTGTGTGGGGATATATGAGCAAATAAATATAAATATGTATTTTACCAGGATTGGAACTATATGAAACGCACCACGGCTCATATTACACTGGCTCAGTTAGCAAACATACAGAATCTTTGTAAAGGCTGTGCCGACATCAAATCCAAATGCCTTTATCTAAGTGGAAAAACCCTTCATTTGCTGGCCATTCATGTAGATCCTATATGTTCAGAGATTTACTGGAAGCCAAATGTTATGGTATGCATTCTTTTCTTCAGTTAAATTTATTTTTCTGTGTAAAGTTTATCTGCTCTAGTGTTTTTTCTATATACATTTGTGTAAAAGCTGCATATATATACTTCATGCAAGCCATAATAAAAATGGATGGCAAAATGAGTAATTTCAAAAATGCACTTCTGCCTATATGCTATCCTCATATAGTTAATTTTTGATTTGCTTGTGAGCGATACTAATTACAATATTTTCTAAAGAGAGAGAGAAAAATTCCTTGAATACCTTAAAGGGTGAGCAAGGTATGGTATCTGAATCCATGCAATCAAGAGGTATTGATTAGTAGGTTAAAAGCTTGGGTTTGTAAGTTCCTTTTGTGTTGCAGTAAGAACCCCATGTAAAAAAGGAGAGTTGATGGAGGCGTTATAAAGGCAGTGATTAATAAAAGTTTTCAGAAGAAATGAGTTGAAGACAAGTATTAGAAAGTCGAACTCTTAGAGATTGTATGGGGGGGTCTTTTTATTTTATGTTGGTCATATTGCCTTCATAACATACTAAGAAATTTTCATGGTTGATAGTATTGCTGAATCTCTCACCATGAGGGAATTAAGGTAGTGATTTCTTTTAGGATTAATTCCGTTTTCACATAAACTTTCACAAAAGAAATAAGGTCTGCCTTACTTAACAGAGTGATTAATTGTTCCTCTTTTTTATACTGTGATGGGTAGGAAGATGCTAAATCAGACATCAGATCTTCGCTGACTTCAGCAGAATGCAGTGAACAGGACCTGACAGAGAGTGGTTTATCAATTAATAAATGGCATAATGATAAGTATAGGAGGAAAATACAGGAATTAAAGGTATATTACTTTATGAGCTTGCATTAGAATTTGAAGGCTTTCTTTTTATGGATTAATAGTCAGCTTGGCTTAGCAGTTCTGTTTAAACTGATAACAGAAATGTTGTAACAAAAACTTGATCTTTAAAGAGATAAAAATCTACAAGACAGAACAAAGAGCTTTCCATCACTCTGCTGCATAGCTCTGTCCTGCTCCCAGAAAGAAATAATTTCTCCTTCAGTGGTTTCCCACTGATTGCGCGTGTAGCAGCCAGGACTAGATGAGCAGGTGATTTCTTTCTGCCTCACCGACTTTTTACGGGAGCATAACATTTTGCAGACTGGGAACAAAGACAGAAATTACTTCTATCACAAAACATTTGTGAAATTCATTGAGCTGATCTCTGTTAATTACTGCAGTTGAAAGCACACTAGGAATTGGGAACGTACAGTTTGTGTTGCTAGTAAAAGCAGTAAATACCTGAGGTAAGAGATATGTGGGTTAATTTGGACTAAATATGGTAACTGTCCTCAGAAATGATTGTATTGATCCTTGGTTCTGAACTGCTGTCATTGCCTGGAATTTAGATTCTGTTCTGCTGAGTACACATTTTATATTAAAAGAAATTTCTGTGTTAAACCAAATATTTTTTTCTGTTGTATAATAGGTGCTGGTATCTGCTAAAAAATTAATCAGTATTTGCATATTTTGATCGTACATTAAGTGCCTTAAAAAGAAAATGCATTAAAATTACTCATTAGAAAGCAATATTTATCTTCTCTGGTGTATGTATAACAAATACTTAATATTAACCGAAATTAATATAAAGCTTTTTCTTTTTATCATCTAGACACAACAAAGGATGGCTCAGAAGTATCTTTCTCAATCCAGTGAGGCTTTGCTACAGTCTATGGCTATTGCATTCACTCATAATGTTACTGATGTACTGGCTCTTGCTAGTTTGGAAATGGCTGAATGCTTTCGACAGTTAGATCCAGTTTCAACTACCCAGTTTTTGGCACTTCATCAGGTAAGGCAACTAATGTTTGTGCTGCTTTTCAGTGGGAGGATGTTGGAAGTTGCATAAACTAAACTGTATTTGCATAGTCTGAGAACTGGTCATATAGAACACATGTAGGGTTCCGTGTAAGAACCAGTGTGTAATATAGGTCATCAAATATATCATATATTTGCTAAGTTCAGAACATTTGATCAGTGGTTTTTTAACAGTTCTATTATCTGTTGTGTTTGACCTGACATTTTCATTGAAGATGGCATACATGAAAAAATTTCAAGGAATCAATTATTATATTGTCACTAGCAAAGACAAGACATTGCCACAAAATACAGTTTCATCCCTCCCTAACAAATAATTTTGAAAATGCTTCTCTGGATTTATTCAACCATTATTTTGAAGTGGATAGTTCAGTTTACATCCAGTTTGTTGGATTGATACCTGCACAGCATGGTCCCACAGGTGGCTTGAAGGTGTATGCACGTGAATGTGTGCCTCCGTCAAAGAGAAATGCAGAATGGATGTTGGGCTTGTATTCCCTGCATCATGAAGAAATAACCCATAGTTCCTAGTTCAAAGGACAGGATTAGTGTGTTTGCTGAAAGAGAAGTTAATATAGTCTTACCCATTATTTTGCTTCTCGTAGAAGTCTGTTGTGTGATACAATGGGTGTCCAATTAAAGCACAAAACCAGAAAAGTCCCAACTTACCAACTTACGTGAAAGGCTAAGCTAGGAGCACAGTATTTACCATTCCATGTGGACCTTTGATGATTAGATGCAGGAACCTTGATGATAAATGTAGACAAAGAAATCAGTTCCAGCTATTTGTATTTAGGAAATCTTCCTTAGTTATTGTCAGACTGTTTACTTTAACCTGTAAGAACAAACAGCAGTCTTCTGCTAGTTCATCTCACCTTTCACATAAGAGAACTTCTCTTCAACATATATCTATGTTATAAAAAACATGGTGTATGCATTTATTAGTTTTATTTTTGTGAAGGAAAATAAATAGATGTAACAATTTTACAGAGTTGTTCAGTGTCTGTGATGATGAAGAGTGTCCTTCTAACCGCTACATCCAACACCAGCAGCTCTCAGCTGGCAGCGTTACTTCATCTTCAGAACCAGTTAAAACAAAACAGAAACACAAGTGATCTTCTAAAACGTGTGGAACAGCAACTGGCTGCTAATTCAATGGTAACTTTCTGCGGTCCTTCCTGGGGGGTTACATATATGCTATATAAATGCACACAGACAGATACATACATGTGTACAGGACATGGGTTGGTGGTGGGTTGGCAATTGGATGTGATGGACTCCAGGGGCTTTTCCAACCTGAACAATTCTGAGATTCCAAGAGCCACCCCTGCACCTTCCTCTGCTACCAAAATCTTGCCACGTAAATCAAGTGCAATTTTATATAGTACTTGTTGGTGAAGTGTCTCCAGTAAATTTTTTTCAAAAATAAATGTTACTATTAATTATTCTACTAATTTCCTTTGCTAATACTCTGCTAGTATTTGAGCATTTTAACTTCAGATATTGTGTAGTGGCCATAAAATTCATGTTGTTATGGAGAGTGGACTAAGATACAGTATTTGTAATTGTTTTAAATGGTATTTATATGTTCTTCTGCACTGCACAAAAATTACATGATCATAGGATGGTTGAGATTAGAAAAAATTTCTGAAGGTCATCTTGTGAACCCCACTGCTCAAGCAAGGGCCTCCTAGAGCTTGTTCTCCTTGACCATGTCCAGATGGCTTCTGAATTATCTCCATGAATGGAGGCTCCAGAGCGTCCTTGGACAACTTGTGCCAGTGCTCGCTTCCTTCACAGGAAAGCAATATTTCCTGATGTTTGGACAGAGCCTACTGTCCTGGCACATCTGCTGAGTGTTTGGGCCTTTGTATGTTCTTTCCTAGAACTACTATCAATTTTCTAATGAAAGAACTGAGAACGGGCTTTATGAAGTCTATGAAAATAACAGTACTTTTGAACTATTGACAGGCGTGGAGAAACCTCTGTGTTCCTGTTGAACATTTTAATATAATGGATGAATTGCCGTCCAGTTTCTACATAGTTATTCTCCAGCATTCAGAAGACAGATATACAATTTCATCGTTTTGATTTAGCACTGTTCGTTACAAATACAGTCTTTTTTTATCTGGTTGAATATTGCCTTTCATTTCTAATTTTGATGGACTTGAATTTTAGGATAATGAACTAATTAATATAGAAATAAAACTGCCTGCAGCTCAGTTGTATGTTTTCTGTTCTTTCAATTTTCCCTAATTATCTCTGAAATCCCCAGAGGTTACTTGAAAGATTTCAGGCCAGTCTTGCTATCTCTCCTAACTTCCGTTAAGAGTTTCCTGCTTTTATTGCTTATGCTCTTGGAAATGTTAGAAGGGGTCATATTTAGCTTTATAAAGCCACCAGTTACCTAATTATTGCAGCCTAATTAGCTGGAATAAACTAGCTCATAATTTGAGCTATAGCAACTGACTATGAGAGCATTCACCAATTTTGAAAGTCTTTAACACTTGTTATGGAACAAATAGAAATCTACCTTATTGGTTATAAAGCAATAGAAGAATTTACCTTACCACTCTCAGTTTGTTTCAGCTAGAATTTGCAGGTTTTTGCACCCAAGGTGGGGGTAGTTACTGCATCATGAGAATATCTGTGAGCACATTAAATTAGAGGGCAGTAATTACTCATCTAATAAATTTGAGTCACATAAACAAGTCTGGACAGTCATATAATCTATTCAGCACTTTCTGCTTTCCACAGGTCACAGTTGTACAGTTCATTGATTGGGATGCCCAAAGTAAGTACTGCACAGCAGAAAGGAAAACTCATTCAGCAGATCGGTAAGTACCTCTTACTTTTAAGAGATAAAAATCATTGCATTGATGTTATAAGAAGGCTCATATCTTTCACTGTTGTAGTTAGTAAAATCTTAAAATACTTTTTCAAATAATTGTAACTCTTCTAAATTACCAAGGGACATAAATTCATAAATATGTTTCATTATCAGATGTCATGTATCTAGGCACAATTTATGTAATTTTTGTTTATATTTGAAGGCTCAAGTTGTTATAAATAATAATAGGGTTGTTTCATTGTACATTTCTGTATATATTTTGTGTCTATCTATCCATCTAGATTTTATTTTCAAAGAATATCGTGGCTAGAAACTGATGATTTTTGTAAACCCATTTGTTGAAGTACAAATATGTCTCAAAAAGATTCTTAAGAGGGTGTTATCCTTCTTTTAACAGTGCAGGCAAAAGTTTCTCGATTTCCTGTGAATCCTGATGTGTTTCGTGTTTTGTTGGAAAAAATGAGTCTTTACAAGCAGCAAAAGATGAAGAATCACTTTAAACAAACTGTTATTCAGAACTTGCAAGAGTGTGTCTCCAAAACAGTTGTGGTAATGTATTTTACTACCTTATAATTTAAGTTGGGTGTAAAACATGTACTAAAAATATGATAGACATTCTTTATGCAGAATTTTTCAGTTCATTCCAAGTGTGGCATCCCTAATCGTCAGAATTATTGTATGCTTTGTACTCTGCTTCAAAATTTAATCTTACTGTGCTATTCTTGCTATATTTGTCATTAAGGAGCTTTGAGATGTTGAGGAGTTTACCAGAACTGAAATAATGCAGTTCAGATCAGTTTACTTGAAAATGTGCCATAGTTCAGAGATTTTTCATTTGCATATGTAAACTGCCTTTCACATCACATGAAAGTCCCTGCTGTTCCAAGGAAAAGCTAAGATCATAGATTGTAACCCTTTAATTCAAATAAAACTACCTTAGCCAGAGACTTATTACTGATTTCCAGCATGGAAAAGTTTTCTGTTGGGGCACACAATATCTTCTGCAGTGTAGCTCTTTACTTGGGTGCAGTTGATCCAAGTCAGTTAGTCACAAAATTTTGCTTCAAGGACATGTTTTCTTGGAGTCTTAAGTTGGAAGAACAGTCTTAAATTCTAGATGATAAAAGTTTTCTGTGACTGTAACTGCAGGAAGGCTCGGTTCTATAAGAACATTGTCACAGTCAGTGAGCACAAGTTGTGTAACATGTAGGTAATGGAAAAAGCTACAACTTTCACACTGGTTATCTCCAAGGTGGCAGGAAGTTTTTTACACATAAAATGTACAAGTCTAAATTCCAGGATTTTACTTTTAATTTTGGCTTCATTACATAAAACATAGGCTTTTCAATTCCAAAGAAAATTCACTGTTAAATATAGCATTAACAAAAGCAGACCTATTTTCATTATTAATATAAGGATAAAAACCACAGATAATATTAAACTTTCTGTGCAAGTTTTCGTTGTTTTAATTACACTAATTTGACTGTCGTGGTTTAAGACAATTTTTAAGAGACGAAAACTCATAAAATGAGTTAACCTCCCCTTGTAGCTTTAACCAATCCCTTTCCACCAGTAAGAAGAAAAGAGTATGAGCAGATATAAATGAAAAAATAACAGTTTAAAAAATGAAAGCGCAATAGGCAGAAATAACAGTAACACTCATTAGTTGCTGAAATCTCATGGACTCCCTGGGAACAAAGAGAAGCTCACGGTGGCGGAGTGACGCCTTGCCCAGCCTGAGGAATGGAGGGAGGCAAAGGGAAAATGGCATCAAGGCCCCAGCTGGCACGCTCTGGCGACTGGCACCTGGTCAAGGGCTAGAACTTGAGCCTTGGCCTTCCTCTCAAGAGAAGGTGGCAGGGCAGCTGGCTGGGGAGACATGGTGCCTTCTCACCTCAGCATGCGCCGCTGCTGGGATGAGGTGACCACACAGAGCTCCTCTTGCTTTGATGCTGGCTGCAGACAGACACTCTGGAATTTGCCCTGAGGACGTCCAGGACTGTGAAATGTGGCCTGTCAGGAAAAGAGCCCCACTCATAGCAGCCCTCCAGAAAACCACAAAAGCAAGCCCAAAAGGGGAGCCTCCACCTGCACTGCCTTAGCTCTGCAGCAAAAGCCAAGAGGCAGGAGAGAGCCAAGAGACCAGACGGGTCTGCTTGGGCCGCGGACTTCTGCAAGAGACTGGCACTCCCCTGCCCCCTGGTTCTGCTTCTCCCTGCTGGGCCTGAGAGAAACAGTGACAGTTTTGGGCACAGATGGATACAGGATACAATAACTGTTTGGGTTACCCTGGCCATTGACAAATCCGGTTCCTGAATTTCAGTTCTGTTTTATTCATCATGTTAGCACCTTCCTGTTAGAATACCGAGTATTGCAGATGATTGAAGTGTTGATGGTCACTTTCTCTTGCCCATGGCCAGCCTTTGTTGTAGTGGCAAGTTTGTAAAGATTGCTGTAGTTGAGTAAGTAAAAAAAAAAAAAAAAAAAAAAAGGTGCTACAATAGTGTCAGGTTGAACAGATGAAAAAAAACAAGTGACTTAGGTTTTTAAAAAGTATATGCATTAAACTCCCAGAACTTATGCATGCACCCTGTACTCAGCTGCACAAGCCTTGGATGAGGAGTTTATTCATTAATACCAGCACTCCTCACCTTTTTGTTGTGCTTGTTTGTGCAGTTAGTGGATTTCCATCTAGGTTGCATTTTACAAACCTCAGTTTTCAGTGTCTTTCTCTCCTACATGATTCTGTTTTCCCCTTATCTATTTTCTTCATTCTGATTAGTTTTTTCGCTGAATTGGCTCCACTGATCTCTCCATATGCTTTCATTTGTTTCTTCTATGTTCATCATACAGCTTCTGCTCCCTTCTCAAAGTTATCCATACGCAATTTCTTCTCATTATTTGAAGAAACATATTATAATTTCTTTCTGCTGTAGTTTTCTGCCATTTTCCAATGAAATTGCTGAAGAATATTAATTGTTGAAATAATAAGTATTGACATCTTCTGGTAATTCTTTCGTTAGAGTATTTTGGAAAATGCTGGTACAAAATTGAAATAAAATAGTTTTGAAACCAACTTCTTATATATATATATTTCATTTTATGATCTTTCACATTATTTTATTTAGTCTCTGATTTAACATATTACAAAATTTATATATATAATGGTATTTAATAAGAATGGAGATTGAAAGTTATCTAATTTTTGTTTCTATGTGTGTGATAGACTCCAACAGAGAAAACAGATGATAGTGAGCTTGATTTGACATCAGATTTCTCTGAAATAATAGAAATTATGGAAGACTATCTGAAACCAACTCTGTCACAGTTTGATTTTTCTGCTATCAGGTAAGATGTATTGACTTTGATTATCATTTGTGAAAACAGAACTGTTACTCAAGTCCCTCAAATAAAGGCATGGTTTTAGCAAGGACACCCTGTTGGATGAATGTTTCATGTCTTAAAAGTGAGTATATTCAGGATATGTCAGACTAAGAGACTGAGCAATGTGATAGACCAATGGCCGTTTCTGACAAGCACTGTTGTCCAGCTTAAGTTATACTTAAATTGAAGTTCAAGATGCAACATTCTAATCAAACTGTTTAAAGATAGGATTTCTAAAGGACAGGAACTCCAGAGAGAGCATGTCCTTTGTGTAAAATTTCACTGACACTGAAGCAGAAATTGAAGCTGGAAACATTTTTCATGAATTTCCTCTTCCCAGAGAATCCCAGTGTTCAGCAGCTGAAACAGGAAAAAAGAAAGTGAAAGATAAGGACCCCAGACAAGTTGGAATGCAGGGTATGTGCTTCCTTGAGCAGTGTATGTGTGTGTGTGTGTGTGTGCATGTGTGTGTG
The DNA here is from genome assembly GCA_013397315.1 of Donacobius atricapilla. Classification (NCBI taxonomy): domain Eukaryota; kingdom Metazoa; phylum Chordata; class Aves; order Passeriformes; family Mimidae; genus Donacobius; species Donacobius atricapilla. The sequence continues at coordinate 82,449 of WBMY01005666.1, forward strand.
TATGGACAGATATCAAAATCCAGTAATTTCAATTTTAATTTTGTTTAAAACAAGGAGAGGATAAGGGCTTTAGCATTGTTTTTCTCTGTTTTATTTTCTAATACCAAGTAAAATATTTCAGTATACTTTCAAAGACTAATTTAGATGCTGGAGCAATGCTTCTGCATTTATTTAATCTTCCAAACCATACAGTCTGTAGACACCTAAATGAAATGTCTTCATCACAAACCAGTTTTTCAGGAGAAAATCTAGAATAAAGAGCTTTCTTAAGTCAGTAAATCTCTGGTTTGTCTTTTCTTTTGCTTTGAGCTTTAAGGACTCTCACAGGTTGTTAGCTTGCATACAGGCCTAATGCTACTGTATGTCTCTAAGCATGTCTCAAGAGTAGTTCTGCAAAAACTGGAGGAATTGTCTCCCATGCATCTGCTCCTTCTCTGTAGAACAGAAATATTGCCATAATAATATTTAGTACTTTTTTCCTAAATAACAGAAACAATTTTTCTACAGAACAACACAGTATTGGATAAAGGTTCCTTTACAACTCTGTTCTGTTTACCCAATCATTGCTGTGGCAATTTTGCATTTCCAAACATTGTTTTCCTAAATGTATTGCATATACCTGGACTTGGGCCTGGAATGGTTGGTTATTAATACGGGGATATTTTTTCTCTCTGAAGAATTGGTGCTAACAAGTGCATAGAAATTTGAGAACATCTTAAGAGTAATGATACAAAAAGAAATATTTTTTCTCTAATGCACTTAATTCACAGTACAATGAAGTTCATGTGTCATAAAATGGATAAAACTTAGGTTTTTACATCTAACTGCAATTGTTTATGTACAAACTGAGAACTAAATCTCAATCATGTTCTGTCACATCTCTTTAGATACACCTGTGGATTTAGGATTGTGTGTGGTATTACTAGGGGATACATTATTTATGGAATTGCCTTTAGAAGCTCTGGGTATATTTAAAGAAGAAGGAATAAGTTCTGTTTCCAGAGATTTTTCTCTACAGTTTCTCTACAATCGACTACACTGGACTGAGTCAGGTACTATAAACATTTTTTCCTTTAGCATAATGATGCATAAAAAAGATACTTAAAAATTTAAATATGAATCATGGTGTATATTTTACTGGAAGACAAGCACATGCAATAAGTTTCTAGTATTTTAGGTGAACTAGATAGTGCAGTAGACTTACTTCTGTAATGTACAGGCTGGTTATAGCTGCAGTGATAGCTAATTTAAAATAAGCTTGACACATTAAAGAATTACATAAAATGCAGTAGAATCTAAAATTGTAAACAAATTTACAAGCATGTTGTTAAAATTTCAAACTATTTTCAGCTGCAGTGAAAAAAAAGGAAGTAAGAATTTACACTTCTGTATCTTTTTTATCATTGCTGTAAGATTTTCCTTAAAATACCAAGTATAAAATCTTTGAAATAGTTTACTCTCAGTTCTTGTGCTACACCTGGGCAAAATCAAATCCCCATAGGCTTTATGAACTTTCCCTACTGCTGACACTTATACTGTACATAAACTCTTCAGCAAAATGAGATTAAGTAAGGTAGTTGGACAGTTGGTAAACTTGTCCCTATGACGTCTCATTTCTTAGATCTAGAAGTGAGTGATAAATGCAGGCAGTAAGCCGTTTTTTTATGAATCAAAGATACCTTCTGTTGATACAGTTAAAAATTTTAAGCTGCATTTTTCTCATATGTAGAGAAAACCACATAAAATTATTGAAACTAATTGGTCCAAAAGTAAAAAAGAGACCAAGTGTAGAAAATCTCACTCTATACCATGGAATTATGCTGTTCTAGAGAGGATCTTGTATTTTGTCCATATCTGTAATATTTAGTAATATTTAGCCTCCAGTACAACCTGTTCTCTGTTTTTCCATTTCACTCCTTCTTTCAAAATGAAAAGAATTGTAAGTTATCTGAGATTAGAACATTTTCAGTTTACATACTGCTGCAGACCTTTCAGAAATACAAGTTTTAGACCATGTAGGGTTTTTTCTCTTTCTGTTTTTCCCTTTTTCAGAGTGGAACTTCTTATGGTTGCATAATTTTAGAAGTAGACAAATGAAAGGAAGCATAGTTGAAAATTCTCTGTTCTTGCAATTATGACAGAGGCCACTGACTGAGGAAACATGAGCAATATGATATTAATGCATATCTCAAGCTTCCATGAGCTTCCAGGGCACTCAGTGATGACTGGCTGAGATGTACTGTGGGTGATAATCATATATACAGTGAGAAACATAAGACAGTTGTCTGTGCTTTTTAAAATTCCCTTAAAGGTATAAAAAATCCAATTCAAATATAGAACTTCCTTTTTCCTTTAGATCTCTGCGTGTCCCACAGAAACTTCCATTATTACATTAACATCAACAATTACCGGATATGGTAAATGACTTAGAAAGTGCTTTGATGATCACTGTTCAACTCCATCCAAAACTGGCAGTGTAATGAAGCATTTTCATTTCTAAGGGATCACATCTCTTCCTTCTTTTCCACTTTAAATCCTTTATTTTTAGGCAAGAGAGTTTGGATAATGTCCTTACCTTGCTGTGTTTTGAAATTAACTTTGATTTTTTATGTCAATCTGTTGTTTTTCTTTTTATTATTAGTACTAGTAGTACTATTGCTACTATTACTTCATCCTATTAAATCTGCACAGTCCTTCAAGGTCACGTATTTGCTAAAACTGCCTATATATTATTTGTTTTTTCTTTTCATTTTCACAGGAACTGAATTTAAAAAAAAAGTTGAAGTGTCTAAAGAAAAAAACACAAAAATTCTTCAGAAAAAGAATGTCCAAATGGTGAACTTTCCACATTTTTCATAAATAACCAGTGAACTTATGTAGAAAAGTGTGCAAGTGGATTGCATAGAAGCTCATTATGTGTGCTAGAATTCTGAAGTGGAATGAATGTCACATAAGTCCATAAGAATCTTGCTTCCTGTTGATTTTGCAAGGAGTTTTTCTTTGAAAAATCACACTTTACAAATGGGGTATTTAATAACCCACAAAGGAAGCTGCTTAAAAGTTACTGAAAATAATTTCTGCAACAAAATACTGTATTTTATATAGTGAATAGATAGGGTTTTATAAATCTATATTTTCATATATATCTACATATGTGCACACACGTATGTATATATATGTGTAATATATGTATATGCATTGTAGCTAATGCAGAATAGTTTGTTAATTTCCACTGACAGTTGCATACCGTCATGCTTTTAAACTCAGATTCAAAATTTACTTAATTGTTTGTTTGATGTGTCTTTCTCTTAGTTTTTTGACACAAAGAATGCAATAGTATCAGTATTTAATTGAAAGTTGAACACCTAACAGAATATGTATTCTTTTTAATTGTAGGCGCCAAGTAATTGTGATTTGCGTTCTAATTGCTTGCCTGTTGATACACGTAATTTAAAATGTATCCTTTCACAACCAATCAGCAAAGCGTATCAGCTAAATTTCCTTCTTTTGTTGTTTGAATAACATTTTTAGTGATTAACTCTTTATCAGATATTGTGGACCCCTATAATGAAGGAAGAGAAGCAGGTAATATATATTTAATAATATTTTATTCATGATCTACCCATGGAATTTAGAATTGTTTTGTACCAAAAAAATGAAGTCATGACATCAAGATGTTGGCAAAAGAGCATTCATTTTCATCAAGCAGCACATCTTGTCACCTGTAAATGGTGCATCTGTGAAACAGTATAACAGTTATTGGAGATTTTGAGTTGAATCGCAGAAAGACAAACCGGTACGGGTTGGAAGGGACCTATAGGCTCATCTCATTCCACCCCTGCCGCAGGTAGGGACATCGTCCGCTGGACCAGGCTGCTCCAAGCCTCATCCAGAGTGGCCTTGGACACCTGCAGGGATCCAGGGGCAGCCACAGCTGCTCTGGGCACCCTGTGCCAGAGCCTGCCCACCCTCCCAGGGAAGAATTTCTTCCTGATACCTAACCTAAACCAACTATGTTTCAGTGTGAAGCCATTCACCCTTGTTCTGTCACTACATGCTCTTGTAAATAGTCTCTTTCCATCTGTCGTTTTGGCTCCATTCAGGTGTTGAAATAGTTATTAAGTCTAAACAAAATGGAAAATTAGCTACAGAACAATCAGTAGTAATACAGAATGTGTCTCCATGTGTTTGCAGTTGTCACAAACACAGATCAATATAAAACACTTCATGTGCTCAATATCTGACTCTAGAGTGTATCTTTTAACTTATATTAGTATGAAAATGTAGTCAAAAGGAGAAAATTTTTTATCATTCAATCTCTTGGAGAGAAGAGGTGGTTTTGGAGTCTAGTTTTCTGAAATCAGGACTCTGGAAACTCAGTTTATCCACCCACTTAAGTCCTCTCTGAGCTTCTGCAACAAAACCATATTAGCAGTACTGGTTTTCAGTTCTTTACCCTTTTTTCAGGATATTTAAAATTTTTTCTTTGTGTCCATAACCTGTCTACCAAATCATCCTTGTTCTTTAAGACACCTTTCAAATGGATATCCCAATTTTACTCCAAAAATGCCACAATTGTTTTCGTTTTAAAATCCAGACTCAGGTTTCAAAAAACATGAAACCTAATGATGACCCAAAACCCCCTAAAAATGATAGTGTCATTTTAAAGTTACTGAAATTGAGATTGCCCAATGTAGTTTGTAGTATGTTACATTCATAATGATGAAATTCTGTTGTTACAGAAGCTTCAAGTCCTTCCCAAAAAATACAGAAAATACTAGAAAAATACCGTGACCTATTTACACTGCAGTGGGAAGGTGTCATTGGCAATATGTGTGCTCCAAGGTATGTAGTATTCTGTCTGCTTTCGTGTTTAATCCATATTTCTTGTTTTAAATTGTGCCTATTTTCAGAGACTTGGTTCATAAAATAGGGTCACATTTTGCTGAGCTGATAAACACATAGCAAACCATTGTTGTTGTGTCAAACACAGATCTGGGTTTGTAGACAGAATCTTTTAGGGATCCGAAATAAAGTGCCACAAAGTGATTTAGCCAGGTTGGTTTTGTCAGAGTTGCTGTATAGGTAAATAATCTAATTTTGATAGAAAGTCTTCTGGTGCAGTCTTCAATGAATACACATATGTGAGCAGAGGTGTAATTTCTGGCTTTGCTCGTAATTGTAAATCCAAGTGGTAAAACCACAGCGTGTCTATGCACCTTCAAGTCAACTGTAAATGGGAGCACAGATTTCAGAAGCACAATAGTGAAGGAGATCACACATTTCCAATTTCAAACATTGATCGTGAAGCTAATACCGTTTTATGGAGTCTACTCGTAAACACACTTTGTTCTTTATAGAAATACTTTACTTTTAAGGTCATAGCCATAGAGGAATAAAAGGGATCTCAAGAGGTCAAACAGTGACAAGCCCTATGAGACAACGTGGCCATCACTGGGCCTTCCTTGCTAACTGCTATTTTAGCAGTCAGTCCTTTCTAATTTTCTCTACTTAGCTAATACCACTGAGCAGGTACTCTAATATTTTTTCATAACAATTGCAAAGATCATTATTACCAAATGGCAGTTTTTGCTTCCAGCTAGCCTGATTATCCACATCTCTTTTCAAAGACTAATTGCTCATATCCTGGTGGGTATATACATGACTACTCTCTTTGAATGTTAGATAAAGACTGTATTTTAAAGCTGTGCAATACAATACAGCAATGATTTTTTTAAAATTTTGGTTTTTGATTGAGAGGCTGATATTTATCTAAAAATACACTATGCCTCTTGCTCACTATGAGATATTGTTCAGAAATCATTTTAATACAAGAGCATAGTATTAATAATCCATATGAATTATTACACTTCTCACAGAATTCTGCAGCCATGTTTATCTTCTTGCTTTGCATGCTGACTTCTGTTATAATTATTTCTGGAATAAATAGCACTGAAGTATTTGTTGTGGATAATTTCTGAAAAGTATTCTTGTAAAACAGTAACATGAAAGTAACTTCCTTACTTTCTTCTTCCTTCCTTTCAGCCAAGCTGAATGGGAGCAGTTGCTGACAAACTGCAGTGCATTCCTGTTCTATGGGATGGAGAGATTCATGTCTCATGTGTTGCTTAATTGGTTGGTTGCTATGAACATGCCAAGTAAGATAAGCAGATTGAGAAATATTTTTAATTACTCCAACTTTTATTCCTAGATGTGTCATACTGTATCATTATCACAGTATTGATGTTGGCAATTAAGGGCTTTTTTCTAGATCCAGGGTTTTTAGTCAGAAAACCTTTGTATTATGTAGGTTTCACTCTGTTGCACAGCTTTCTTGTTAATCCTCACAAATAAGCTTAGTCCTTCTTCACTTCCATGTGTTCGAATTTCTTAGGTTTCAAAAATTAAGTCATCATCTGATGGTTTTCTTTGGAATTTAGTATTTGGTTGCAAGGTATTTTTTAATGGTAAGAACAACCTCTGCAGTGCCACTTCAAAATTCTGAAATCTCTGCTGATGCAAACAAGAATTGTCCATCGAGGCTGGATTAATGCTGAAGGATTACTCTGGTATTACAGAGCATTTATAGACTCTGAGAAGGTATTTTTCTCTGTTTCTTCACAACTAATTAGTCTTTCTGTTGTAGCATAAAGCTTAGATTCAGGACTGGTTTTTCGGATTCACAATCTTCCTTTTTCCTCCTGTTTTCCTTGCACATCTGGAAGAAGCTTGATTTCAGAGTTGTGTTGAATTTGCCAGGGTAGTTATATTGTGTTGACATGTGAAAGTGAGAGAGAGAGAGTACACATCAGATTGTGAAGCCCTGTAGAGCAACAGAAAGCTTCATGAAGCTTCAATTTTAAACGTGATTTAAAAATCTATATGTAACTATTACAAGAAATAAGAAAATATGTTTTCTGTATACACGGATCATGTCTGAAGATGATGTTTCAGATATCCATAGACCAGATATTTACAGGTCTGGCAACTTTTGGAAAATAGTTAAACCTTGCCCTTTGTTGTACTCTTAAAATATGCTAGGATTAATTCTGTCTGAGTTTTCTGAAAGCTCTAACCTAGACCAAATATTATTAAGTATTCAGTTTGGTCATTTACATGGTGAAATAAAATAATATCATTGCTAAATCTGAGCATGAGACCAGGCTGACAAAGAGAATACAGTGGTCTAACAAATCATGAAGTACAAGATGATGATACAAATTAACCTTGCTTTATGCGGGGTGCAATTCAGGAAAATCTAGTGGACGATTACTTCAGGGAAAATAATCAGTTAATCATTGATAAGTTAAGGTCTGACAGCTTAAGGGGCAGAGTTACAGAACAGACTCAAGAGAGGGATCACAGATTAGACAAGGTACCCTAGCTAGTGTTAAAAAACCCCTAAGGTCTGTGTAGGGGTAGCTATACAGGAGTGTCACATGCAAGCTGTGTGAAATAATTTTCTACTCTATGTAGTAATCCAAAGGTCTCAACTGGAGAAAAATATCAACCACATAGAGTAAGTTACTGCTGGAGAACATTAGGAGTGGTCAGAAGGCTGTACCACAGCTTCTGTGCTTAGTTTTATTAATAAACATGCATGTGCATTGATATGTTTATAGGCATTTAAGACGTACTTTCAGAGGAAAGACTGACATATTGAGAGGAGACATGATAAAAGTTTTAAGTGTGTCAAAGACTTTCCAGGCAGGAGAGTAATGTACTTCTCATCTACTTGGGTTAGGAGAATAAATAACAAATTTAAGCTACAGCAAACCAAACAGTAGGCAAAGCCTTTTAATTCTGGGAGTATTCTGAGTTATTTCACTGGAGACCTTAAAGGAAAATAAGGCATGTTAGGGATGTAACTTGGTTGTGAGTTGTGGAGACGAGCTGTTTTATTAAAAAATGTCGATACCTTATACCATAAACTCTTCCAAGGGTTCATAACTACAGAGTGGAGCGATCATTGGGTGTAATAAGATTACATTGTGGATTTCACTACCAATTACACTAATGTGGCATAGGAAATAAAAAACCTGCACAATGCCATGGAAAAGTGTAGCAAAATTACATGAAATAATGTTAGGATGACTTTGTTAGTGTATATTTACATAATACTTGACAATTGCAGCTGACATATCTGGATTTTATACTAATGGGTTAGACTCTGTTCAAGAAAGTAACTAATTTACAAAAGATCTAATTTACTTTGATTATTATGCTGGGTGTTATTATTAGTGCAAATACCATTGCTGTATTTTTTAACCAGAATGTCGTTTGGTGATTCTGCTGGATCTGGTACGATCACAGCAAAGTTATCAAAGAATTACAGACTCTGATACCCACAAAAGGTAGGTAAAGTCAATTTCAGTAAAGTCCACAATAAGACAGATTACTTCAAAGCGGAGTTAAAATTTTGAGTTATGAATATTATCCTTTTCTTCTGCTAGTAAAAGGGCTTCCTTATAGGACTAAATAGGGTGAAAGCTCTGTTAGAAGGCAGTGATAAGAAAATATGACACAGAAATATTGCACATACCTCACAAGTCTGAGAGCAAGATTCTCAGAATGTTCTAGTTGGACGTATAAAATTTTCCTTTAACAGATAAACTGCTAAGAGTCCCTCTGAGGGGTCATACATGGAAAAGTTTACCAATCAGACAGACTTTTATTTATGGTATGTTAAATAACCTGTTCCAAATTTCTAATATTAATGGCAGCTGTCTGTAATCTTTAAAAGCATCTCAGTATTTTTGTTGCTTTTAAGTTGACAGCTGGTAGGGTTTGCATTCTTTTATTGCATGTCCATTATGAATTCTTGACAGATGCCACAGTGTCCTGATGTTACTCATTATTTAGTCCATGCTGAATTTTTAGATAACCTGATCATACTCTTGAGGGATGAGATGCCTTGCAGAGCAATGTAGATAGATTGGAGCATTGGGCAGTCGACAGTGGCATGAAATTTAACAAGAGCAAGTGACAGACTCTTCACTGGTGACAAAGTCACACTGGATGCAAGTGTAAACTTGGGGAGGGGTGGCTGGAGAGCAGCCCTGCAGAAAGGCACTTCAGGCTGAACCAGCAGTGTGCCTGGGCAACAAGTCAGCAAAGCACATCCTGGGGACATAAATATCTCTTGACTTCTCTAATTATTCATTCCATGAAGAAGAAAGAGAAAAAATTTTCTAAAAATACTGTTTATAGTGCAACAATGCATAAGTTAAATCCAGTTGTGTGTAAGATAGGTTATACACACATCTACATATGTAAATATGCAGATATCTGAGTGTGTAAACACACTCTTGGCACTTTTTGATAGCCTTTTTGATCCCAAACAGCCATTTCCTAAAGGAAATCAAAACACAATTCCTTGAACTAGTTTTTCAAACTCAAAAATTTTGAAGTCTCATTTAAATAGTTTGGTCAATTTATCAATAAGATAAATTTTTGTTTAAGTCCAAAAGCTTCCTGAAAATATAGTGTAACATTAATTTAAAAATGAGTCACATAAACTCCATAGACAATCCGACAGCATCTCTCCAAAAGATTGCAGAAACTTTAATTACCATCTTATGATAAAGTTACTATGAAAAGCAGATCTGAATAAAACCAAAATGCGACCTTCTATTTACTGCAGTTTCAACCTTAGAGTATTATTTTAAACCCCTCTTACTACTAAATTAATTATGCCAAAGATACTTACTGAAATATCCAGCGCTAAAAACTCAAATCCCACATTACACGTGATTTGCTTTCAAGCCTCCTTGAAACAACACCATACTGAGGACAAAGAGCAAGGTTTCAGTTCCTGCCCTATTTTATGTCTAAACATGTCCTTTCAAACCTGATTCCCAATATTTTGACTGCCTTATAAAAGGTATTCTGCAGTGTTTTGTAAAAGTTAGGGTGTCACTACTCCTTTCAGACTTCCGGAGATGTCCAGAACTACTGTAATATGACAGAGAGTATATCCCATGGTAAAACTGCATCGTGAAAAAATGGAGAGAGAAGGTTACCTGAATTCATTGTATTAAATTCAAAGTGCTGTATGAATGTTAGAAAACACTTGATGCTCAGCACACAAGAAAATGCACTCTGACATTCCTTCTCCTTCTATTAAAAAGCATTGTATATTTGGTTAATTTTTTATGTATTATATACATTTTTCTTCTATTGATCTCATAATTATGATCTTCTTTAGTTGTCTACATATTGCTCTAGAGAGACCCACAGAGACAGCAATGCTTCTAAGCCTTACAGGTGTTGGCTCTGTAATGGCCATGCAGTGGTACACGAGCTTGGAGGAGAATGCAGAGAGGCTGGAGACCGTGTTTGAGAGTAAGTGTTTGTGTTTTGTGTTTGATTTCCCTTTGTCTTAGCTTGTGTGTGTGCGCGCGCTCGGGGACTGTGTGTCTCCTGTCTCTCCTCTCTTTGCTCCTTACCAAATTCTGCCTGCAGTTTCCACAGGAGGTGAACTGCATGCAGGAGCCACCGTGTGCTTGATCGGTTGATCTTTCATACAGAACAGTAACCTACTTAAAACAGATTTGGTGGGGTGTTTGTTTGTGTTCATATGGTAAGAAGAGGATTTATATGGTGAGAAGCAGTGCCCTAGGACATGGCCATCTGTAGTTACATAAACTGTGGGGGAAAAAATCCCCTGGATTTAGCTTACATTTGCGCCGATACATTGCTTAAATCTGTAAAGGTATTCTTTTTCATTAAGTTTTAAATGTGAAAGCACCAGGCTCTATGATTGATATTTTCTTGTTTTTCAAAACTTTCGTTAACAACTCAGAGAAGGTAACATTTCTTTCCAGATTTGCTGAGCTTTGGTAAAACGACTGGGCAGACAGTTCGTGTTCTTCAGAAAAGTAGAAGTCACAGGAGAAGGGATTCCATTAAAAGTAAGAATTAAAAGGCTTAGTATGAAAGACTGGCTTACAAACACTAACTAGAACCTTTAGATAGGTAGTTCACAGGTACAAGTGAAACCTTACAGAGGAGCTATTACAATTTTCTCTGAAACTTCTTAAAAGAGCTGAGAGTCAGAAGACCACTGATGCAGTATCATACTTGGAGTAGCTATATTTTATATAAATAAAATTTTGGCGAAGCTTTGACAAAGCTGACCAAAAGCTAAAATTTCTTCTCCATTGAACAAATAAGGTAGTGTTGAGCTCCTGATGTACCTTGTTTCACTACTTTTTAAAGTAGTGTAACAAGGTACATCAGGAGCACAACATACACAGTATAAATGGTATGGGATTATAAACTGCAAAAAGATTAGTAGGATCTGCAGTGATTTTAGACAGTCTGCATTGTACAGGGCATTCTAGACATAAGAAATATCTAGCATCTTGTTGGAGAGCAGGGAAGAACTTCTGAGTAAAACAATTTCTAATATACTGTCTGTAAAATTGGACTGCTATTTTTCAATGTACAGGACTTACCTTTTAAAATAAGGTTTAATAAAATAAATTTTACTTATAGCTTGCACTGTCGTAGAATTGAAGAGAGAAAGAACTCAGATCAGAAATATTGCCTAGTTTTCTGTTTTTCAGAAAATGCTTCTTCAATATAGTGACAGTTGTTAATATTTTTTAAAGAATTTAAAAGAACCACAAGTATTAATCAAAGAGATGTGTTAAATGACAGCTCTTACAGCATTCTTATATTTAGTCATATTCAGAAATAACAATGGTTTTAATATATTTTTGTAGTGGAAGCATATTCTCACAGCCCTCCTGGAGACAAAATAGAAGAGCAGACTGTTTGTGCCTCCTCAGATCTTCCTGCAATTCATCCATCATTTTTTAATTGTGTGCTCTATGGTTTACCCAACATAATTCCAAAGTAATTTGTGTCAATCTTTTCATGGTCGGTATACCTACACTGATCTAAGGAGGGGTGAGATTAAGAAAATGTACATATTGCTGATTCCTGTTTGAGATGTAAACAGTTTGATATTACAATAACTGTCAGGAAAATAGGATATATAGTTCAGAAATTTCAATTAGTTCTCTAAGGTTGTTTAGACTTTGTGAATCCCTTAAAAATTAGATAAGCACCAACATATTTTAAAGAAAAGTGTGTATATACATATATATATATATATATATACACACGCAAGCTAGTATTTTTCAGTCT
>WBMY01005666.1:94636-123861 GCA_013397315.1 Donacobius atricapilla
ATATATATATATATATATACACACGCAAGCTAGTATTTTTCAGCCTTGATGCATGAATGGAATTGGAATGTATCAATGTCAGTGCTTCCATTTGGAAAAATGTTTCATTGATGCATTTTATTTTCACATGGACCATTCATCAGAAACATAGCTAAAAATTTACCCAGTGACCTCATTCTGAATCTGATCTTTTTGTATGGAGGTAGTTGTAGTTAAATTAGAAAACAAGTTATTGTTAAATAAAATGGTTAATAATTTTTGTTTTATTTTCCTGTGTTTTTCCTTATTAACATTTCCAATGTCATTCCTGCCCAATATCCCATCCAGCCCTGCCCTCTGGCAGTGGGATCCATTCCCTGTGTCCTGTCCCTCCAGCCCTTGTCCCCAGTCCCTCTCCAGCTCTCCTGGAGCCCCTTCAGGCCTTGGAAGCGCTCAGAGCTCTCCCTGGATCCTTCCCTTCTCCAGAGGAACATTCCCACCTCTGCCAGCCTGGCTTCAGGGCAGAGGGACTCCAGTCCTCAACACCCCTCTGGCCTCCTCTGGACTCGCTCTTATCCTTGGGACTCTTAAACTGGATGCAGTGCTCCATCTGAACTTTCACAAGAGAGAGAAATTATTTTTATTATATTAAACAATTAATTGTTTCAATGAAAAAAAGATTAAATTAAAATGACAATCTGATGGTTTTTGAGTATTCTAAAATATTCATTTATTTGACTAGGAGCTCTTAATTTTTATAATATTATGTAATGTTCAGCAACCTAGAGGAAATAAAATCCTACCAACTAATGACCCAGAAATAAATTACAGTAGATACACCTTAGGGCACATGAGCTCTCTTGTCAAATGACATTGGCACAAGCCCAAACAACAAGAATAAGAGCTTCTGAAAATATTTCATCTACATAGCACTACATCATTCCCATGCACTGTATTCATTCATACAAGAAATATTAAGCAGTTAGTGCTATTCCATGTATCAAGGGCTTTAAAATAACTTTCTGAATTATGTCTCAGCAACATAACAAATCACACTATCAATTAGCTCTTATAACAGAAACGACATTTTGTAATATATTTGAGCATGAAAAGAATTGGTCAGCTAAAATTTATGTAATCTGAAAAATGGGAGGAGGAAAAAATGATGCTGAATTTATCGATGATATTCTAGGACAAGAACGTAATTTGAGTTGTACATAGCTGTCCAGGAACAGTGTGTGGTTCTAAGTGGTTTGCAGTAAAGAGCTGCAGCAAGTTTGCTACAAAATGATAAAACAAACCAAAAAACCAAGAAGCTCTGTCATTAGTTCATCGTGTAACCTCTTCCAAATTGTGCTGCCTTAAGCAGTCGTTCAGGGATTTCATGTCACGTGTGTGTCTCTGCAGAGCTGCCGTGGCTGGGCCTGTCAGCGAGGCTGCGGTCCCTGCTTGCAAAGGGATGCGATGGAGCAGATGCCAAAAGGGGGCAGCTGCTGCCGTAGGTGTTTCTGGCAAAAAAATCAGAGCAGAGTTGAGTGTGGTGTACGGATCATTCTCATAATTATTTAAGACCATTCGTCTTGAGTTTGAAAACTAATTTAGTGGTTTTACAACCTTGTAGGCCTTCCAACCTGTGTTTCAGCACTGTCTGACCTGGAAGCTCTCCTGAAATAGGGTATCAGAGGGAATTCAGCCATCCTGTGTGAGTGTAAATCCATTCTTCTCTTGTGTGTGGATCAAAGACCAGCTCATCACTGTAAAGTCACCAGGGACAACTTCTTAAATTCCCTCTATTAATTCAGGCCTCCAAATGCAGTGTCTTCGTGTGAATATAGTGACAGATAGTTATCAGCACGGGTTTTAAGGATGTGGTCGAGTTAAAACTGAAGGCATGCTTATGTGCCCTGAAATATTTACTGGTCAGTGGAAGACCCAAATTGGTACTCAGGTGATAAATTGATGGAATACTTCTCAGCCACTGATAGAGGAGTGTGTGGGGTCTTTCATGAACGTGGTAGTAGCATTTTTAAAAGTAGCAGGCTCAATAGTCTTCATTTCAGAATAAGAAGAGAGGAAATGTATTTAATATATTGCAGTTTTCCAGAAGGCTGCTTAAGAGTTATGGTTACTTATGACTTATTTAAGATTCATAGAGTTTTAGATCACTTAAAGAGTTTTAGATCACTTAATCCCATTTTTATAAAAATGCAATATGGAATGCTACCAATAGCATTGGATAAAATATAAATTATAATATTCACTGAAATATGAATCTGGATACCTATTATTATATGTATGTATACTTTTAAAGACATTAAAATAAGCATTGTAAATGCAATATTCCATCTATGAAGAAATGTTTTCTTCCTCTGCCAAAAGAGTGCATGAATTCGGTGCTGAGTTCAAACAGTTGAATCCAACAAAATAAAGACCCCTTTCAGAAGTAAAAGCCAATCTTTTGGGCTAGGAATGTGCAAGAAATTAAAAGGGTGTTTTGTGACAGTGTCCATTTCTATGGGAAATATTTAGGAAGATGCTTCTTTGTCACCGAATAACTACTGTGATTTCTTTTCCCTGTGTTTGATATAATGCTTCAGCCTCACAAGTGATGGCAGAAGAGGGTGAAAACTGTCAAGGTTAAACTGAAAGTGAGTCAGTTCTGAGCTTGAGAACAGGTCCTTTCCAGTAACTGAATGTTCACGACTTTTCTTGATGGTCTCATACTTGATGCTTAGCATTTGAAATTGTTAGGAGAAACTAGATGTTTACAAAGATGTAGAGCTTTTCCAGAATCAGGGCTGCACTAGTTAAGGATTTGTGTGTGTTTCCTGAAAAGGCATCTAAAAGTATTTTTATAATGTTCTGCCTTTTTGATGACTTAATTTTCTTAAAGAAAGTGAAGTTAATGTTTTAAGTTTCTTATCAAGGTGGATGGGTAAGGCTTCTGGTTTTTACAGTCCTACCATAACCACAATCAACAATTCAGTAATTCCAAGAGTTGACATAACTTTTCTGTGCTATAGGTACACTGAGATAGGTTACAGATAATAGTACTGAATTAAACTGAATCAGATTCATTATTGTCTAAAATTCTTCTTAATTTTGAGTGGGTTTTTTTCCTTAATTTTGCCCAAATATGTCTGTTGTGAAAGAAGTCAATACATTGCAGGAAGAGGTCCAGAAAGCAAACAAAAAAACCAAAACAAACCTGAGTTTTTCAAAAGTGCAGATGGTAATTTCCCTTGATAATCATAAACTGTACTGGCTTCTCTGTGAAAATATTATGTATTACAGGTGTTTTATTATCTGACTGGATACTGCGTAGTAGATCAAATTTATATCATAGCAACAGTGTCCACAATGCTACTTCTCTGTTTTCTTCTTCATGCCAAAATTTTAAGTGTGCCCAATTTGTTTTGATTAATACAATGAAGACATGATCGTAATCCATCAGTAGGGGAGAACAGTTTTATATCGTAAGACAGAAGGGTTTGTTTGGAAAACCAGCTTGGAGAACAACTTCTTAAGTACAAAGTGAGTTTGATGAGAGAACATTGACAGTGGAATTACAGTTAAGACCTGTAATCTGCAATATCCTGGAAGAGGAGTGTAGGGAAAAAAGTTTGTGATGAAAACATTTAATCTGCTCAGAGCAGGCATCTTGACCTTCATTCTGGTAGTAACGAACTTGTCTGCTGGAGTTCTCAGCATTGTAGAAGCAGCCAAAACAGTCTGTTCTCCCACTGATGTGTATTAATTAGCTGTCAATACACCAGTGGAGAGAATTAACTAAGATTTCCTGATGGAAAGAAGAATGGGCTTCGGAAATATTTGCCGTTCTGTTGTATCCTCAGAATTTATCTGAGCTTGTGACTCTCGAAGTAGGTTACAGAATAGAAAATGAGTGTGGAATATGCTGCGCTGAGGTGTGTTGATGACCACCTGTACTTTGGTTAATCCTGACAGCAAGGTAGCAGCTAAATTGCATAGATCATTCTGCCTGGTGCCAACGTAGAGTTCCCACCTTGTCTTTCTGCATCTGAGCCTCTCTGGGCCATTGTTTTTTTCTGATGATTAGCAAGTAATCCTGTCGCTGTCACTGACAGCACAGGTGCATGCTTTCTCCTGCAGTGCTGCTCAAGAAGCTCAGAGACACGTGGATACAAAGTGCAGGCATAGAGTGGGAACAGACTTCTTCAGCTGAGACTTCACCACAGAGATACACTGCCAGTATGCTTTGCTTATGGTGTGTCTGCTGGAGCAAAGCATGACTGATGTAACCATCTCCTGAATTTTTATCATATATGGAACAGAAGCTATTTCTAGCTTGTAAGTTATAACAGCATAACTTTAGCTGTTCATCACACGTGATCTGTGTGGGCACCTGAAAATTAAGAGGTATTTCATCTATAAAGATTTGTCCCTTGCCGCTCCATGACAGGCCTGCATGTGGAACTGGATGCACAGTTTGTGCATGCAGAAAAAGGAAGGCACAATGCTAGTGACCACCAGAGTGGCACAGAAGCCAACACGGAGATATTTCTAACCAGATATCACTATCAAGTATTTGTACATTGGCTGTCTTCCTGGCACAAAAGCATGTACTAGGTTTTCTGGTCGGGCAGAGACAGAGTTTAAGCACTACTATTCCCGTATGTAAAAGAGATGCTCATTTTGCCCCTTTGGTATAGTCACATCTGTGCCCTTGGGCAGCGTCTTTCTTGGGACCAGCACGCTGGCTTCTGTGCTGGTTTTATAGGTTTTGGTTTTTCTCCTCCAGCGAAGTTCATCGGTATTTCTCCTGAATGACATTGACTTTTATTCCATCTGAAAATACCTATTTAGCATTTTTTGGTTATTAGTATTGCAAGTTCTGTCATTAGAGTCTGAAATGGAATGTACTTTGAAATAAATTTGCACTGGAATTCCACAAACCTTTCTGTTTCTTCATCAGTGTGATTCAAGGCACATGGCCTACATCTGTACTTAATCAAACAGGGCTGTGTTGGCCAATATAATCTAATTGTTTGACATTTTTATAGTAATTCATTGAGACTAAAGAGAGATGACTACATTAATGTCTTGATGCAGCTAGATAATAGAAGAGATAGAACTGGTGTGCCAAATTGCTGAAAGGCCCTTAAATTCTCTTACAGATTTTTAACTATTTGTGACATAGAAAAGGAAAGAGACTTTAATATAATAAAGAGAAAAATAGTACAATCTATAATACTAAGTATTATAATAAAGAACGTTACCATAAATCTTCTAGGAATTTTCTCTTCACCAATCATTTAAAATTATATTTCTCAATAACTGAGATGAGAATTATTGTTAATGTTCATGACTCTGTTTTCTTGGATAATCATTTTCACTGAGGTCGTAATTAAACAGAAATGTTGTAGCCATATGTGTACATTATTCCTCTAGCTAGACTGTGAACAAATATGTCAAATATGTCTGCCCTGTGTATATCTGTGGGAACACTCAGGCTGGAATAGTGGTGGAGGAATATCATGGACACTCTAAACCAATGGGAATGCTGAACTTGCTGAGGCTTAGACTTCATCTCACTGTCCAACCCTTCTCTCCTTTGCAAGTGCATTTCTCAGGGAAGGAGTCTTCTCTGAGTGGGATGTCAGATCTGCAGGTAAGAGCAACCAGAGGGAGAATATTAGAAGCATTTTATTTTGGAGGTGTTGCTCTGGACCCAGTGACAAAACGAATGGAAGAGAAAGCAGGAAACAAAGAAATAGCAGGAATTAATACTTCATCCAAAATCAGGAACAGATATGTGTTTCTCAAACTTTGAGTGCTAGTTGCATTTTGGCTTTCAGAGCCCTTGGCAGTAAACGTTCAGTGTGGGTAAGGGCAAGGTCTTATTAATCAAAAGTGAAAGAAACTCAGATGTGTGGTTAAAAAAGGCAAAAATGTTTGCAAAAGGAGCAACCTGTTTATAATGAGATACAAATAGATGATTTAGAAGTTGATCTGCATCAGAGGTATGCTGGAGTAATCTGTTTTGTGGTGAACTTCTGGTAGAACTGATCTTCAGTAACAATCTCTGCCCCTCTCCATGCCCTTGCACTTCGAGCAAGAGGTATCTCTGCAGTACTTCTGGGTTTAAGAGAAACAAGATCTGTATATTAAGACATTTGTATCTTCAAAGAGCAGTAAGGAATCCCTGGGGAAGTTGTGCTGTTTGCTGCCAGAGCAACAACATGAACATTTTGTAAAGTGCACCAACAATACATTCGGTGTCTAAGCTTTCCCCTACATCCCTGCTAGTGGGTGATGAGGTGAGCTGATCTTACGACATGTCAAAATGTATTCTTTCTCTAGATTTGAGACTATGAAAAATAGCTTGGACAATCTACTTTTAAACCTCAGCATTTTATCTCTTACTGAAATGATTTTTTTGAAAGCTAATATTTTGGGTATTTTTCCCCATGCCCAAATCCACTTGTTTGTTTGGGGGTTTTTCTCGAGGATATACAGCTTTAAGAACAGATTTGTTTCTTAGTTTTTCCACAAGGAAGAACTGACACAGCTATAAATGGAGAGGAGCTCTGGTGGGCCACAGCAGAGGACATGGTAACGAGGAGATCCAGATTCCAAACAGAACCTGAGCAGAGTTTAAACGGGGGGCTTCGTTGTACAGACCTGTTCATTTGCTTGAGTGACCACTCCATGCCCTGTGCACCTGCCATGACGTCAGGATACACTTGCCTTACAAATACACCTGTGTGGGCTCATTCTTAGTGAGAGAGAACCGTGGTGTGCCAGCTGGAAAGTCCAGCATTGGACAGGCACAGGATGGGTAACTTTGTTCACTTGGACATACCATGAAGTCAAGAACAAGGTTGGAATACTTCATCCCCGATCGGGTCTGGGTAGCATGTCATGACCTAAAAGGAGACTCATTTCATGTTGAAACATGAGGTTTCCAGCACCAGAAGGGTCCTAAGATTGCTGTTTTCTTTTCCATGATTTCTGGTTTTCACTCAGTGAATCATTTAGCTAGGCTTCAGTGTCAGTGCCATTCTTGCTGTTATCCCAAAGGAACCAACATGACCTCGTAACACAACATAATTTTTATGGCAACTATCATTTATATTTAAAAAAAAAAATTAAAAAGAGACAAAAAAAGAAAGCTCTTTCCATTACAAACCTAGATTGATGAAGTACTGCTGACATTTTAAAGAAAAAACACCAAGTAATTATCCTCCTATGCCATGGAAGGTTTGTGGAAAGGGCAGTATCTTTCTCCAGGTTACATCATTAAAATGCAACGATCACAACACAGACTGTGGTGCAGTGTTACATTGCTGGGTTTGCAAACAATGGACAATGTATAAAACTTTTTTTTTTTTTTTTTAAAAGGAATGTGATTTCCCGGCATACTCTTGGTGGCAAAATGAAAATTCAAGGACACAAGATGCTCTTCATTAGCTCCCAATCACGTATAAGCAAGCTGACTTTTGCAGAGTTGACACCTTTTATTCATGAAGTCTTAAGATCTTAAAACAATCCATTGCCTAGATTACTTTTTGTATATGGTAAAATGTTCGTGTCATGTTTTTAGCACATACTGAAAAAATGTGTCGCTTTAATCACTACACACAACTCCGAAAAAAGAGCCCTCTCCCTTGCCCCTAGTTCTGTTTGTAGCTCTAGAAATTTTTTTATTGTGTTGCACTGAACTTCTGAACAGCCAACTCCGGGGAGCCCTGTAGTATTTTGCTCCCAGGCTGATACTGTTCTGATTGGCTCACTATGGCAATGTGTCAAAGTGTCCACACATTTTAAAATGTACTCTTTGACCAGTAAGCAGGAAAAAAGGTGTCCTCTTGCTCCTGAAAAGCATTACTGAAGACAAACCCATTGATTCTATTATTCCTTGTTTCTATCAAAGATAGGAACATCTCATAGAGGGAGCTTGCTGTTTTCTACTGTTTTCCATGCATTTTTGCATTGTTTCCATGCATTTTTACATTGTTTTTTTCCTTTGCAATTACTTAAATTTTGCTGCTTTATTTTACAGAGTTATACTTAATGTATCCTTACCTTCTCAGGAGATAAAATAATTCTGTTGCTTTTAATTAAACACTAGCGCTTCTGCCAATTCTTCATGATTTAATGTATGTAATACCATTAACTTGTGATTAACCTAGGTCAATATATCCTAGAAAGAGAAAATCTGAGTCTTAAATGCAAGAATTTTCACTTCCAAATCATATCTGACTGTCTTAACGGACTAATGAGCACAAAAAGGTGCATACAATTCATCACCGAATACCATACTCTTCCTATCTGACAGTATTTCCAAAACATTTTTAAAAGGCATAGACATCTGTTCATCGTTCTGCTACAGATAACCCAGGATTACTGATAAGGAATGTGCCTGTGAGAATAAGGATCAACATTTGGATTTGCAGGTTGAGCTCTGCAAAAGTTCAAGCCAAAATCTCGCTGTAAAAGGCAGTCACCCCATGAAATTTTGTGAGGTGAATAGGAAAACTGTACAGTCTTCTGCAGTGGGTTCTCTTATGGGCAGCTCATGATTTTATTTGTAGCCTAACTCCTCTCTTTGTATCTTGCCATCCCAAAATGAAATCACGGCAATGGAATATGAACATCCTTCTAATCAGAAAACAGAAAATGATCCAGTGCTTCCCAACCTCTCCTCTTCTGCGAAAGACGCCATGTAGAAAAGGTCCAAAGGGCTTTTTGTAAGATGCAAAACAAAGATGGTGACTGTGCCTGGGTGTGAGTGCTGTGAGGGCCAGAAGAGGAGCGGGTGGCCAAGCAGTCCAGCAGGCCTGGCAAGGCCGGAGGGGCTCAGGGACACACTCCCATGCCTGTCCCTCCACCCCAGCAGGCAGCTACAGCTCGCCTCCTCATCACCAGGGCAACTGTACAGAAACCAGTCTCAGCAACATGCCAGGGTTTCAGGATATATGCTTTTTGCTGTATGTCTGTGTTACTTCTTCCTGATCCTCCAGTATCTCCAGCTGCTGCAGGAATGGTTCTTGACTTTCAAGTCGGCTAGGTACTGCTCAGGGTCTGGCTTTGACCACAGGTAGCTCAGGTAGTACTGCTCTTTTTCAAGGCAATACAGTTTTTCAAACATTAACAGAAAGCAGAAAAAAATCCAATAGAAACAAAATGTCTTTATTCTGTGTAAAATAATTCTATTTTTTGAAGTAAAACTGAACATTGATGATCCATTCCATATCACATTTCTATAGCTAAGGCCTGTACAGGGTGGAGCTAGTGTAGCTTCTCTATACCACTGTGGAACAACATTTATTTCAACTGGCATTGTACTAATAATAAGAAATAATGAGTTTCCATCCTAAAGCATTTAAATACAGTCAGCCTCTTCCTTTTCTCATAAAATGTATTCAATTAAAGATAGATTTTATATAGGATTAAAATTCCAATGTGCCTTAGCACAAGCTTAGTTCTTAGCAACATTTCATACAATGATCCGAAACACTGTGTATAACAGAAGTCTGTCTTTATTACACTCGTAACCTGGTTTGACTTTTCATATGCAAGTGACACTCCACTAAAGCTAAGTATACTGCTGCACTTCATTGTGTGAATTAAATATGAGATGGAATATGGCCATGGAAAGCTGGCAATTTCTGTTAGTTTTCACTGTTTACAGAAGCAGTATTTGTGTTATAGTCCTTGCTTCTGAAAGCAAAGGTGTAATAACAGGGTAATAATTTATTCTGGAATCAGCAGCCCAGCTGAAGCAGTGAGGATGTGACTTCAGCAGAAACAAGAGCTTAAGGGTTGGAGGGAGAGACACAGCAGTGTGGTGCTGCTCCCTGTTGCATGTTGATTGTGGATTGGGAAGAGGAAAGCAGTGGAGGAAGGGACCTCCCTTATGGCTGGGTGTTTGCACCTGTAGGGCCAAGAAGCACTTACCCACACTGGGGAGCCTGGGATCTCAAAAACTGATGTGCCCAGGACCGGAATGTCCCCAGTGACAGCATATCTTTATATTGAGCAACTCAACGATGAAATGCACTGTGGCATTGCATTACTGATCCCATCTCCCGCTCTACATGGGGCACATTTTGTTTTCTGAAGTTGTCAACAGAGCCAGAGGTTGCCGGCTCCTCTGTTCATCTCCAGTTTTCCTCTTAGAAATGGTGCTATGAGTTGCCATGGGGGACATCTCGCTGCCTCTTCTGTCCTGGGGGAGTGCTGCTCTCTCTGAAGTCAGGTTCATGTTAGACTCCGCAGTTCCTAAGGCACTGCAGCTGAACATTTGAATCAGACACTGCCTGAACTAAAAATTTCAAAGAACAGGAGATCAATCGAAACACATAAGAATTTTAAAAACAGTTCTATAAATCAATCTGCATATTAGCTAGAAGTCTTGTAATTTCTCTCATGAATCAGTTGGGAATATAAAGAAATAACCCCATAAAATATATTTGCCTATGCGACAATGAAGAACTCTAAACCTAAAAATTAGCTATGTTCTGAAAAGACCCAATCTTAATCTAAAAAATAATTTTCCTTTTCTGCTTTTAGCTAATCATATCTAATGGACATAACTGGGCATTTCTCCAGACCCATGCTTTCACATACTAAATTCCTGGCCAGTCAAAGATGGGCTTTTGTCGTTCACATCCACAAACAGGGTAAAGTGTAGCACACACCTACACAGCCTGGGAGATGAGGGTGCTGGCCACAGGATGTGAGATAAGCAATGGCGCTCTCTGCAGGACTAAACAGATAGTCACCACTTCTTATTCAACAGTCACTTAATTATTTTTCTTTATTTAATTTATGTGCTTGATGCCACCACTCTGTTGCTGAGTTCATTGCAGAAATCTGCCCATGTTTGTTATCGTGCCTGTTATCACTGTGAGCACTCAGCACTCTGGTTCATTCCCATGTCAATTCTTTTCTTCTGCATCCAATCCTCTGCCCTCATTCCAAAGAAGAAAGCTCCCTGTTAAATGGGCATGTGCAATACTTCTACCCCCCTGCACATAAACCACAAATGCCTCATTTCCCCAAGACACATTCAAGCTTTGAAAATATGCACCCCACCTGAAGATCAACTCACTGGTGTTGCATTTCTTAAGAATTATTGAAATACACTGGGACAGTCTTGAGAACGTAATTTTCATACAGAAGACTAACTCATGTTCCCTATGGGCTGATTTCCCTTTATAATATCTAAACCTAATAATTATTAACATTTATATTTCAATAATGGTTAGAGGTTTACGCTATCTTCCACCAGGCAGATTATTTTTTCATTCTAAATGCTGGAGATTGTAATGCTTGTTAGCTAACATATAGGTAGGTAGAAATAATTCATTATAAAGTAAGAAAAAATAGCAAAATATGAGTGTTAGAGACACTCTGAGAGCATACAGTACCTGTTTGTTCATAAAGACATAAATAATGGGATTATAAACCGTAGCTGTTTTGGAAAAGAAAGCCGGAATTGCTGCCAGACGAGGATCCAGCTCAATGGAGGGGTATGCAGTGACTAGGATGGTAAAGGTAGCATATGGCATCCAGCAGATTAGAAAGGCAATGATCATAAAAAAAACCATTTTAGTCACTTGTCTTTCAGGCCTCCTGGTAGTTCCCAGCCTGTCTTGGGCATATGATAGCTGTTAAGAAAAGAGAAAAGATTCTGGAAAACACGTCCAACCAGTGACTTTAGTGAGCTGAAGTTGCTGTGCTAGAAGGAAGGACCTGCCCTTCCCAAGCGTGGCAGCACAGAGGGATGGGTGCTGAAGTTACTGCTGAGGGACATGAATTACCATATACCAGCATTAGTAAATTTTCCTTTGCCCAAGTATCTTCGTATTTTTATTGACAAAGTGGAAGAGAAGGACATCATGGTGAGTCATAAGCAGACACTGAGCCGAATTCAAGCGCTTTCTATTCCACGTAGCTTTTGCAGACAGTTGGGTGTCTGACGCGGGGATTGCAGACAGCACACTGCTGAGGCTCTGCACCCTCCTCACCGGGGGGCAAATTCACACCAGGGGAGTTTGGCTGGCTCAGTGGTGCTTTGTGGCCTTCCCCAGAAGAGCATTTATGATCTAATGATGCCAGAATTAAAGTGGGATTGAGGCATTTAGTAGGAATGTTCTCCCTCTTTTCCTCAGTGACCATGCAGGAAGCTTAAGCGCAGATGTTCATACAGAGATTAGCTGATGTCAAACAGCATCTTTCTGGGGAAGATGCTTGTTTGGTTTCTGATGACTTAGTGAAACAAGGTGCTGTTATGAAATGTTATTTTACATGAGAAATAATTAATAACTGTATGGCTCCAGAAAAACCTGATGCCAGGTCTTGCAATATTATATTCTAATAAAATAAGATTTGTTTGCATAACGTGGCCTTTTGACTTCCAGCAGTAATGTTAGAACTCTATTGAGACTTTTTTTTGATAACTTTCAAACTGCACTCATTGAATTTAATGTATTTAGTACATAAAGAGGTATAAAAGCACCTCCTAGGAAGGGCAATGTCCTCACCTCTGTAGAAAGTTGCAATTCATGTCAGTTTTTACCAAATATAAACATAATGACAAGAACACAACAACAACAATAATGAATTGTTACAATAACTGCAAGTTATTAGGCATTAGCAAGGCTGTGTTTGATACTGATAAGATATTCCCTTCCAATATATGAGATTTCCACAGCATTTTTTCATGTATGTTTTTCCTACACAGAGAGCGGCCCAGCCTCCCTTTCGGCAGAAGTGCAGTCCCTAGGAAAAGGAACACAATCTCCTTTATTGCACTTTCAACTGTTTCATCTTTGTCTCATCAGCCTGGTCTTTTTTTCACATACAGCTTTTCCTTTCTATTTAAATACTGATAAAGAAAAACATACTGGTGCTTTATCTTACAAACACAGGAATACTGCCGTAATAATTTACCTCTATTGTATACCGCTAATTTGATACTTTCCTGAAGATTAATTTCTTTCATCAACTTTGATGTTGCAGTGAAAGCTACAATTGGCATTGTAAAGCTTGGGGTCACTGGGACTGAGGGACTGGCAGACTATTCGAGTCAGGAACAAGCCTGCACTCGACAACTGTGGGACAAAATGCATGAAGAGAGATGGTTGGGAGCATCAAGACACCAGTTCTGATGCTTGGATCTCTCTCTGTTCATTGTAGTCAGATTTTTGATAATGAACTTAGTTGTGAGACATAATCATATGGCAATTCATTATAGATTTACAGAATATGTTGCAGGTGCTGGCTTTTCAGAGCTTTGCAGTAAATAGAAATATCAATATTTTCCCAAAATCTTGTCCCTAAATCCTGTACCAAATAGGAATTTTCTTATTCTATTGTCCTGTCACTTTTTGCAGCTTATCCTTTGGATCAGGTCAACACAACTGTTAAAGAAAATTCAAAAGCATTTCTCAAGTCTTTTTAATATTCCTTATTAATATTTTGTTTATTAAACAACATTTCATTATTTACAAAGGCTACATCTTATTTTGAGAGTATTACTAATTAGTAGGCAGCACTCTTAAAATTTACAACTGCAGTCATTTTAAGCTGCATCTAATGTAGTAAATTTGCCTCGTTTGAGTCTTACAAAATGTCACTGAATTGAAGCACAGTTGTGAAAAAAGCAGTACTGGATCATTCTGTTTATTTATGAGGTAGACATTCTTTCATTTGTATGATGTTTGCCTGCTGAGATGTACTGATAGGTGATGTGAACTCTATACTTTAAAATACCACTTCGAACCATAGCATAAATCTGTGTGTAAAGACAATTATGTAACAAGGGATGTAACTGAGTGTTTTTGCTACCTGCGAATCTGATCTTTATAGAAAATCAAACACAGTAATTCCAAACTTTCGCATGCATACACATTTTAGAAGTTTACTTATGAGTGCTTCTTCTTACCTTTTTTAGCTTCCGCATCAATTTTCCATAGGATACCAAAATGACCAATAAGGGTACTACAAAACAGGTGGTGAAGAATGTAATAATGTATGTACG
This sequence comes from Donacobius atricapilla, assembly GCA_013397315.1. Classification (NCBI taxonomy): domain Eukaryota; kingdom Metazoa; phylum Chordata; class Aves; order Passeriformes; family Mimidae; genus Donacobius; species Donacobius atricapilla. The sequence continues at coordinate 108,648 of WBMY01005666.1, forward strand.
GTCAGCGTATGCTCCTGAGTACCTGTATAAAATACAAAATACCTTGGGCATGTATTACTACGTGTTCTTATTATTTTCTTGAAATATTAATCTTTCTTTTCAAAGATGTCACTAGTATTTTTGTCCAATGTATTTTATTCAACATGCCCCTTTGCAGCTCGAGTCATATCAGCAGATGGAGCACTGGGCCATCTCCCTGCCCCGGGGCTGGGAGAGGATCCCACAGCTATAGGTACAGTACGAAAGGACTGTGGGGCTGATTGGCTCGGAAGGGACGTGTAGTCCAACCTCCTGCTCCAAGCAGAGCCAGCTCTGGGGTCAGACCAGCTTGCTCAGAGCTTTCTCCAGTCTTCTGAAAAAGTCTGTCTCTTTGTCCGTTGACTCCTGACAGAAAGCACAAGGTCTTAGGGTGATTATTTTCATTTGAGATGAAGGCTCCACCCCTCCGAAATTTTTGTTTTAGAAACTGATCATGGAAAATTTTGATCAGCTTTATTGCAAATTTCTTTACATCTGTTTTTTTCAGAGATTTACATCATCTTTAATCCTTTCCTTAGAATTCCTGGCCCTGAGGCATCCTGAGCTGCATGTTTTGTTTTTTCACCATACTCTGTGAGAGTGGCCTTACCAGTTAGGCTCACAGGTAGTTCCAATCTTACTGGTGGTGTAACTGCTCCAACCAGTTGTGGGTGGAATGGTCCAAATGAAGGAAAAACTCCACACAAAGACGATGCCCAGGGCTGCATGCTTCCCCCTCAAGTGCCTACTTCTCAGCGGGCGGCAGATCACAATGTACCGCTCAAAAGCCAACAGAGCAAGAGACCAGAGAGCTACAATGCCTGTAGCAAGAGAACACAGTCAGCATCAAATTTGGGTAAATCACTGAAAAGCAAACACCATCCCAAATTACAGAATCCCTGAACAGTTTATTTTGAAAAACATCCCCGGAGGTCATCACTCCCCCTCAAGCACTGATTGGGGACCCTCTAGCAGGTTCTTCAGGACCCAGTCCAGTTGGGTTTTGAGTGGCTTCGGAGATGGAGACTCCATAAAAACTCTGGGCAACCAGTTTCACTCTTTGACTACCCACAACATCAGACATCTTTTCTATCAACACGAGTTATGAAAGGATGGGCAATTTATGTGCATTATCCTAATATTAATGAAGAGCATAAGAATTTCATGTTTGTCCAGTTTGCCAGTCTACGGTATAAGGGCTACAAAACCAAGAAGCTTATCAGGCCAGTCACGTGATTAGGACTTACACTTTTCCTTTGGCTCTTCTCTGAAAAGCTGCAAATTTTGTATAGCATCCAAATTCATTTACTAAAATCTTCAAAGTATTGTCTTTGCAAAAATTATTTCAGGCAATCAGAAAAACCTTCAGACAGCTGCTCACAACATCAAATTATCAATTTAGGCATATATTACTTGGTGGGACACCAAAATCTTGGAATAGCCTGATCTTTCTCCATGGGACACAGCTTACGTGCCACCAACTGATGTAGAAGAATTGTCCCGCACCAACATTCCCTCTGTCTAGCTAAAACAGGCAGAAAGCAGGTGTGGGACTCCTTTTCAGGCTGAGGATCAGCACTGTGTGATTTAGAGCAGGGACAAGCATTACTGGCTGTCTTCATGCAGCTTCAGAAACAGAGACAGGATTCAGGAATGAGTGTCTGTCTCAAGTGAGTAGATGCCCCATTTTAAACTAATATACCATTTATTCTGCAGAGGTGTATTTACACGGGGTACTGGGTGGTGAGGATTTTTACTCTTAGAGTACTTCCAATATTTTTTTGTAGTAAGTGAACAAATCCATGAAAAAAAAAAAACCACACAAAAAGCTGTAGGTGTGTGGGCTGACTGTTACAGATGTGTCCCTGTTCCTCAGAGCCCCCGAAGGATAGAGAACACAAGATGTTCTGTGCCCTGAGATTTTCCACAGTTTATGGGTAGCCACTCGGTCTTTTTCTCTCTCTCTTATTTATCCATATATGCACACACCTAAATACAAATATTGAATATAGTGATACATAAGGATTTTTTTCCTGAAATTGTTTAACCACAAGCCCCAGAACACTGCTGTTATATTGGCAAGCTTTTCCTCATCCTATAAAATATATTCAATGATCAGTACACATGCGACATGCCATTTATGTGACAGGGATAGACAGATACATTTTTCACTCTCCACCACAGAATATATGTAACAGAGGAAAATACCAGTGAATTCAAAGGCATGCAAAGTCAGTGACTTAGGAAGCTGCAGTAGAATACATTGAAGGAAGTTGAAGGAAAAGAACATAAAACTACAAGCAAAATCAAGCTTACCAAAAAATGTGACAGCAAATCCTTCCAATATGCAAGCCCAGTATCCCATAAAAAAATAACCTTTTAGGTTTGTTAAAAAGCTGACAGTACCACCAGTCAGTGAGACCAGGAAATCAGCCACAGACAAATTGACTATAATATAATTGACAGGTTGTCTCAATTGCTTGAACTTAAAAGTTACCAGGATTACAGCCAGGTTCTCAGCAAGTGACAGGGAGGTCACCACCAACATTACTGCTGCCAGAAGCCTGAATTGCCAGGGCTGGATGGAGCCCAAGGGACGACGGAAGGGATCCCATCTGGCAGGAGCAGAGTAACTGGACGAGAGTGACCCATTTTCAAATGCTCTGAATGCACTCATTACTTCGTTCAGTAGCAGAAAAAAAAAATCATGTAATATTGGAGTTTCAAATCTGTAAATGATTTTCAGGATTAAAATGAGATGTTTGCTCTCTCCAACAGAAGTGTGAACTCCTCCTGCTCTCCAGTAATAATCAAGGAAAAAATGTTCCAGTTGGTGGAAAGTTTAGTGCTGCAGAATGAAAGTGGGAACAGGGATTAGCAAGAATATCTCTGAGCAACTTCTGCCCCTCTCTGCCCACTGCCTCTCTCACTGCAGCTGTGCCTGGGTCTGTAGTAGAACCCAGCTGTAGAAGCTGCAGGTTTCCCCCTCCTGCAGCAGCCAGCAGTGCTGAAATACCCCTCAGCTCAGCCCACCCCATCAGGAAAAAAATAAATAAGTGTTTGCTTGGAAGCTCGCACATTTTCAGCACTTTAAAAAGAAAGGCTACCTGGTGAGAGGGAGATGTCAGTGGTGAGCCAGAGAGCTTACAGGAATTTGAGAAAAGGGACTGTAAATGTTGAAATAAAAATAATATGATGTTTGACATTATACTGACCCTTCTCATCAGGTGGTTCCCAAAGAATTCTTCACTGAAGAACTTTTCTCTATAGACCTTGAGAAACCAACAGATAAAGCAACATATGGAACCAGCAGGGAGCAAAAACCGGGCATAGGGACTCCTTTTCTCTAGCTGCACAAGATTAGATCCCTCTGTCTCTTTGCAAAGCAGGTTTGTTGATTTTTTTTTTTAACCAACTTGAGTATCCCAGATAATCAATAAATGAAAATAAATGTTCTAAATATTTCACTTGTTTGGAGGCTTTTATAATGACTGATGTCAAGACAACCTACATCTGGCTGCAGCGATACGTGCAATAGACACAGGGTCTCATTATATACATTCATATTTAGTGAAGTTCTGCCACTAATTTCTAGCCCCAAAATGCATTACTTTAACTCAACTTCTGAGAAGTAGTCTTGCTTTCTTAGATCAGCTGATGACTGAAAAATGTTCTGAAAGCCTATTAAATATAATTACAATATTAAAAACTAAAATTCAGCATCATAAGGAACAAAAACAGCCAAGTTTTTTTGCTTCATAGCAACAACTGAATCTATCTTTACCCAAAACAGTGCCTGTAGCCCAGGCAGCTGGTGAAAAGACTTAACTGCACATTGCTGACATGAAGAACTGTATGTGCTGTATCATTTTGCTGGCAGAATTTGTCAGTTTGTTGCTTAATCATCATCCAACCTCTGATTCATTTGATGGAATTTAACAGAATAGTAAGAATTGAGGTATTACTGAAAGTTAATTGCAAATATGGATTTCAAGAGCTGACCCTGACTTGATCCTACATGACTTAATATGTGCTTCTGCTCTAAGTAGTAATTTTGGATATTATTAAGAGTATTCAAGAGCTTACATAAAACATTCCTATCTCTTTTGGCTCACTTTGAAAAAATCAGTCTGAAATATGAAAAATTAAAGAGGCTTTTCTTTTTCTCCTGCTCTATCAGTAAATAATTATTTTCAGTCTCTCTGCAGATGGTTTCCCCAAGTAGGGCTGATCTGAACATAAGTTCCATTTCTGCAAATTGAATACACTTGCAGGCATTTAATGAACATGGAAATATTTCTAGAGTACTTCCTTTTGAGATGCACCAAAAATTGTCATCCACATACCTTGCTCCTCCAGTGTCAATGGAGCGCATAATTGCCTGTGATTGGATTTTTCTGATGGTATAACATCTTTTATGTACTCTCTTGCCCATCTAAATTAGGTTTTACCTAATAAATTTTATTTTTGTATTTATACTGAAATAGAACATTTATTGCCGAGAATTTATGAGAAGAAAATAAAATGTTCTAAGATACTTCTTTAAGAGAGGTTTAGGTCCATATAAACCAAGTCATATGTCACTTTGTCATACACAAAGCTCCATGAAGAAAGAAAAATCACTTCTCAGTTCAGTGATTCTCTTATTCCTAGCACCAATATCACAGATATATGTTCCTGTATGCTCCAGATTGCTCAGGGTTAATTTTTTAAACAATAGCAGACCTAAATAAAAAATAGCATATCTTGCAGCCCATTAAATGAAGGCTAATACTGATCCAAATGCCATTAAATTCTGTCACCAAAAGTGAGTCCCATTAAATCAGGGCAAAGAGTGGGTGAAGTAAATTGGTGAGGATACACAGAAGGACCAGTGCCACCACTGTCTCCTCGTGCTGTGGGAACACTGCAGTTACAACACTCCCAAAGGATGCAGCCTGGGGAGGGACTGCCAGAGGTTCACACAGCTGGTCACCAGCCTGGAGAGACAGGGACTGTCAATCCGCAGAGAGAAGTTTGCTAAGCCGTCCTTCGGGTTCAAAACAGCAAAAAATTCACAGACTTCTTCAGAGCATAGGCAGAAATCTTGCAGATAAACTTAGACTGCCTGGGACACCCTGTGTGTGAAATCCCACAGCCCCTGTTACTCAGCGCTTGGGAGAGAAAAGCAAAGGAAGGGTGTTGAGAGAGGACATCAGGCTTTCTCAGGCCAGGATGCAGGGTGGACTGACTATGAATTTGCCATAGGGAAAGGTAGTGAGCAAAGATAACCGCCCTGATCTTGTTGACTTCTCTACCAGGAATATTACACCCCAGTATATAATTTTCCTCTATAATCACAGGGAAATCCAAAAAGCACAGGCTGAAAAGAAGAGTCAGAGCAGTCAGGGTAACACTGAGGACCAGCACAAAGTAAGCTTCTTTATACATGGAAAAAATTCACCACATTATGCAACTGGATAAATGACTAGCAAACAGCTCTCACTGACCTGATTTGGCATTAACACCATCATGGGACTCTGCTAGGAGCTGGCCTGGGTGGATGGGCAGGCTTCTAACCCTCGATAAGAGGAACCTTTGATAGCTGGGTGTGCATACCCTGAGTAAGATATTTCCTCTTCTGCATTAAGTGCACAGACAGGCAAGCACTATGCACATCTTCTGCTGGACTATTCCGTGGATAAATTAGGATGTGTGTACTTCAAGAGAAATATTGTCTTTACAGAAAAAAAATAGTTTCATCTTCAAAATGCATGATGTTTTTTGCCTTCTTCACATTTACAGATGTCTAATTTGCCATTCTAATTATCTTTCCTATTGAAGTAGACAATTTCAGAATGTTTGTGTTTGGAAAGAAACAACTGTATTATCTTTCCACGGTCTTTTCTCTCTTTGAGAGGGTCCTTTTGAACCCTTCTTTCCATGAGATCTTGTAAGTACTGCTTCTTAGTATTTTAACCCCTGTTCCAGTGACAGATTTTGTTAGTAATTTTATTCCTTCTAAATGTAAGTTCATACAGAGTTTTTCTATATCATCAACAGTTAAAAAGTCCTTATGTTCTGCATAAGTGGTCACAACGTACTTTTTTTTTTGCAATTCAGTTTATCTGAGCTAAAATGAATGTAAAACCATTCAGAATTATTTTATTCAGTATAAATAAATCTTATCTTTCATTAGCAAAACAAGGGGCAGTAGGGGAGAAGAATGACCCTAGAGAACCTGAATATATAGTGTAGAATAAAGTGAAGAAACAGCACAGAAGAAAAGATTACTGTCATAATTCATTTGGCAAATTGGATGTCAAATGAGCAAAAATTAATGCAAGAAAGGAAAAAAAAAAAGAGGCATTGGTCATTTGGCTTGTGAGAGAATAGAAAGCACACATCAGAATGTGTGAAAGTAAAGTTAAGCTTCATAATTTTACATACAGAGTGTACTTATGGAAAAAATGTGCCTTCCATGCTGAGAGAATACCACTGGGAAGAGTTTGCTAATACTGCATATGAAAAAAAATCTGCTAGAAATAAACCTGCCTAAACATCTATTTCATTCAATAAATGCTGTGTAACACAGCACATATCCTCTCCAAAGTAATCCAGTCTCTCATAGAGCAAAAACTAACTTCCTGCTCAGATTTCAGGAATATAAAATACATATCTTTCATATTGATGGCCTTAATGTAATAAAATAATGTATTAGACTGATCAGATTTCAAGGAAGGAAAGTCTCTGCAAGAGATTAATCTCATCTCAGTGCTTCAAGATAATTAAGTATCTATAAAGACAACTTAAGACATACAAACCAGCAGGACATGTTATAGAGGATATTCTTTTCTTTTTCTGTTTTGTTGGAAGAGCTAAGTTCTCTTAAATACGTATCTGTTCCTGTCCCCAGTACAGGGCTCATACCATGCCTTTTAAAGGTAGAGTTGTCTTTAAATGAAGCTTTTAAAATCCTTTTTTTACTTTCACTTTTCTTTAATATGGGATAATTTCTCAATGAGTTATTCCGGTGTATTTTTAAACTACTTTATCTGACACAAGTTTCTGTTTTCCATTATGTGTTCTAAGAAATCCTGTTACACAAAACACAGTTGAGCTCATTCACTTCTGTCATCAGCTGCAAAAGAAACAGTATCATTCCCTTGTAAATCCCATTAGCATACACAAATTAAAAGTGTTATTTATGTCAGTTGAATTGGTCATTGCAGAATGTTTTATCTATAGAACTATTCCTGAATGTACTCCTGGATTGCTGAAATTACCAAACTGAAGAAGTACAGTTTTGAGGCATTTTTCTGAGGGAAACATTATTTTTCTGAGGGATTATTATTCTAAGAAAATTATAAATACTATCTAGTTTCTGACATGAAGATTTCACGGTGTTTCATGTTGTATAAAAAGAACAAAAATGCTCCAGGATGTGATTTCAAGTGAATATACACTGGGGAGAGTTCAACCACTTCCTTGTAAGAAGGGAGGAGTGAGCAGTGCCAAAGGCCGGGACTCCTAGAAGCACGTCTTCCTGCAGAGGAGCTCCTGAACTGCACAGAGCTCTTCCTATTGGGACTATACTTGGAGATCCTCTTCCTGCACTAGCAGGGAAAATAACAAGATGGTGAAATCAAATTACTAGAGAGCAGACAGAAAAAGAGTAAAAAATAAAGAAAAGAGAAAGATGGCAGTGTAGAGAGCACTGAGAGAGAACGTAAGCCTGGCAAGACAGAGAAAAAAAAGCCACATCAGGAAGTGTCCATGTAGGGAGCTTTTTACTGCTCCTGTTTCTCCCTTTTTCAATATTCTCCAAACAGCCTGGTCTAGTGGAAGGCGTCCCTGCCCATGGCGCTCCCTGCCATTAGAACTGGATGGTCTGTAAGGTCCCTTCCAACCCAAACCAGTCAGCGACTCTGTGATTCTAGCTGAGTAGAATAAGCAGTGTAAGTCCACGGACACAGAACAATCACTGGGTGCTTTTACATCAGCTCTGCCCTTTTCTGCGCACAAACAAGAGGCAGCAAATGTAAACAGCCAGAACTGCAGCCCAGAGTACAGTTCAGTGGAGAATGCAGTGGTGCTTGGTTAGCACTTGGACTCCCTGATCTTGGAGGTCTTTTCCAACCTAAACAATTCCATCATCTTACAGAGCAATCACTGCCACACTGATAACACATCATTTAACATAATAATAGCATTGTATTTAAAATTACAGTCGTTCTACAGTGGGTACAAGGAAAAAATGTTAGTGACAGGAGAAAAGGATGGCCTTCATTCCAAGATACCTGTCTTCAACAACACATCTTTTCTTTATTAGTGACATTGATTCATTTTAGTGGTATCCTTGTTCTAGAAGTTGATAGTAATCATAAGAGGAAGAAAAATGAGGACCATTTCAAACACTACCCTTTTGTATTTTCCCTGAAAATTAAAGTAATTAGTATTACAGTGCCCTCAGGTGGTGTAAATTCAATTCTGTCCTATTGTCTTCCCTGGAAAGACAGCTCTAGGTAATACGAATTTCAGCAGACTGGGTGCATATGGAAGGCAAATCACAGCATAAAGCAGTTCTGTTCGCAAGGAGAGTTCTTTTCTTGAGTGTTCCCACAACTTCTGATTTTTAAAAAGCATTCTTTTATTTTTAAATACTGTGGAATACATGTAACAAATCTCAAAAAACCCCCCTTAAATAACATCAGTGAATGTAGGAACAAAAAATAATAAAAGGAAAGGGATTTTAAAAAGAAGATAAAACCTAAGGGCAGAAGATGTAATGAATTCTGTAAGACCTTTTTGGAACAAAACACGAGGTAGGTGTTTAAAAAACAAAACAAATGAAGTCCAAGCCACAGTCAATCAACCAACGCCCCCACAGATATCATAGAATTTCTTAGTTACATTCATGTGTAGTATGTCTTAATGATGAGGAAAATTGCAAAAAGAAAACAGTATATGATGCATTTGTAATATAACCTGATTTTTTAAAAAATTCGTACTGTCGTTTTAGTCTGAAGAAATCAGCTTCCTCAATAGGATACCTTTAATGTACATCAATTAGTCCATTCTTTGTTTGTTTGTTTTGTTGGTTTTTTCTTTGTTACTAAGAGTAACAGTATAAAAAGGATATTATTTAGCTGATCTACTGCTCCACGGTCAGGGTAATTCCAATATTGTGCCTTGCATAACTAAATGGTTGATGTATGCCCATCATTTATCACTGTTTTATGTCTTCTTCAAACAAATGTGAGGAAGATCAGCCTATCACCTGGGATAGGAGAATCTTCTAATTTACCAAAATTAAAAGATTTGTCAAAGCTGAAGTAATACCATAATTTGTTATTCTTTCAAGATACTCTTAAGGGAATAGACTGTCAGCTTACAAATAGAAATGACATCATGGAATCTGTGCACTGAAGATGATGGGAATCCAACTCTGAACATGGTTTCACAGAGAACACCACTGCAGTGGAGTTTTCCACCCAGTTCTGTCCTGTTGTCTTTCTTGGAAAATGGCTCTGTAAATAATACTTATTTTCAGCAAGCTGTGTGAATATGGAAGAAACATACAAGACATCATAGACCTGAGTAATCCACTATTTTTTCAACTTCCAGTATATGGACTCTGCTGTCCTTCAGCTCAGAACCACACTGCTCCTCTTCTTACCTGCTTCTGAATTGGCTTCTAATAGCTGAGTAACAGCACATGTTGAAATATTCCCCAAACAGCTCAGAAAAGCATTTTCAAATTGTTGCAAAACCCAGACAGGACAAAAGGAATTTGAATCTCGCCAGTCTTTCTTTTCCCGTGCAAATGATACTTTCATTTTCTTTCATGACGATTTGGGGAACTCTCTGATCACTCTGAAATCGTGTGCCATATGAAAAGCTGTGCTAACCCTTCAGGTTTCTAAGGATTGCCTTTGGGATTTCTGAGGATGGCCAGAAAAATTGCTGTCTCATTTCTGTCATCTGTCTTTACAAACTGTACCCTTCAAAGAAAAACAATGTAGGGTTCTCACCCCAACTCATACCCCAGTCCTCTTTGCTTTCAGTAATCCCTATCTTTTTTTTATCCTCACTCAGACATTCAGGAAGAGTTTTACTAACAAAACAATTCTCCGTGGCTCAGAGAGAATCAATAGTGCTTATAAGCACACTCTTTATTTATTGGCAACTTACTCCAGAGCTCCCCCATCCAGGCTATCAGTAGGAAGGCAATCTCTTTATAGCACTAATGACTTGCGGTAAAGTATATACATCTGTTTAATACAAATAAGGGCAAACGACTTCCCAGTCTTGGTTAGATAAAATAGAGCTCGCAAGGGCTTATCTCACTTAGAAAGAATTATTTGTAGCCTTCTCTCATTGAAAGGATAAACTATTAGAGGGGAGACAAGTAGGAAAAGAACAGCATTGGAGGAACAAGGGAAGTCGGAGAGGGTTGGTGGGTGAGCACTTAAGTTTGACATAATCTAAAAACTCAGTGCTCTGAATACTAACCACTAAGCCACTGGCAGAAGAAAAGGGACAGGTAAACCACGGTTTCCCCAGACAGAGGGAAAAAAATTCGAAGTCCTGGGAATCTCAGCAATACCAGTGATCTGCTGAAAGCTGTACCAGCAATTCAGTCCGCCATAAACTGACTCCTAGATCACTAGGGTAGGAAAAGCCCTTCATTTTGAAAAGGACATTAAGTCCAAAACACCCCCCCACCCTGCCCACAATATCCTTGTTAAGAGTGCCTGTCAAGATGCACAACAGAGAGAACAAAACTAATGCTAATAACTGCTTATCTTAAATCTCTCAGAAGTTTTACCTGCAAAAATACTGTTTCATTTCTTGCCCTAAAAATATGTATAAAATGATGTCCATGCTATTTTCTGTCAACATTTACAGTAATGTTTTGTCATTATAACATCAGAAGATTTCCTTAAACCTAATTAATGGTTTCCAGAGTTTCAAAAATTTGTGGCTTAAAATCCAAAGCAGACTAATTCACACAGAGGCACTGAAAACTTCCTCATGATACTTTTAAAATCTCGCTCTAGTCTTCAGCAGGAATAAGTTCTTTTGAAAGGATTTATATATACAGCTCTCCCTCCACCCCAGTAATGAGATGAAAACCGTAGAGAGTCACAAGACTGCAACACATACTGAGCTTTTTTGCTGTTGTTGTTCTTTCTAGAAAGCACTAAAAAGCAGTCTCATCTGTGTGCTTGGTAGCTGAAGTTAACCGGCTTCCCATGAAGATATCAGTTAGAAACAGAATTTTTACATTTCTTCACACTTCTGTCACACTGTTCTCAAGGTCACCCAGATTTTCTTGTTGCTGCTGTAGACTATGAACTCTCCCAGCTCTGCACCATTAGCAGATTCCTACCTTTTGTGCCAAGGATCATAATGGAAAATATTAAATATGGCCTTTCCCAGAACATACATCATCCTGTGAAGAAGTTTCAACAAAGATCATCTAGTCTAAAATGATTTTGTTTTCTAGTGACTACATTCTTAGGCAAAAATACCCCTCGTTTTTAAACACAAGGATCTCTTTTAGGTATGCTGTGAATAAGCAGCATCCACTCTGTCAGGAACACAGGCAGATAACATCATCACAGGGCCAGGACATGGATTTTCCTGCTCTCTTGTCACTATTGCTCTACTTAACTCCGTGCAACAGTATAATTTCCCTCACGCTTCCATTGGTACCTCCATCAGCCGCAGAATAACTCAGGAAAAGAAACCTGTGAGGAGAGCTGCTCTGAGCTCCTGCTTCCTCAATCATTCTGTTTTTACACAGACTTTACAGCTGCACTTTGGAGTAATGTACAATACAGAAGGGGATGAAGAGTATTCTTATTCGTGGCTTATTTTCTTCTAGTCCACAACCTCTCAGACATAGCTGCACAGAAGCTACTAAAAAAGGTACTTTGGATGTATGCATAAACAAAAGAAGTATCAGCAGGTTAAACGAAACAAGTTATTTGTACTGTAGAATTTAATTCTGGTCCACGTACTGCAATACTCCTCTTTTTGTGTGCTGGACTGCGTAAATCCCTGACGAATTTGATGTTACTAATATCACTTTTATTCCTATGTCCTTTGTAAGAAATGTTACTGAAGTCAGGGGCAAAGCAAAACGATCGATAGTTGCGCACGGTGGGATTTCGTGCTTTGCCCTGCCCGTAACTGCGCCCGGCGAGGGCGTCGGTGCCGCGGGTCCTACGGCGCACGGCCCGGTGCGGAGCGCCAGCGCTCCGGGACCGCGCGGGGACCGCGCCGGGAGCCCGCGCTGCTCCCCCGGAGCCCGGTGCCCGTGTCCGCCCGGCNGCCGGGACAGGTGACCGCGCTGCCCGCGGCCCGGCCTTGTTCTCCTTCACGGAAATGAACTTTCCGAAAGCGGCGACACGAACGGTGCCGGTGGCGTGTCCGCCCGACGGGACGCTCTCCAGCGCTGCCGGACTAACCGGGGAACGCGCCCGCGCACTGGCCGTCACAAACGCCTCGAGTTTGGTTTTTGTCTGCTCGGCTAATCCTCCATCAGTAACTTCTGCTCGGCCACAGGAAGCACCGGAGACGACATCGAGCGCTCCGGCAGCCGCCGAGCCGCTGACTCTTCGGGACGGAATCCTCGACTTATTTTAGCGAGACCACCTCTCCGCTGCGGGAGGCTGCTGGGCGTGACTGCGGGCGCTGCGCCGAGCCCGGGGCGAGCAGTCAGATGGCCGGGCCCGGGCCGGGGCCAGGGCGCGTGTAGCGGCGGGTGCCGTCGCCCCGAGGACCGCCCGGCCACTGCGACGGCTCCGAGGGGAGCGAGCTTTGCACCCGGAACGGGCTTTGCTGAAGGGCGAGGGGAGTCCTTGGCCCCGGAGCAGCCTGGCAGCGCCTGGGACCCAACAGCATCGGGGAGAGGGAGCGGCGGGACGGAAGGGGGATTCGCGGGCAGCCCGGGGGCTGCGGAAGCCGGAGACACCCGGCGATGCCTGCCCGTGGTCTCCTCTTTCGGTGCCGCACCTCAAAGGAAGAACAGACGCAAAAGTAGATCTGTCACGCCACGAGGTCTACCGATATACACCCCGCATATTTCCGCGTGGAAAAACGAGGGTATGAGATTTCCGGAAAGTCAGTGAAATGGAGAAACGCACCGCTAGTGTGCAACAAGTGTCACTGATCACATACAAGCTGCCAACCGGACTGCGAGGCTGGCTATAGACGGAGCGGGAGGCTTTGGTTCTGCCCCGGGAACCCGTACGCCCACGGGCGAGGGTTCCGAGGTAGCAGCCCCCCCAGGGCCGCCGGCCGCCGCGGGCCAGAGACCCCCGGGGGCGACGCGCGTCGAGTTCTGCGCGCTCCCGGCTGCGGCGGCGGGACACGCACACACACGGACACGAACACGGGCACACGGACACACCACACGGACACTGGGATGTCCCGGGGGAGCAGGCGGCCGGCGAGCGGGAGGACACTGCGCTCCGCCGCGTCCCTCCGCTACTGGCGGCCCCGCTGCCCCGCGGGGAGCTTACCCGCCACGGGCGGTCGGAGGTCGGTCTCGCCCCGCCGCAGCGTGGATGGCGGAGACCGCGGGCTTACCTTGTTCCATCGGTTCCGCGCAGGAAAGCGGCGTCCCGGCGGGGCAGCTCCTCGGGGAGCGGCTGCCGGCTGCCCGCGTCTGCATCAGCAGCCGGTCCCGGGGCGGGCGGGGCGGGAGGCGTCCCTCTCGTTAGCCGGGCTGAACCGAGCCCGTAGCGCCGCGGGGTCGGCATTCGGAGTCGCAGGGTCTGGGGGCTCGGCGGGCAGAGGCGCTAGGGGAGAGGCACGGGCTGGCAGAGACCGAGCCGAGCCGCGGGCTGGCTGCGCGCCGCCACCTGCCTGCCCGCCACGGGTGATCCCCCACCCCGGCTGAATCCACGACTCTCCGGAGGCCCGATCAGCCCAGCCTGCGGCCATCTGCAGCAGCTTTCAACGCCGCCGCCGGCCGGGGCCGCGCCGGAGGCGGAGGGAGCAGGCGGCATTGCCAGCCCCTTCCCACCGGCCGCAGGCGTCGCGGAAACGAGCAGGCACAGAGCTGATGAGGCTCTCCTCACACAGCCCGATACACCGTGACTTGTTCCCTCCGCTGCTGATGTTTCAATAGACAGAGGGAAAAGCAATGGAGTCGTTTATTAAATCTTCTTTAGCGCAGAGTCGTTTTCAGTCTCATGTTTGTACGTAAAGCTTTTCATAAAGCTGCGCAAAACAAGACGCACGGACTGTTACACCCCGTAACTCCAGCGACTGAAAACAAAGACCGCGGACAAGCCCGAATAATTACTTCCCAAACCTACACTGACATTACGGTCTTGTTATAGGTTGAACGAAACCCTGTTCACCTGCAAACGATTCTGACGGCAGACATGACCACAACCAAAGGACCACGCTTTTAATTGTTCTGATATGATCAATGATTCGTGTTTACTTTACGGACACTTCGAAAAGATGTAATTCCCCGCTTTGTTGCGGTTAATGGTTTCCTTGGATAACGATGTATCAAACCCGTAGGAGAAAGCAGTTTCAAGGCGGAAAACACGCTAGAAACCCGGTTTCCGGAATTATTTTCCGTATAAGCCTCAAATCCAAATTCTTCTTTTCTTGACAATGAATTATGCTTTCGATTAGGAATGTCCCTGGTCATTTCGTTTATTGAAATGAGCTTGGCTCCTCGGTGATGCAACAGCAGGTTTTCGCCCTTTGAAGACCAGGGTCTTGCCCCAACGTCGGGAGGAAGGCAGGAAGGAAGCCCTCTTGCCAGGCCAGTAGGTTTCAGAATAGGCGACAACGCTGAGCTAAACAGTTATTCTCAGGGCGTAAGATAATTTTTTACAACAGCTTTAAAAACTTTGGACTCTAACATGAGGGAACGGCCGCTGCGCGGCTAAAGACGGAGCCGATTACCCGACAGAACAGCGATCGGGCCGGGCATTACTGCTCAGCGCCCCGAGGCAGCGCGGCCGCCGGGGCCCTGCGGTCACTGCCCGGCTGCTCGATGAGCCGCCGGTCCATGCTCCGGGTCCCCGCCCGGCGGGAGGGGCCCGAGGCGGCGAATGGGAGGGCGCCACCATCTGCGGGTGTAGGCGCGGGCTGCTGGCGGGGGCAGAGCGGGCCGGCGGAACCAGGGCGGTCCGGCGGGGGCAGAGCGGGGCCGGAGCGGGCAGAGGGACGGAGCGGG
>WBMY01005666.1:127434-168467 GCA_013397315.1 Donacobius atricapilla
GCCCGGTGCTGTCCCGGATCGGCCCGGCTCGCCTCACCCACCCCGCGGCCCCGCATTCGCCCGCGGCGCTGGTGAAATGCGAAAGCTGCGTTTTATGAATTCCTGAGGGCTCGATTCGGGGCATTCTCGGCAGCTCAGCCCGGCACGTCACCGCTGCACCCTGTGCCCCCGGCAAGGGTCGCGCCCCGACGGGCCGCGGTGGAGGCTACAGCGAGCTCATCTCTACTCGGGGCTTCCGTCCGCCTCCAAAAGGCTGGGCAGGTTTCCTCTGAAACTTGCCATAATCACGAAGGAGTTTATGGTGGCACATTTACTGACCTGCTGAGCACTAGCATCTTGTGAACAGCTCATAAAGCTGCATCACCGGCCTCTCATCAGCGCTCCCATACCGGCTCCTCAGTGCCTTTCACTCGGTTTGTATTGTTTTGATTAACGCCAGAACTGCATTCTGTCGTAGAGGTTTTCATGTGAAAAATACCCTTCTTGTCAGATTAAAAGAATCTCAATAAGGAATGTGACAATTTAATAATTCCCCTGTAATCACCAAATTAAAGGGGCAGACACAGCCATGTTCACCATGATTAGTTTTATTGCTTGAGAACCAGAGTACTCGTTTCTAAAGGCCTTCAGAGTTATCATGAGTTGAGTTCGCTTAAATAGAATTACTGTGTGGTTATAATGCCACATGGCACAGTAACAATACAGAGCTGCAGACACCCTTTGGGCAACACTATTTGCTATAAACTGGGTTGTACTGTTGAGGAAACTCTGCAAGCGGACATCAAATCATTTCCAATGGTAGTGATTTATACCAAAATCAAGCATCAATCTAATGCCATCGCGCAGTCCATGAACTCTGTAGTGTTCTAAATTAAATCAATAAAACATACATTTGTGTTTCATCAACAGACTCTCTAATCACCTTTTAATGTTGTATTTAGTGGTGGGAGGAAAATGTCTGTAACAAGACTATATTGTAGGCTGCACTGAGCTACTAACCAGGAGAATTTACAGTTGGGTTGATGGTTGGTTTTTTTTGTTTTTTCTTTAACACTGTATAAATACAGTCTGTGTCCAATACAGTTGCTACTTGAAGCAGACTATTATTTTCTTCTCCCGTGTTGTTATTGTTTCAATACAGAATATGGCACCATAAAACAGTAACAAAAGACGGACAAAAACAGTTTACAAAATTCTGGAAAGTTACACCCAAACCTAGCTAAGAACTTCACATTCAATCCTTAATATTACATAGAAAGAAGAGATTATAGGAGTCACAAAGTGAAACTGCTAATATATGTGCTATATAGTATGCTATATATCTGTATCCAGGATGGCACTGCTATATATTATTTATTATATAAATGTTGGTTGTTGATGTACACTTAACTAAACCTGCTAAGACTCCAATACTTGCTGCTGATATGGCACTCTCAAGCATTCATATTGGAAAGTATATTTAGCATAAGTTTTGGTCAAGTTTATAAATTATTTATATATCTGTGTATATATACACGTACATACATATATACACACACATATATATGTATGTATAGAAAGCAGCTGCTGTGTGATTCAAAAGCCATGTAACATGGCAGTATAGTAAATAAAATGAGAAAAAAATTAAAAAATGAAAACCAAAATACTAAAACTAAAACACAAACCATAAGCCTTGGTCAAAAAAGAAAATACCATTTAAAACCATCAATACCTCTATCTATACAATCCAATGTACAAAATCCCAAAGTGGTAAAGATATATAATGGGTATGATACCTTTAAAAGTTTATAATATGCTGAAAAAGCTTTTCCACATTGACAAACACCTATTAAAAGTTGAAAGTTGTGAAATCTAGAATACATAACATCTCTGCTGTCTATTTAGAGTTTTGGCAACAGAATTGTGACATATATATAAAAAATAATTCCACATTTCTACTTGATGTCACATGAACATACAAGACAGTGAGGTATGTGAGGCTTCTCTTGAACAGAGTCCAGATGCTGAAGCATAGTGTACGATCAGCAGTCTAAAAATGTGGCACTCAGGACTGGATTTATCAATACAGCTGTTAGGATTACAGGTTTCAATGTGCTGCCTTCCCTCCTGGCTACAGTGTGGTTTCACGGAAAATCTTCTCACTTCGTAGGCATCTTTTTCCTGTTGCAGAATTGGCATTTTTTTAAAAAGAAAGATAAACACAGGGGAAATAATGTAGAAAATGTAGTAGAAACGTAAAGAAAAAAGATGATATTTACCACCACATCACTGCACGACACAACACTTGTGCACATTTGCAATAGGTTTACCTGCCCCAGCAGCTATTCGAAAGGACAGGAACACAGGCTGCAGCAAGTTAGGGAAAAATATAAGTTACATGTTTGAAATACACATTTGGTGATTTTTTCTTTACAGTCAGTAGTAAATACAACAAAAACTTCTCTATGACTGGAAACAAAATGTTTCAACAAGTTTTTGAATTAATCTAATTACAAAATGCACAACAGCATCATCTCCTCACAGATTTCTGCTCCCACTAAGCAAAAATTTTCCACAGATTTCTGTGGGAAGAGGTTCAGGTCCCATACACATCTCCCTTTTGTACCAGTGCTGCACCACTTTGGTGATGAGGGAAACAAAACCTGCTGTTTCTGAACTGGATGACTCAGAGCTTTTTGTTTACTAGGTAAGTTAGTAAGTTGCTCTATTTTAAAACCTTGGACCATTCTGGACCAAACGCCCTAAGTGCATTTTTCCTTAAAAAATGCTTCTCTGTCTCACAAGAACTCTGACCATGGAATTAAACAGGGGTATGCATTTGTGAGTTCAGATTTGTGTGTACACATGCATCCACACATACGATTACCCACTAACCCTCTCTGAATTATCATTTGAGAGCCTCAGTGTTTTTAGATACGCTTTCAGAGGTTACCTCCTACTCCGCAATTGGCTTTTTTCAAAGAAAGCAAATACTCTATTGTATTTCTAACTTAGGTTTCCATCTGGTATCTTCAGCAAAGTAGAATTCAGGTATTTTATTAATATCAACAACTGGTATTTATATAATTTTTATCCTTTTTCTATATTCTTTTTATCACTTGTTGTTTGAACGTGGAACTGGCAGTATGTTCTTTTACTAATAATGACCTATGCATCAGCCTAGTTGAAGCTATGCCTTTAAAGCATAGTTGATAACCCAATGAAATTGCTTGTGTTTTGCTAGAAGAGTTTCAAGTGTACAGATGGGTGCTCCTCTTCACTCGCACCGTACCCTGCTTTTATTCTAGCACCTGTTGTCCTGCTCTTTGGTTTCAAACAAGCAGCTATTTCGATGTACAGACTGACTGCAGTTCAGTTCGACTTAAAAACATTTTCAAGGTTTTACTTAAAAATAGGGCAGAGATATACCTGACTTACAATTGATAGAACCTAGTGCATACGTTCTCCTTAATAAAAAAAAATTAGAAGACGAAAGACTAAAATGGTAAATTTAATTACCTTGTGATCCCCCATGCAGACATTTGGCCCAATGTGGTCATATATTACTATCTTCTCATCATTTTCTGACTAGTTTTAAAAAAAACAGAACACAACAAAACACGAGTCAGTCCAAGAATTCTCCAGATTGCATACACAGAAAGGAACAGCGGAAATATTGTGCAAATAGGTGAAACCAGTTTCTGAATGAGGTGATATTAACACATCTTTGCTTGGCTTCTCCAGAGAAAGGATGTGTAAAATGAACTTTTATGCTTAGTACTGCAGGCAGTAATTTGTGCAGTTTGCCTGCACAGAAATCCTGAGATCTCTGAGCCTCCTCCCTGCTGATGGGACCTAGGGAAATATTGGTGGCAAACACTGCACTAAGTGAAATGAGTGATTTGTTGTAGTTGCATTCCAGGCTTCTGCTGCAAAGTGCAGCAAGCACATTTAGCCAATCCTTTTTTAAGAACAACACAATTTTTATTGAATTAGGTGAGATAAATGTTCTTTGAATTAAATGCAATCCATGTTGCCTTGTAACAACGTTTGATTTCATCATATAGGGAATTTTAAATGTTCAGAGAGATGAATTATTATTTTCAGGTTATGAGTATAATCTTAAACCATTTGTCTGAGATAAATTTCTTCATCTGAAAAAAAGCATTCAGTGATTTTAAGAAAAGCAGTAAATGACGGATGACATTCCTCCAGTCTCCATTATGAATTGCTTTCATTTTATTCCATGTTGAACTTTACCCTTATACACTGACTTCTTCAGCATTTTTATCTTAATGAATAATAAAATGTACTCATCTTTCTGCCGTTTGCAATAAACATGATTTGGAAGAGCTATTTTGATTCTCTAGCACAGTACTTCAGGAATAAATACAAACACGTTGCCATACAAAACAATTTCTTATTGTGCTAAACAATTCCTGTAAGGTCATTAAATCTGTAATTTGCACACTCTTCAGTCTCTAATGCAATCGTAGGTGTGCTTTAAACCAGTTGGCGATACTAATTTATTTTGCAGGAAACAGCCAAGACTTTCTCATGTGTAATCAGTCAATTTTGACTGGGCAATAACTTTATATAAACAGTAGCATTTAGGACTATAAAGTTAAAACTGAATTATCTTTAATGCAGTAAGGAAGCTTAAGGTCAGATTTACTTTACAGCACGGTTGTCTGCCAAAAATATAAAAACATAACCTTCTGCATTGTATGCATGAGCACTTTCCAATATTTCAAGATCATAATGCCACCAGCATCGGAAGTGGGGATACATTCATCAAAAGCGACTTGATAATTTACAAAGGCAGCATAAAATTGTGGATTTTCAACTGCATAATCTTTAGACAGATAAACAAATTACAGCAGCGCACAAGCAGAAACAATATACACTTGGCTGAGCATTCATTACTTCATGCGACCAGGCATCAGCGCAGCTCCCGAGCAGTGGGCAACCTTTGGTGGTTTAGGGCTCAGGAAGCATAAAATAACATGATGGTGAGGTAACCGACCATGGCATGATAGATGATGTTGCATGAAAGCTGTTTACAGCCCCATGTCAGTACAATCTGTAATGCCTACTGTGTAGCCGAACACACTCTACAGTGACAATTTGTGCACCCTATCCTTTCTTGACTCAGGATTTCAATGCAGATTTACTAAGATTTTTGTTTGAAATAAAATATAGAGTTGCCTAGGCAGAAAAATAAACACTTTAATTGCCTATCAGAAAAATTACTACAGCAAAGTAATTACCTGCATAAGAATATTCAATAGATAGTTCCGACTGAAAAAATTCTTTAGAAATTCATATACATTTATATTTTAAGGACTTGTTACAGTGTAATCAGTTAATTAAAATTTGCTTTTACTTTCTTTAGAGTTCCTTTTAAAGCTTCGAAGTCTAGGTCTCTGCAGTGGAGTAAATTCTCAGTCAAGGCCAACACTTCTTGCACAGAACCACGGAAACCTGTAGGGTCATTCTGCTCTTTCCTCTATCAGTTCAGCATTCTTTTCTAATGACTATTCTGATCAGGTTTTCTGGGCCTGAATCCCGGTTTGGCTTTGGGCTGGATAAGCTAACTCCTCTGGTGGTACAGACTCATTGCGTCAAAGCCCAGCCTGGCCTCAGCAGCACCTCTCACTTTGCACACGAGCTTCTGGAGATGTCCCAGACTGCCTGACCACAATTTTCAAATGCAAAGCTCCAGAGACAGAGTTATGTGCACTTTTAAAGGTGAGCTTTGAACGATCCAACTGATGGGGTTTCTGTTACATGGAAACTGCAAATTTTAGCTGACCTCACAGTTACAAATCAGTGCTCTAACTTTGTTTTCCCTTGTTTAATTTTCTCCCATTATATCCAAGTTATAGCCCTCTAGATAATCAGAAAGAATTCCTTTCCCTCTGTACTGTTTACACTCTTCAAGCTTTTGTGTACACTTCTATCTCCTTATTCATAGCTTTAAAAAAAATCTTCCCTCATTGGCCACTCTTTTCATGGTTTTAATCCTTTGTTCTTTAGGAATTTCATGGTCGCCAAGCACTATCAGTAATATTTTGGGTAAAGTCTCACTTTTTCACGATATTTTTATAAAAGAAAGAGAAATAACACTGATTTTGACATTACTATTTGACTATAAAGCCTGTATTGCCCTTAGGCTTCACCTTTTTTTTACTGAATATTGCAGTTACATGCATTGTCTAAAATTCTGGTGAAATTTCATGTCATACAGACACTTCTTACACACCAAAATGTGTGAGGAAGTGCATTCACTTGAAATTCGAGTAGCTGTGGAAAACATGTTCCGAGCCTTTCAGTGAGTTATATACTGCAAAGCAAACAGTCTAATCAGGAGATAAATAACCCCAATGAGAGAGAAAAAGAAGGTTATAAACTTCAGGAGAGCAAGTTTCAAGGGTGCAATTAATAAACTGGAAAAAAAAAGCCATGAAGCTATAGAACATTGATTTACCTGGAAGATTATTTTCTGTAATTCACTCCCACTAAATTGCATTAATTATACAGGAGCACACAGACAGACACATGACTTTTGGCAATTTTGGGTTCAGTAAAGTCTGTTAGAGTCAAACAGTCCGGTCAGCAAGACAGCCTCACTGCAGCACATCCATTTATGCAGCCACCCATGGCTACCACCAGCTGGCCAGCCCAGAACAGAGAGAAGGGGGAGAGATCTCGTATCACATCCCCATTTCCTGAGCTGCTCTTGGCCCTTTCGAGCAGCTGGCACCCAGCGTCAGCAGGACGGCGTCGAGGTGCCAGGAGCACGCACACAGGGACAGAGGCAGTGGGAGCTGGCACAGGTAACCAGCTGACCTGCTCCAGTGCTTCCAAGAAAAGCAGGAGGGCAGAGTGGAACAAGAAGGAGAGAGCAAATGACAGAAAATTGGAAGGCTCCTGAACCATATTTAGATCATTTAACCTTGGACAGAGCATCACCAACTAACCCTAACCCTATCTATAGACACTAAAATCCCAAGAGGAATTGTATGTTCTAAAAATGCTGCACAAGCTTATCTCTAAAGCTCTAATGGAATGTCTAAATTTAGGCACCTATCTGATGTACCAAAGTTAGGAGCCTACCTGCTGGAGACTCTCCTCATTCAGGGGACAGCGACAGATTTGGCCTGTCTAGGACCTGACATATTCTTGGGAGTACTTGGGAAATCTACCACCCTGGTCACTCAGGTGCCTCCAGCTGTTGCTGTACAGGTTTTTCTCTCAACTGTGTGGCTCCTCAGCCAGCTGCCACTTGTACCTGCTTCTGTCTGCATCTCTGCTGAATCCTTGGTGGGGGCAGTGCTGCTGCTTATGTCACTGTAGGGTGGACTGGGCTGGGGGAATAATGGGGAAGTTTTTATAGGGGCTTTTTATTTTCTGTTACTCTCTTGAAAGCAAGCAGTCAGTCTCCCAGTGCTGTGCATCCCTGCACAGAAGAGGCACAGGACAGAAGACAGTCATCACTGGCAGCTCAGATAGCAAAAGAAGTGCTTGTGAAAGCTCCTTTTTCAGTCACTTGTCAGCAGGTTTATGGGGACAAATCCCCCTCCTTGGGCGCAAAGCACTGGAGGCACACCCCTCCAATTACTAGTACGGTGTGCTGTCTCCAGCTTGGCAAGTGTTTGCTACAGGCAAACTCAAGGACAGAGTCTTTCAGCCCTACCCACCTTTGGTGCAGTAAATGCAGTGTGGAGGCATCGGGGGGCTGCAGGTCTGTACTTACTTTTAGAATGAGCTCCTTGGCTGAGTGGGACATCAGGATTCTGTCGCACCAGGCTGGACATCGTGTATTCATGTACTGCCTTCCCTGGCTAGAGTCCTCGCTGTAGGGATAACTGCAAACAAATCCCAACCACAACCATCAGTGACTCTTGGCAAAGCAGCCTGAAACCTCTAGCTCAAAGGGCCGTATTACTTACAAAATTTCACAGTTAAAAAGCAGCTCTTCCAGACACTTGCACGTGTTTATCTCTCTTTTCTCCTCCCGCTTTCCTACTCGTGCTCTTTCTCTATGTCTCTTCTCAGACCTACAACTCTACTGTACAGTTAACAAGACACAGTTTCAAAATTCTCAGCTCCTACCTTGTGTTTTTGCACATGAGAGTGTTTTAAGACAACCAACTGTTTATCTGTGTGGAAGTATAAAAATCAGCTCAAGAACAACTTGAAAGTAGACAAGAGACTATGGAAAATGTACATGCAGAAGTTGAAAAATGAAACCTAGGGGAAAAAAAGTTCATCTCATGTGATTTCTTTGCAGGATTCTCTCAAGGGGAGTTATCCAGGAATAATTTAACAGAAAACTTAGTTCATATTGTTGAGATCACTGCAGCTGTACACAAACCTCACCTGTATGGATTCTTTAAGGGTGACAGAAAGAAAGACAGGACAAGATAGAAGGATTTGCAGGGGATTTCTTCAGAACCAAGGAATCAGGAATATGGTTTAAAGAAAATGATGCTGACTACATAAGACCCCATACCTAAGAAATTGTGTTAAGAAGAAGAAGAAGATTATTTTGTGAAGATATCTTGAATAGAAGCAGATTAAATGGTAGTTACACTTGGGGGCCAGCATAAACAGACTATGACACTTCCAGTGCATTCTAACTTAGCTTTAAAGGGCAACAGAAAGTGTTTATTTTAACCAACAGAATACAACTAGAGGTAACACACCTGTGTGAGCCCACAGGCTGAGATCATCTGAAGCACCTGAAGGATGCTGGCTCTGGCTCAACCTCAACAAGCTGAGGCCAGAATTTTTCATGTCTCATCCAAATCTTCTCATCAGTTTACTATGACAGAACTTTGCATTTGGCGATGGCTCACCACACTAAGGCCCACTGTCTTCTTAGACCATTTCCAAATTGACATGTGGGAGTAGCTAAGAAGGGGTTTTGGAGAAATCCAGAGGGTTTGTGACAGGCTCAACTTCTTCAATATTGGGCCTGAATTAATTGAAGTCTGCCCTTGATAAAACTCCTAAAACCCCCAAACATCTACATATGTATGTGTGGGTGTATTTGAAATGACATTTGCGTTTTATTCTGCTCCTCACTGAATTCATAAAGGAAATGATGAGGTTTTTCTGATACGTGTCTTAAAATAAAATTTCTGGTATTGTAAAGAAAGGGTTTGCATGTTTGAAGAGAAACTTATTTACCATCCTGCTTGGTGTGATACTCTGAAACCAAGACATACAGCTCTCTACCAAATGGGTTTACAAGCTACACTGCCATTAAAAAGATTAGCCATAGCAAACACCCAAGGAAAGCGTACTGAACGTATTGGAACAAACCGGTGATCTCAGTATGTTTTCCACCTCATCAAACCTAACAAGACTCATTTTCAAAACATATTATGAGAATTCAATTTGCTGCTTCACTGACATACTGAAGTACAGCTTATTTCTGAGTCTCTGTGAAATATTTTGATGATGTAATACTATATTGGTAGTAGAAGCTCTCTGTCTGCAACTTGAGGCTTGACTTTTTCTCATAACCTCTTGCTTTACTTACTCCAGAACCCCATGTAACTGAAGCTACTTTTTATGACATAAAGGTATGAGAATCAATCACATTTCATATAATCTTTCCTTTTACGGCATTAACTGTATGGCTTCTGAAATATGATGTTCTGTACCTGGAATGATCTGTTACTGCTATGTGTTAGAGCATTAAATCCTAGAACCTATATTCTATGAAATGGTATTTATCAATTTGCTTTATTTATCTTAATGTTTTTACAGGATGAAAATTTCTGCCAATTTTTCAAGGTCCTTAGCACTGATTACCCAGTCAAAAAGTTACTGTAGCTTACAAGTATCTTTGACAAATCAGATTTCTAACGGCTGGGACAGAGACGATAATAAATGCTGCAAAATTATCCAGACAGAATGACTTGTAGGTAATAATTTAATATAATAAAGCGAGGCAAACTCTTTTTACAAGAAAGAATCCTTCGAAGGAAGCAAGAAGCATGGAGTGTTCTGTCTCACTGCACTCCAACGAATGAAGCTCCCTCCCTCCATCCCCTCTGGCGTGTGGAAGTCCTAATCTCAGTGAAATGCTGACACTAACATAATAAAAAATCCTAACAAGATACATGCCCGCAAAATAGGGAAAACTATTTGCTCTCCTCCTTCATGCTCTAGAGGGGTCACAAACACTTTGGAATAAGCAAAATTCTTTTGTAGATGGGCTCAAATAGTGGTCATAGCTAAATATGACTCAAAAATTCCCATGAGGGATTCTTTTTTTTGTGATTCTCTGGATTATAGGGGTATTTTAGTTTATTATATGCCACTGATGTTAAATAGATTTTGGCAAATAAAAGCTCTATTAGAGATTTTTGGAATATAATTGTCACTGAAGAAGTTTTTGTGAAACATGCTGCTGAATGTATACTATTCCAGAAAAAAACTTTTCAGATACCATACTCCCCAGAAGTTGTCTCCATCATCCTATTCCATAGCTAAGTGAACAGCGGCATGAAAATAGTGTGACTGCTGTGACTTCTGCTTGTTTGGAGAGTTTTCAAGGGTCTTGTCCCAAGGACACTCTGGTGTCTTACATCATGTTACTTCCTTTGGATGTCTTCAAGATCTAAACCAAGTCAAGAGTAGCAATGGAAGGAGGAGCCTACCGATGCGCAGGTGTTGCAGAAGGGTGATGATTCTGATGCAGCCAGAACCGAAAGATGCTGCAGAATCAAAGCGGGAAAATGCCCAAAGGCTCCGAAGCGGCCTGAGGCAGCACTTGTTACACACCCAGCCCCTGGGCCCGTCCCCAGGAGGGAGCCCCTGGGTGCTGCCACGCTGGTGCCATCACGGGCTGGAGAACAGCGCGGAAAGGCACAAGGCTGGGGTGCCAGCAGCACCCAGCCACTGCCCCGAGGGCACGGAGCCCAAGGCTGGGGTGCCCACTGCACAGAGCCACTGCCCCGAGGGCACGGAGCGCTGCCCCGAGGGCACAGAGCCAGCAGCACAGCGCCACTGCCCCGAGGGCACGGAGCCCAAGGCTGGGGTGCCAGCAGCACCCAGCCACTGCCCCGAGGGCATGGAGCCCAAGGCTGGGGTGCCAGCAGCACCCAGCCACTGCCCCGAGGGCACGGAGCCCTGCTGGGACTCGAGACTGGAGGATGCCTCCACTTGCTTCATGGGGAACCACGACACAAGCTGGGACACGCTTCTGCTGCTCACTGCTCCTTCTTTCTAAGCTGGCTTCATGATTTCCCTTCTCTTTTCCTTCCTTTTAACCCCACTTCTTGACTGCTTCTTTGCCATTAGGCAGAAATAGTCCCTTAAAAATTACTGTAAATTTAAGTTTGTGTGCATGCAAAAAGCAGAACTATTCTTGTAATACCCATCTTCCAAAAGACATTAGGAATAAGACTGTCTGTGACTGAGGGCATTAAATGAGATTTGTTTTGCTGACATCTCCAGCCTCTTTTAACACATTCACTCCAGGTACGTAAGGAACTCCCAGTTCTTAATTCAAAACTTATGTAGTAATTCTAGTCAACAGATTTTCTGATTTGTAAATTGTAGAAATAATTACAGATTGGATAAAACCCAACTGCAGGTCTGGTAAAAAAGAAATTCAAGGACTCTATACCAAATAATCAAAAGTTTAAAATTCCAGTATCAATCTCCCAGTGAGGAAGAATTGTGCCATCCTTCTGTGCTTCCATGATTAGTCTTGACTACCAGGATGAAGACTGTGGCAGAGAAAAAGGGAAAACCAGCTCTCCCTGTCCCATAATTAGACAGGGAAGAATGTATTATTTTTTCCTTTCATTAGCATTCTGCCTCAATCACAATCTACCTTATGTAGTGTACAGAAAACAGTTATCTTGAGAATGAATAGGGAGTGCTCATGTAAAAATGCTGACGTAACATAAAGGCCTCTAGGTACCACTGAAACATAAATGATCAATAGATATAATGCTAACACATACAGGTGCTAGAGGTAAGGTTGGCTGTACACGCTTCCTCAGTATTCTGTACACTTACACACTTTTTTTCACACACTATATTACATCTATTTAAAAATACAATGGGAAAATTCCCTGTGGAACAAATTTTATGCCCTGTTTAAAACCGTGGCAAAGTTGGAATTTAGCACCTTGACCACTAATGTTAGCAGGGTAATTAATAGCAAAAAGAGATTGTTATTCTCTGTATATGCCAGCCAGCAGAATTATACAAAATATACTTTGACTCTGCATGCCCCTGGATGACGCACAGACAGGCAGTTCTGGAGTATCCATGTGAAAAGTTTGCACGATGTACCTCCAGTAGTTTAGGATTTACTCTTTTTCAAGAGGCAGCTTCTAGCTGCTTTTCCACTCTATTTGACAAACTTTTGTTTCAGTTACACTTATTTAATCAGGATTACTGTCAGATGGGTTTCTGAATAAAACTTCCAGCAACTTAATGAATATAATGTTCAATATTGTTGAAATTTAGCCAAACACTTTGATGAATTGTTAATCTACTCTGTTAATAAGGAGCAGGCCGTCCAATGAACTACTGCTGTCACAGCCAATAAGGATGAGAACTACTTGGCAATTGTTTGGGTAAAATAAACCATTAAGAGGGTCAGTAATATCAGAGCACTACTACTGTTGACAGGTATTGTCAGAGATGATTAGACACCTTTACAAAAATGCTTACTGCAGGGTGAGAAGTCGTCCAACATCATAAACCATCCTGTCAGCAGTGCCTTAACTCAAAAAAAAAGCCAACAATGCTGTGTATATAAATGCCTCCTTAACTGGCATTTCCAGTTAGGAAAAATGCTCCTAATGAACTCTTCTCTCGTGTAATATGGATAAAATCTGCTAGTGAGATGGGCGAGATGTCCTTTCTAACAGGAAACCACTTGTTCCCTCTGGAGGGCTGCTCCCGGGAGCTGCCACGGGCAGCCGGCACCGCGCTGGGAGCCGCGGGCACTGCCCTGGGTCCTGCCTGCCGCACACCACGCTGCCAGCGGCTGCAGCACGTGTGGCACCACTCCCGAGGCAACAGTGGGGAAAATTCAGCCACTTGACCGTTTTTAGTCCAGAAAAGTTCATTCTGAACAATGGGGCAGCCTACACCTAGGTTCAAGCGCAGATCATTTAGCAAACTTTATCATGTTTCAGGGAGAAGAAATGCCTCCTGTTCAAAAACTCCTTGTGCTCGCTCGTTGGTCAATTGTCCCCACATTTTATATCACAGATTTTTTTATAATACAAAGTATTTGAGATGGGATAGAGCTATAAAGCATCAATGAAAACTGAGCTCTTTATGGCAAGAGCTGAGACACAGTTTTGATTTGGTTCATTTTATTTTTGAACTTAGGTAGGAGTACTCACATTTACTAAACTTTTTCTGACTTTTAGGTCTTTCTTTTTACATATGACATCAACAGAGAACTTCAAAAGGGGAAAAACATCAACCACTCTTCATCAGAATATTATTTACTATTTTCATATTTTCTGAGAAAATGTTGGATTAATTGATCTTCAGCTCTGATGTGCTCTCAGATTGTCTAAGATACTTCCACCTGAAGAAAGGATGGTGAACCTGGACTGCCAATATAACTTTTGGGTGCTCTGAAAGTTTTAGGGCCAATGATATTAAAAAAAAAAAAAAAAAAAATTGATTTACAGTCAGCATTAGTGTAAGCTGGTACATAAGTGTGATTCCAACAAAATGCCATTCAACCAATCAAAAGACGACACCTAATTTTTGTCAGCTACCAGTGTGTTAGTTCCTTCCTCAAAATTGAATTAACGTTTTTTATTTCTCTGAACCTGAAAGGGAGAGTTGGATTCCCTAGATCTCTTCCTAACAAATGACCCCATGTAATTTATCTTCATATGCTCATCTTAGGCAGCAGATCTAAGCTAAGCAGTAAGACACATTGCTGTTTGATTTAGATTATCTGCCTCATAGGTACCAAAACACTAATAAGCCTTGGTGATGCTCTGCGAGCCAACTGGCCACGATACGTGTCTCACTTCAGCCAAATCAGGAGGGCAAACAGAGCCCTGCAAACACAGTAGTTATAGTGCAATGTGTTAAACAGCTGCTACTTGCACAGGCTACACTAACACCATGGTGACAGTACCAACAATTGGAGTCAAAGGTGACAGTGGGACGGGGGGGTCACCCAGGCAAACCAGCAGCAAAGGGCAGGATGGATAAACAGGACTAAAGCCCTGAGTCTGGGCACAAAACAGGAGGGTTAATGACATGGTATTTTTATCAGAATTTTTTTTACAGATTTATGCTGGGCATAATGCTTTTTGGCTTAACACTCTTCTTTGGAAAATACTGGTTTGTAATATTCTTCAGAGTGAGCATTCCTGTATCACCAGTGTCACAGGACCTTTTCCAGTTACAAAAAAACCCCAAAAAACCCAGAGCCTATTTATTTTTCCAGAGAGCATAATGCAACCCTTCATCTTCTGTGAAGAACATTCCCCCAGAATGCTGTCCATAGTAAAAACGCCCCCTGTGGCCAAACTCTGGTGCTGAGGAGCACAGGCTGGTGCTCACTCCAGCCCCAGGAGCTGCCCGGGGCCAGAGGCTGACACACAGCTGATGGCAATGGGCTCACTGTGCTCTGCTCTGTGACCCCAGAGCCGTGGGGAGGCCCAGCTGCCAAAAATGGATTATTTGGCAATACTAAAATGGGTTATTCAGCAATACCAGCGCCTCAGCCAGTGAACAATGAGTGATGCACTCTGTTGCTTTAATACCGGGAATGCTGTACCCCATGCAATGTAGGCAATACTACTACTATTACAAATAGATAAATGCAATTATGAATAATGTTGGCTTGCTGGGAAGGACCCAGTGTTGACTTGTTGCATCAGAACAGCCACGTTACTGTATGTGACTGTTTGAGCTTGATGTCTTTTCTGGGAATATGTCTACCTGTACTTCTCAAAAATACATTACTTTGAGGCTAAAATTTACAAAGTCTCGTAGGAAAAAAATAACTGGGAACCTGAGGCAAGAAATGGGTCAGGGTTCAGGCTCCTACCTACTGGGCTTTTCAGCAGTACATTCAGACAGGACAGCCTGGCTGGCGGCAGGGACCATAAGCTCTTTAGAATATGCTTTATTTTCGCCCTGAAGCATGGTCTGTAGTCCTTACCTTACACATGGTGTAGAGTAATTCTTTGAAATTTTTTTACTTCACTGGTTTCCTTTTTTTTCCATTTTGCCACAATTTCTTAAACCAAACCTTGGGTAATGCTCTCCATTTCCTCATAAAATAAAGAAATACCCTATTTCAATTTGAAAATTGAGAATTGGTGAGAGTGGCACTGGTTTAATATGAGTAGAAACATGGAGGCAAGATCTGTCTGAAAAACCATTGTAATGATTACATTCCAATTGTTTTGGAGGAAATGAGAGTTGTCACTCAGTTTCCAGCTTAGAAGTTGTTAGTGAGCTTCAGCCTTAGATGCTGGAAGCACCCAGACAACCGCATCACATCAAGTGGGAATTTGTTCCTTGGGGGCTGAGAGATCCACAGCTGATTTCAGATACCTCACTAATACTTGGAAGGTGTTTCACAGTGCATGAGTCTGAAGTATTTCTGTTCAATGGAAAATACTTCTTAAATGGCAAAAAGGAATTCATGTTATAAAAGTAACTGATAATGCAAGCATAAAAATAACCTAGGACTTTCTAATCTGAGTTCCTAACTCCCCTTTTGTGAGACAACAGGACCCAGCAGCATTACTGAGATGTTCTAGGAAATGAGGATCCTGTTTGCTTCAGGAGTGCTGCCCTGCCCTGCCCTGTCAGCAGGCAGTCTGTATGATCTGAGAACACGCAGAGAGGCAGCCAGAGAACACTGGAAAGGAAGGGCAGCCTGTTGACACCCAAACCATTATCTTGTCCTTCCATTTCACACCCAAGGGTGACCTTGGGGCTCTGTGCAATGCCACCCAGACGTTCTGCTCTGAATGGTCTCTGCAGAAGGGAAGGAACAAGGGAGGACTCTGGGCTTTGCTTCATGCAGAGCAGGCTGGCTCAGTGCAAATCAGACCAGAAAAATTCTTCTTTTTTTCCTGTATTTCACATTTCATATGTGTCATTCTGCAACCTTCTTGAACAGAGAAGGGTCATGGGACAGAACACAAGGTAGGGAAAAATGTTTTATGGACTAAATAAGATTTTTGCAGAATAATGAACCAGTGCTAGAAAGAATTCCAAGGGAGGAACACTCTGCCGAGAATAAATGAGATTCAACCTGTCTCCTGCTCAGAGGCATCAAAAGCCAAGACACTCCCAGGGCAGAGGGTCTGCTTGAGACAAATATCACACAGAGGGTATCTAAGACACAAACATATGTCCAATCAGTAAATTACATGACAGCCTAATTCAACAACAAACAAGAATAGGTCACTTTAAGAGAATGATTAATATATGAGATTGCTGTGCATGCAGCCTTATCTGAGAGCAAACCTTGTATGTGGGTGTGAACTCTTGCTAAAGTCAGCTCCTATCTTTGCTATGCAACAGCTACAAGAATAATTATAATAATTAATGGAGAGCAGTGATAAAGGCAACAATTGCCCACCTGTATATTGACAGAGCACAATGTCTTTACTTCTCTTTTTTCACACCTCCTGCCTTTTGCAGTGATTGTTGACTACCATGAAGCCCTTTGCAGCCTCACACTGGGCTGTTTGCTCGTGGCCAGACTGTTCAGCCTGTGAGCGACAAAACTTATGGAATTTAAAATTCTAAATTGTATTTAGTCTCCAGTGGCTTGGGCTGCTGTGGGCTACACTGGATCACAGAGGGTAACAGGATGAAAACATGACTATTCACTTTATAAAATAAAAGACCTCAAAATATAGGAATATAGGAGCGGGTGAATAATGTCTGAAAGAATACTCTGTGGGGAAGATTTTTTACAGGCTGCCTAACATAGCAGACCTGCCACATAGCCCGTAGTTTCCTGCTAAACTGTGGCCTTCCTCCCAGGCTGCCCTCACCTTCGGCATATCTCAGCAGGACAGAGGAAGGGTGGGCTCTGGACGGGGCCTGAGGAATGCCTGACCCAGGCTGTCCTCCTGCCACTGCCCTGCAGGCTCCAAGGACCCTGGACAGAACGAGCTGGGGGACCCTGTGGACACAGCATCAGCAGATCTGGGTCCACAGCAGGTGGGATAAGCCTCTTTTCCCTGGAAGTTCATTCACTGCATCCCTAGCAGTGCCCTGCCTCCTCTGGGCACAGGCACACAGGGTGGGGAGCTGATATGGCTTAGGCAAATACATTAAAGAATTAAAATAAATTCAAGAATAGAGGAGTTTAGAAAAGGCTTTAGGGCTGCTGAACAGAGAGGAGATAACTGACAGGCCTGCAGATGCTATAAAATCACAGATTGAAGGAATGGTTAGGGTTGGAGGAACCCTTGAGCTCAGTCAAGGCTTTGCTCTGGATGGTTCTAAGGGGTAACTACCTGAGCACCCCTCCCTATGCACCACAGCAGGATGGTCACCCTTGGCAGGAGGAAGAATTCACAGCAGATCAAGCAGACATTTCGTCTTAAATGACAGTATTGCACTGGGGAAGAACAATAGATTAGTTTTGAGTTCCCTAAGTATGCCTGCAGAGATGCTATTTTTAGATGGGGCTGTAGGAGAGCTCAGGAATAGCTCTCCAATCCTTCCCATACTCAAAGTTAACTAAAAAGTCCTGAAGCTAATGTGCAGTAACACAGACTCTGTCAAGACCCCGTGGAAACTCCTTTGCATATGCAGGAACATTAATTTGCTGTGCTGCCTTAATACCATTCCATTCACAGATACAAATCCAATTTGTGACTATAAATCTCATAGAAGTATTATATAAGTAATCATTTATACCTACCAAAAATTATGTATGATTAAAACTAGTAATGTATTTCTGTTAAGAATACATTACTGAGCCTGTGGCTGCACAAGGACCATGGGATGGGCAATAGGATGTCCTTGCATCATGACACAGAAAACAAGGAGGGATAGGTGAAAAAAGCATCCTAATGTAAAGCCAGTTTGCTCTTTATATATACACGCCATCTTTCAGTACATATGTATTTTTTATCACTTATTATTATTATTATCTAGTTGTTAAGAAGGAAACAGAGTGAGTATAACAAAAACACACAGAGACTACTCACACCTAATTTCTGATCTCTGTTTGAGGGAAGCAATACACCGAAAAGCACTTACAGAGTGGTCTGAAGAAGCTGAAAACTATTCATGAGCAATGTATTTTTGGCAAGCCTTGTTCTGGCTGAAAGCACTACTGTTGGAGAAATGAAGTAGAAGAAAATATTTTTATGGTATAAAGAATTGCAGCATTTCCCTTCATCTTCATCTACCCTGACCAGGTATATGGCGAGTGAGACACATGCAGGGATGTGCCCGCCCTGCTGGTCTACTGTTATCCTACTCAATCAATAAGGACAATTCGGAGTGGTGTAACTCCGTGCACACTTCCAGTGTCCCAGGGGATCAATACAAATCAGTATCGCAGCTGGTTGGTGAGAGGTAATGAGATTATGATCACCAAAGGCAAGCTTCCCAAATTTTTTCTAAGTGTATGCCAAAACATCGCATTTTTTCTATCTGTCCATGAAGCATAAAATAGCAGTATTTAAACATATTATATCTATTAACAAAAAAGTATATAAAAAGCATAGTTTTATCTGCCTTTTTTCTACTATTTTTTGAACATTTTCTTTGTGAATGCAGTATTTCTTTCCCTTGAAAGCAACTGTGAGATTTGACTTCCTCACTCTTGGAAAAATACCATACACATATAAAATGGTACCGAATCTTCCACAGATTTCTCCTGAACAGGACTGCCATGTGCAAAAAGCTTGGTTTCGTATGATAGCAGTATTTGTCCATTCATGGCTAAAACACCGCACAGATACCTCTGACTAAAATCATGCACGTGTATTAAGCCAGCCAATTTATTCTAACAGTCTTAAGTAGTTATATGATGTTTACTGAAACGGAAAAAGCAGCATCTAAGTTCCTGCCCTCTTTCCCGATATCCCTCCTGGATTTCCCTGAGTGATGGCAGTAGGCTCTCCACCCTCGGCTGACTGCACTCCTGCTGAGTGCCACTGCTCACAGTCATCAAACAGCTTGAGGCAAAGACTGTCTTTATGGTTGCAATAATGTGATTTAACAGGTGGTCTGGGCCCAGTTCTTAAAAGCCCTTCCAAATCTCTGAGCACACAATCCTGCGAGGTCTGTTTTAAGAGCAGCTATAAAAGACAGGATCAGCAGAACCCGAATGATGAGCTACAGAGCACTACTGGCATGTGGCTTATTAGTGATGGAGGGGATGTGGGGAGAATAAACAATCATGAAAGGAACAGAGATCATGATAACTTCTGCAATAAATATGGGAACATTCACATTTTACCAACAGTGCAAGTAACAATTATGTTGTAGCTACTTAAATAAATGGATTATATATGAATCTTACCTGGGAGGAAATGAGATGTCCAGTTCATACAATCTGTCTTTAAAGACTGACAGCTCTCTGTCAAATTCTAAAAGCT
The DNA here is from genome assembly GCA_013397315.1 of Donacobius atricapilla. Lineage (NCBI taxonomy): Eukaryota > Metazoa > Chordata > Aves > Passeriformes > Mimidae > Donacobius > Donacobius atricapilla. The sequence goes on from WBMY01005666.1 coordinate 147,027, forward strand.
ATAAAAGATAGAAATAAATGCATTCATTCTTTAATGCTGAACTGCAGCAATTTGAAAATACTACATTATCTAAAAGGAAATAAAAAGGGACTATGATCACACACAACTTGAGGTATAGCCTTCATAGAATAATTTTAATAACACAGTGCAAAACCATCTGGACTATTTTGGTACATAAACAGTGCCTTGAGAAAAGTGTTGAAAACATTCATTTTCCTCAGAGGAAGTCGTAACACTGGCTCTTCACAGCACTGACCTGTAAGTGCACTTATACCGCAAGAAGACTACATTTCTTGAAATTTCATTAGCAGTCTTTTTAGAGATAAACCCGACTAGCATTAAAAAGAATGGCAAACTGATATGCTAAGCAGCCCATGAGAATGTCAGTGAATTGCATCATCTTACTCTGTATTATCTTTAGTGCAAATAAGCAGGTACAACAATCACAAGGATGTGCACATCACTCTTCCCAAGCAAAGCTGAGCAGAGTTCCTGTACATCTGTTCTGGGTGGTGCATGGCAGACAGCTGACAGAGGGATAAGAGACAGGAGGTAAAGGGTGTTCCCAGGCAGCAGCCACGACGGAACACCAGAAGCAGGCATTGAACAGAGATGTTCCTAAGTCTAGATTTAATGTCCTGTATAAATATTAGTCTCAGCCACATTTGTTTGCCCCTGGACCTCTACAGGGAGAATAAATATTCAGTCTTTGTTCATAAACACAAACCAACTCACAACAACTCAGTGATCATTGTCCCCATTAAACCCGTAACTGTTCTGATGGACACAAATGATCTTACTCCGGAACCTGGCTGGGGTGCAGCCCCATCTCCCAGGGAGCTGCAAGCCACAAAAGCTCATCATCCACACGGCGCTGGCCCTGGCTCTGAGGGCCACTTGCTGTTCTGACGAGCGTCCGGCACTGTCCCGCGCCACGGTGCTGTTTGCCCACCGTTCATTAATCATGTCCCATCTCACAGCTGTGCTGATACCATTGTATGAATGGCAGAGGTTCCCCAAGAAATTAGATCGTGTCCCCCTTTCCCCTCTGTCACCTCATCAATCATTCCTGAAATGTGCAATTAGCAGATACTTGTACACATTAATTATCTGTGTGAAAAGCAGCTACCTGAACCACCTGCACTACTGATTAGCTCCCTCTCCACGGCTCACCCAGCTCTCTCCAGCCTCCCTTGCCATGCTGCCATATGTGGGTACCTTTACATGAAGATGCCAGGTGATGGGCAGCTTTCCCTGCTTTAGTTCATCTGACACCAAATCCTGTGACAGTACGCTGCAAAAGATTGGGCAGTACCGACAACAGTGACAATTTGTGCTTGTTTTAACACCTAATCGAAAAGCCTGAGAATTCAATATGTTTGGATAAATATTTCAAAATATCTGTGTGGAAACTTACAGTATGTCTCTAACAATATAGTCAGTCCTAAAAGTGCTGGGCTGGTCCAGCACTCACTGGTCTAACTGAAGCAATCTCAACATACTTGAAGAATAACTGGATGTTTCCATCACCATGAATGTTTCCAGACTGTGATTCTGTATTTCAGTATGCAGAACACATTGGTAGCCACAGTAGATACGTGCTGGCTATGAAAACAAACGTTACCACCCCTTTCCTGCTCCATGTGTCTCCACCTTAAAGTTATCAACCGTCCTATGTGAATCTGGGATAGGAAAACACGTTGGATGCCCAGTTAAAACTATTAATTGAAATGTGTGTCTATACATGTTTCCTACTGTTCCAAGTAAACAGCTCAGAGCAGGGAAGGGGAGGCGTCAGGAGAAAGACTGTTTCTGAAGGGTTAAACAGCGAGGACTGAACGGAAGAACAATGCTCCACAGAACACAATGGTATAAATTACTCATGGGCATCCCAAGGGTTGGCAAAGTTCAATAGATGCATTGTCTTCTCACACCAATTCACATTTTCAAAATTTTATACATTCAGATTGTTCTTGCTATGATGGTATTTGCAAACTCAGTGAAGCCAGGGGTTCTGAGGACTAAGCATTTGGATGCGCATTATTATCCACAGAAGTTTCTGCGGTGTTTGTTTGCTGCAGTTGTGTATGTAATGTCTGTGCTATGCAGATGAGCTGCTGACACTGGAGACAAGACAGCATTGTGTACGGTGCTGTCAGTTTCCCAAATTTCCCCAGGTAAAGGGACAGCTTCAACCTGAAGCCAAAGCCCAGCTAGGTGCCTAGAAGGATTTAGGGAATGCTCATGGTGAAGAATTCACCCTGCCATGTAAAACAGCCAAATATTTCTACTGGATTATTTGCAAAAGCTTTTACTTCCTGCTATATATTAAAGAACTATGCACTTTTAAAAATTATTTTTCCCTAGTTGTTAAGTGACTGTGTTAAAGTACCTGTAACCTTCTGTCCAAACACATCCACCAAGTGTGCAGACAGACACCTGCTCGCTCTTGCGAGGGCAAAGACAGGTCATCTGTGTGCTCAGGGCTGAGCAGTGGGAGCCCCTCTACAACCTCTCTGTGTTTACCTGGCAGCACTGCAGGCAGTGAGGAGAGCAACAGAAGAGATGATGAAAACCCGAACTGTGCATTTTGAGAAAACTGCAATTATTGTTTTCAGTAGGAGAGCATGTTTTACCTATTAATTTTTGGTGTGAAAAGCACTTGCATTCTCATTTAAGCTTGTAATCTCAAAATGAAAGATTTTTGATGCAAATGCAAGGTGTTCACTAGGTCTTGTCACCAACCATTAAAAATGTCATTTGCCCCGAAAGCAACTTTAGTAAGAGAAGGCACAGAGCCTGACACAGGTATCAGTCAGTTCTATCTGCTCTAGGACAGGTACACGGGTGCCTGGAGCAACCTGACGTGACAGAAAATGAACGTAAATTAACATGGGCAAGATGATACCGAGGAGCAGTCAGAATTTCACGGGGTAATGTCGTTACTTTTAAAGCATCTAACATTGTCTTTAAAAAACCCCACCTGAAACATACTCCTTTCATGGCAATTTCACCACAAACTGTCCACTCATTTCCATACTGTACACCAATCAGCACCGTGAATAATGTCATTGCTGGAACAAAAACATGAGCATGTCTGCCACTCTAAATGCCTTAAAAATACTAAAAAAAATAAGTTCAAATGCTAAAAATCAATATATTGTCCTAGTTAATTTGCTCATAGTAAGATCATCCTTAAGAACCAAATCTTTAAGGTGTTACATGACGTGCTGTGGTAATTTGAGCAATTACACAGAGATTTTAAAATGCTATGACTGGCAGATCATTCCAGAATTATATGTCATGGGTAGTTTTCAGAAGACTTTTTTTTTCTCCAAAATCAGCTTCACCACTGTATTTATACCTAAAAAGGAGTGAAGATGATGCACGGTCTATGTTTTATCTACTCCAACACTGAGTTGATGATATTACATCAAGATGTTTGCTCTATAACGTCCAGTGACAAGCCCAGCAGGAATGGTTGAGGAACACCTGAAGCATTCAGGACTGATGGCTGTGTCAGCTGCAGTGCCCATCACCTCCTAAGGGAATTACCAAAACTGCTGGTTTTCTAGGGTGCTGTGTATTCTGTAAAACCAGCTGAAGGGAATCCCATTTTTTGTTCCCTTTTTCTTGGCAGTGCTGTAGCATGCATTTATGTGGCAGGGTGGAGGAGAAAGCAATGCACAAAATTCTGAATTTCCACATTATGCAGTCTGACAGTAATCAAAGGGTTTTATAAGAGAGTTTATGCAGTTGCAGAAACTGAGGTTCTGCTTGCTACAATTTAAAGCAATGAGGCACTGTAAAAGGTCAGCATCTATTGGGTACACTGCAATAGGCCACCTTGGCTAAAACCATACACGTATGAACCCCTTCAAACAGGGCAACTTAATTCAGTCATTGGAGTAGAACAATGGCAATTACTCATCAAGACCTACAGACCAAAGTCAGAGCACTGGTAGATCAGGAGGTGATATTAGCAGCATTTATCAAATCTATCTGCAGGGCCCACAAGAGAATTCACAGCTGTGAAAGGGAAATGAAGTTTCAGACCAAAACCAGGAGATGAGCATAAAGAAGCGACCTCAGAGAATTAAAACATGTGGGCCCTGGTCACCATAACCTCCTTTGCCAGTCTTGTGCAGCACACATTTTTTTCCAAGAGACTTGGGAAAGACAGTAATTTTATCCATCTTTCCAGTCACAGCAAATTATTTAGAAACTGATTCAGCAGTCTACTGACTTCAGGTAAAGGCCTGTGGAAATGTTGATCTCTCCTACTTATCCATAAAAATGCCATACAAAACTCTGCCTGATTTTAAAGCTACTTCTTTCTCTAGCAAAGACTATGTAAAAACATCTATTACTAAATACTTTGAATCTTAATCTTCTTTCTCTCATTGCTAGTCTTTAAAATCATGTTTCACAGAAAAAAACCCAAATCATTGAATATAAATGTACCATGTATGCTGTTTTGTACAATATTATATTTCTGCACGTCTATATATCCTGAACGGCAGCATTGTCAAATCCCAAATGCCCACATAAATGCAGATCTATGGCACACAGAGAAATGTGGATGTATGGCACAGAGAGAAATGGCACCAGAGATTGTTCTCAGCATGAAGGGGGGAGGCACAGCCATGCACGGCCAGCAGCACTGAGGGCTGACCCCACTGCTCTGGAGAAGCTGTCAGACAAACACGCTGCTAACAGCTCCAAGGGCTCGGCCACCTCTCTGTTCTGCAACACGCAGCAGAGAATCTAGATCTTACCCTGTGAAACTTTTGTTACTTGAAAAAAAAACCATCAGAAATCAGAACCTGTTGTACTACTTGGGAGATTAGTTCTTGATGAAAAGACTGAAGTATATGTAAAGGATAAAATAGTTAAAAAGCCAAAAGCACGGACACAGACTAAGCCTGGGCTTCCACTCGTGCAGCAGCAGTGAACTTTCTGCTTACCACAGAAGTTCCTTCCACACCCCAAGGGCTCCTTGCCCAAACGCTGCCCTGCAGCTGTGAACTGCATCCATCCCTCAGCTGCCCCGTGCCCAGCCGAGCCTGGAGCACCCGAGAGGTACCAGGGACTGCAGCCCCAGCAGCGGCGCTGCAGCCCAGCTCCCCCCAGAACATCAGCCTGATGTGAGGGCAGGGGGGCCACAGGCCAGTGGCTGCGCCCTGTGACTACCAGCTAGTCACAGCTCAACACACGCCTTCCATCTTCCGATGGGAAAAATGAATTCTGTTGCTCACTCTCCTGGGATTCCCGTGCTTACCTCAAATTAAAGGAAAATTGATTCTGGAAAAATGCATTCATGCAAATTGCCATTTTCACAACTTTGCTGGGACAGACACTAAATATTACTGTAATAATTCATACACTGTGCACAACAGCTTGTGACAAAGCTCTTTCAAAATGTCAGGAATGACTGAGTGGATGCTGTCTTTAAAACCAAAAGACTTTAATTAGGAATACCCTGCTTACAAATACGACACACTCAATGGATTATCCCAATAAGCTTTATATATATCTGTTACTGTGAAAGATTAGTTTGTCCCACTTAGGAGTCCAAACTACCATGCACTATCCTGTTAACAGTTACTTGTAAGCTGCAATTTAAAACAGCATGAAATATGGAGAATACTGTTTTAGTATTACCTGTAGAGTGGTTAAAAATGATATTTTCTTGAGGAGCAACTATGAAATGTTTTTCACGTGGGCAAAACTCCCCCTGTGGGTCGAAGATTTCCCCAGGCTTGGCTAGCACGGTATTTTGGGGAACAGGCAGGAGCACAGAGGTGTATCAATGCTGGGTGTGCCCGAGGGGCGTGCGGAGCTCCAGTCCTCCCCCGTGCTGCCCTGACCCCGAGTCAGGCACTTCGCAAGGTCACTGGCAATTTCCAGACACCTGACTCCGAGGTGCTGCTCTTCCAGCAGGGATTGTAATCCGTGCCCTCCCTGTGTGTGTGGGGCTGCGGCGTGCCGGGGGCGCTGGGCTCTGCAGGTGGCACCCGCTGGCAGTGACGGCTGCTGGAGGCTGCTCCTGCAGCAGAGAGAGGGGCTGCAGCCTGGGCTTCCCACACCGTGTAACAAAAACACAGACAGGCCTCACGCACCAGGGACCAGAACCTCTCCATCCCTGCAACTGGGTACCCAACTCTCACCTCTAGCTGTGCCTTTTGTATCAAAGTGTCCTCAAGAATAACTTTCCACGTTCAACTTAGTATTTGCTTTTCTCTGTGTAATCCTTAGTGCACGCAGGCATTCATCTGGGAGCTTACCAGGGGTGCCTGGAGAGCACAGGAGGATTGAGCTACTGCAGAGAGATGGTGAAAAAACAGTTCAGCACCTTTCTATTTTTATTTGGCTTGCCACAGACTTCAGGCAAGATGTGGATGCTTTGGTATGGCACTTGTGTGCACAAGTATTAACTGGAAGGGATGATGGTGAGATCCATAACTTGGGGACTGGAATGCACCTGCAAACATTGTCTCCCTGGATATTCTCTTCCATGCCACACATGTTAAAAAGGGCCAAAGCATGTTAGCAGATCATACTACAGGCTGGATTATAGAGTGCAAATACAGATGGTGAACCTACTCTTCGAGCTAGACTTAAATAAGAACCAATGCCTAAAAAAATAAATATATCACAGTACACGTGAATTGTCCTTATGCCGTACAGCAGCTGTATAGAACAGGATGGGGGAAAAGGTCATGAAATAATTGTAATTTTGTGCAATGGACGAATTTTACACCAGAATAATTCATCCATTTGAAGCTTGCAGTAAACAGCTAACCCACCCAACACATCTGGATTGACTTGTTTGTGCAATCTGGATTCACATTTATGTTTTGCTAGCGAGAACCATTTATTGGTTAATATTTCCTATCTCTGTCATTTCTCATTTGGCAGTTTATCCACTGGCATATCAACTAATCAGTACTTTGAGCAAATACAATTCTAGACACAGGAATGCTGCTTCTGAATAAAGACACAGAGCATGAAGTCATTATCCTATTAATACTTCACGAAAATCAGGCATCTCAGAAGACTATCTTAAATAAAAGAAACAGTTTCAAGAAAAGCAGGATTTCCTTCTGACCAGTCTGAGGTAGCAGTGGTCCTAAGCAATCAATTTCCTTTCTCTACCCTAATTTGCCCTTATACATCATATTCAAGATTTTATCTGGACAGGGGCTGGTTGGCTCAGTGGATAAACCTCTGCCTTTTCACCTCTGGGATCATGGTTCAAGTCATACCCTGATGAAATGCACTTGATCGTCCTAATCTAGTTCCTAGTGGACAGTATTCCCATTATCTTTAAAAGGGTCAGAGCCAAGGCCATTGGGAAGAGTGCATTGTGCTATATCTTGTCTGTTGATTAATACATTTTCAGTGATGCCAGATCCTTAATCTTCATAAGCATACATATTCTCACAAAAATCTTAACAGAGGTCCCTTGCGGACTATATCTTTCAGCTCAATTTGTGTATCATTTCAGGATTTCCTGGGAATACACGCACACCTCTCCCCCAATAAACTGCTTAAAATTTAGAAGTATGTTTGCCTGAACTGTTTGCAATGACATCCCCAAGTTAACTAGAATGATAATGGATCACTTTAAATCACTACTTCTCAGAGGGAAAACAAAATCTTTAACTCAATCTGTTCTTACAGCACATTATAATTTTCTTCTCATACCTTATCAGTTGAGGCTGAACACACACAGAATAAAGGGAATTTATTCTGTAAAGGGAAACTGAGTCAGAACATACTCTCTGTAAGAGTTCACTGTTTGTCCTGTACACCAAGAGAGCTGCTGCACAAATGAAGTAAGAAATAGAACCACTTCTATTCCATGAAAATCCAGGCTGAGAATCATTGGGCTTTTCAGCATAACATTCTTGGATCTGGTTTGAAATGAATGCTGGTACACCACCGATGCCCTCGGAACCCTCTGGTGATCCTGGAGCTGGGGGCAGCAGCACCCCTGGGCTAATCCTTCTGCCCCCGAGCAGACCAGCGCTCGGACGGACAAGGGCTCCATGTTTCTGTGGGAGGTGGCTCTGTGGGGCTGGGGCAGCAGGACCCAGGACCAGCAGGGCCAGCAGGATCACCAGGGCAAGCAAGCTTCCACAAAGATCAATAGAAAAAAGAGATCAAGATTTTAGCAGGAATATCATCAGGTTTCACTCTTAAGGCAATTAATTCACTGATCACTTTTACTACACAGTTGTGGTCAAAATCCTGGATTGATTCTTTTATAGAGATCATAGGAAAGACAGGAATGTAGGTACCATTCCTCATTTCTAATGGCAGTTAAAGATTATAAAATGATTCCTGATAATTAAATCATTCTTCTGTCATCATTACCAGTTTTTACATTCTTACCATATGTTTATTTAATTGACTACTGAAGAAATACAATTTCGCTTGTAGTTCTTTGGCACAAGTCAATAACCTGATTATATTTTTTTCACTACATAATTACCTTTGGCTTGCTTTTCTTTTGATCGTTTTGAAATTAACAGGGAATTCCTTTTGAAAAAAAACCCCACTTGTAGCCTCCCCTGTCACAAACAGAGAATCTGCAAATTCCTGAAATATGTAGGCTTATTCAAGAAGCCCTTGCCCCTCTCCTGGAAGCACTGGCATGCTGATTTTTATCACCTAAGGGCTGGAAATCCAAAGGTACAGCCATGTTTTGTGTGAGTGACATGCTGGTGAGCCAGTGTGAGCTCAGCAGAGTGGGCAGCACCACAAACGCCCTCAGGAAATCCGTGCAGGGGCCCAGGGCACCCTCTGCACCTGCGGGGGAGAAGAGGAGCAGGACCACAGAGGGGCCATCGGGGCATGGTGCAGCTCCCGCTCCGGGGCTGCTGCCTCTGGGGAGGTGTGAGAAGCCTCATTTGTGCTTTTCCACCACTCATGGGCAAGCCTCCGGAGCAGGATGACACCATGGAACCACAGCCTGGCTGTGTCCTACCATCCAGGTCAGAAATGCTGAGCTTTTGCTAATTGAAAAGAATCAACTTACACTGGGACCTGTCTGATGCCAAGGCAGAACTCTGCATGCTGCACTTCCTCCTGCCCACCTCCCTCAGCGCTCCTCTGCGACAGCCTCCCCACACTCCACACAGGACAGCTCTGGGTGGTTACGGACTCACACCCTGCTCTGTCTGATGGACCACAATTCAGAACACAGGAATTAAATAATACAACGGTTTGGCATTATTGCAACAGCTGTTTTCAAATAGGCTATCTTTTTTTCCTATCACCACAGAAATAAATCTGGGTGTTCCTTTCTGAAATACAATGATACAGAATGGTCATTGCACTCTGAGGTAATCCATATAGGTAATTGCTAAGCTAACTTTGGAATACAGGTAAGTCTGAATAAGCTACAGGTTAGTTTGGAAAAATTAGACCCGACAGATTACAGTATGCATTTCAAACTGGATTTCTGTTAAACGGGTGATTTGTACCTATATCAGATTTTTCATAAAAACAATCATTTTTATAAATATATATTAAGATTCTTTTCGTTGATTACAACGTAAAAGGGAAGGAATAATTGTGTATGGACAATGATAAAGTAGCTTGTTGATAATAAATATTTGTCAGGTCTTGTCACATCCGTACACATTCCAGTGTTACTGAAGAGACACAGCACTGATAAAAAAAATACCCTCTGAAAAATCAATGGATTTTGAGCTAAAGCAGTTGCTAAACACACAGAAAACATCTTTATCCAACAGCCCCAGTGCCGTGAAAATTCCCAAGCCTTGCCTTGGTACAGCTAAGGAAAATTTAATCTTCCCAAATACTCATCAGGGCACTCCATCCTGCAGACCTGACAGCCCCACTTATAATTAATTATACAATTTCGATGGGAATATCGACTACACAAAGCTATAAATCATAGAAAAAGTCAATAGGCATGGACATATTCAATCATGTCCCGACCAATGATTACTACTCTTAAAATACAATAATTATTTTCAGGAGCCAGCTTGAATTAAATTTCTGTCAGGCTGGTACAAGACCGGCGGTTGATGAAGGATGCGATGGATTTTTTGGGTTGAATTCGGCACAGAGACATTTATCGTTTTAGATAGGTAGTTTGTTTTTAGTGATCATGGTGCTGCGTGTTTAACTAGACCATGAAGATTAGATTATCTCCAATGGCTCATTATATCATTTATCTCTTTCTTCCATGTTTGATCTGGAAGATTTCCCACTTCGTGATGCATGAAAGAAATGACTACTGATTTTGAAATGGAATGTGTTTAAGTGGGATTTTTCCTGTACCTTCACACCCCACAGCCCTGTATGCAAATCAAGCAGCAGCCACCCCAAATACCACTAAGACATAGCAAACAAGCACCAAGAACAGCTTTACACAGCTTCAGGAATGCACTGAAAATAAAAAATGACAAATACCTGAGTCGTTAAAAAAAATGGAAAAGTTATTATAATAATACACATAGCAGAAAAATCTGGGACAGGAATGTGATTAATATGGAAAAAGGAATTGGGAGGAGACATTGCTTTGAATTAAATGTCCCCCAAACTGCAAAACACCAGTGCAAGAAACATTAGGTATTTCCCAAGGATGCAATTCGCCTTGTAAATTTAAACCAAACAACCCCAAAGAGATCTGACAGCATGTGCATTTGAGGGTGCATTGCCCACAGAGGCACCTCTCGTGAGGACACAGGCCACAAGAGCCACGCTGTGGGATGGCAGCAAGGACGAGAAAGGGAATCGGATCCTCACCCCTCATGGGTCTTACTCATCAAACTCTTCTGACCTCAGCAAATGAGTGAAATCTCAGGTTCTCACATGGAATCAATCTCCCAGGTGAAGCCAACTTAAAATCGGAGAGGGTACCAGAGCTTCTGCTGCCCTCCATGTCCTAGAGCCCTGCAGACAGCCCAGCTCGCTGTGAGCAGTGAGAGAATGGGCTGGAGGAGAGGAGAGGAGAGGAGAGGAGAGGAGAGGAGAGGAGAGGAGAGGAGAGGAGAGGAGAGGAGAGGAGAGGAGAGGAGAGGAGAGGAGAGGAGAGGAGAGGAGGAGAGCCATGGATCCTGTGCTCAGCCCATCCCCGGGCACAAAGCAGCAATGTGCCCTGAGAGCGGACACACTGCGTGACTGGTACAGAGTGCAGCTAAACGGGGAGGTGGGGACGAGGGCTCTCTATGTATTCCCTTGGATACATAACTCCTAGGAAGCCTGGATGAAATGGAGAAAGCTGTAAGCAGCGATACACAGCTTTTCCAAAATGAAGTGGCTACCATTTGAAATAAAATCACATTAAAGAAAATACGATGCCCCTCTCCACAGAAAAGTCAGAGTCCTTATGACAAATCAGAGCGTTAGTGTCCCCTCTCTGCTTAATCCTCTTGGGAAGCCCTGTATGCTTGTCCAAGCAGTGACGGTCTGCTGCAGAGCTTGAGATTGCTATTCTGTTTACTTTTTTGTTCCTAGTATATTTTTGTACACTTAGAAGACCTAGGTATTTTCAGAAGGGCTTTGCATTTAAGGGCTTTTCCTAAGCTACTGTGTGATGCATAATGAGGAGCTAGGAAGAAAAACAGGATGCTTGAAGAAATGAAGACTAGAGGACAGACAAGAAAAGTGAATTGTTGTGTACACTTAATTTACAATATTTTTTTTATAAAAAAGAAGGTGAATGTGCCGAAGTTAAGAATCTGTACACAATATAACTGGCTAACAGATGAGGAAATCTGGAGCAGTTATTGTGTTGGCTGAATTATCTCTTCTCATTCTGCAGACAGGAGGGCTGATAAGGATAAAGAGCTGGTTAGAGAAACGTAATTTGTATGTGAGTTCCCAACTTACTCCTTTGAAAGGGTTTAGCAATGAACTTACCGCAGTGCCATTGTTGTCTCTAAATACATCTTGGTTAAAATAGTCAAAGAGCTTCTTTTCTAATTGCAGCATAACCTAAATAAAAAAAAAAAACAAACAAACAACCGAGGGAAAAAGGTCAGCAGAGCTCTTGGACTCAACGACTCAACACCCAGCTGCTGGCAGTGACCCCTTCAGAGACACGCAGCCTTTAAAACCACACATTTCCACATGTCCAAAGCCTCTTGTCAGCTTGCCCATTTGCTTGGCTGGCAATCACTTAAAGAGATCCAATTAACTGAGCATTAGGTGTGACAATCTATATCCTCTCCTCCCTTTACATTATCAGTTTGGAACAACTATATTCATGCTTTGTAGAAAAGAAAGTGGACATTCAACACTGTTTCTATTTACATAGGGGTGCCAAGGGCATTAAGTTGTTTACCTTTCGGTCATTATCAGATTCACGAAATATTAGCTTGACTACTTCATTTGTGTCAGCTGCCCGGATGGTCTGCATTGTGGCCTTTGCACATAGTGTCTAAGAAAAACATAAAGGGAGAAAGGGAGACAAGCTTGTACACAAGGGAAGACTAGATTTAACTGAACATTATCAATAGATGTATCTTCAATGCCCCCCATTAAATATAATTTGCTGTAGGTCAAATCACAAAGCATTGCTAATTTAAGTCACTTCCACTCACGATGGACTTGAAACAATAAACTGAATTACCACTTGGAGAGAAAAAGGCAATATTAAGAAAATATCAATCAGGAAAGGCAAACAGTCATTCAGCTTGTACCATGCAGACAGGTTCTTTCACAGGTATCACTGTATGCTGTACCACACATTACTTGCAAACATCCTCCAAACCACCGCTTACAGATAATGACCAGGTTTTGTGTGGGTTCTTAAGAGCTGATAACTACATTGACAGTACAGTTCTGTGAGTTAATCCCTGTTTGCAAAAACATCTGCCCTGTAAATTCATGTTACAGGTACACTTTGCAAGTCCGAGAAATGCTTACACAGTGTGACAGCAATTTTCAAAAAATACTTTGCACAGCAAATTCCCTCTTTTCAATAAGAGATATCACACCTCTGACCACTGGGTGCCTAACACATATTATGACCCAACACTTTATCAGCCACAGAGGTATGGATTTCCATGCAAGTGTTGGGCCTTGATCCATTGGCCACTGGCCTGGCTGGGACCCAGTTCCACAGGTAGTGGGGAATAAGATGAAACGGGCTGCTCAAAAGGCTGGCTCCACCGCATGGCAATAGGTGAAAATCTGGAGCTTTTAGCAAAGCACTTAGCGAAGCTTTAAGTATGTTAAGTGCTCTGAAATGCAGGGATCACCATCTGAACTGTCAGCTGGGCACATTTCACCAAGTGCTCGGCAGCCTCCCTGCCTGGGCAAGGCTGCTGGATGTGGTGCAGAGCTACCTGTGCCCCTCTGCCTGGCTGCTGGGAACCACAAGGAAGAAGTCAGAAGGCAGAACTGAGGAAATTGTTCAAACTGGGCATTGTTCAAAGACACAGATGTGTCCCCACACCTGGGAGGCAACTCAGCATCCACGGCTGCTGCTGAGGCACACGCTGCTGACAGGATCTGTGCACAGCCCTGGATGTGGATACTGGCAAAGACCATCCTTCTGAATAAAACCTGATCTTGCCAGAGGTTCTTAAGAAAAGTGGTTTTTGTTAAAGAAAATAACTGAGTCAAGGAGAGGCAAAGAGGTGACTTCCCTGCTCTGCTCACCCCATTCCTTTTCATAATAACCAGACAAAAGATTTTAATTTTGCGTAATATTAATTTGTAAGATAAATACGTTCTGTGGTATAGACTTTCACGTCCTACTACGTGCTTCTATCTCTCACAGACAGAAATGCTTATATTTGGATTCATTATCAGAGGTGCAATGCCTCCCAGACCCAACACCATGAACTACAGCTCACTTCTCCTTTCTCCATTCTCACCTTCTCCTGAAGGCAGAAATACATGCCAAACATGTATTTAAACAAAAATTCATCTGCTTCCAAATACTTTATATCTCAGCTGAGGATCCCAGTGCCTGAATGGGAACAATCTGTCAATGCACATTTTGCTCCCATTTGATACAAATTTGACCCTTGATAAAGGCCCTCGCCTACTGGCACAGTACAAATAAAAGGCAGTGAGTTGAGTGCTTTCATTTTTAACGAGTAACTTGAATGGGATTTGGTGAAAACCCATGAATCTGCTATTTTTCTTACAAGTTTGTGAATGAAAAAGGTGTTGATTCCTTATCCCACGGACCAAATGACGTCCATTTCTGACAAACTTTTCCTCCTTCCCCAAAAGCAGTGCCACGTCCACCTAACTCTAGGTTTACCCCAACACTTGGCACACTCGCGGCACCAGAACAGCTGCAGGTGTCTGTGCAATGACAGGTTTCACTGGCAGAAGGAGCACCGGCCCCACAGGCACGGGCTGCCCTGCCCTGTGAGAACTCCATCTGCTCTGCAGGACTCCAGGATGGTTTTTTGGAGGCTTGGGAGAAGAGCGGGAACATGCTGGTTAAACACCACCCTGCCTGCAGGAGGAGCGGCAATGCTGGACCCTTGGGAGAGCTGCACCTCCGGGACCTCTTGGTTTTCAGCACAGACCTCCTACCTGTTGTTCCCTGGCACCCAAGGCAGGGCAATGATCCCTTTGTCTGCTCAGACACGCAGTGGCCGTTTTGCCATCTGTGCCCATATGGAGCAAGGGAGTAATCCAGCAGCGAGCCATTCCCAACCTCGCTCCCTCCACGCGGGTGATTGAAATTCAGAGCACAGATCAGATAATCGGGTCAAGCCCAAAAAAAGAGGCTTTGGGCTCATGTGTCACAAATCAGTCTGGTCCCTTCAAACAGCACACCAGATTAGAACAAGCACCCGAACAAACCAGAGCGGAAAACCCGCAGCTCTCTAAAGCTGGTTTCTAAAGCCCTAACAAATCGCTCCATCTTTCACTCATTTAAACTTTCCAAATGAGGGTCAATACGGTCCCCGAGCATCCAAATGCTAATGCGCTTAAGTGCGCTTAAGCAGCTTTCCAGAGTGAATGGGCCAAAGAAGGGCTCGAAAAGACACGGCAGAGTTACTGTCACTGTCAAAAAGTCATTGTAGCCACCCCCAGAGTGGTTGCAATTCAACAAATTCATGATTTCTGTCTCTTAAAGGCATCTGCTTGAGAACATTTTTTTCCCTGAGCTGCTTTATCTCACAACGTCAGACTGCTCCAAAAGAAAAACCCCGCGATCGACTCTTGAGAACCAATACAGAGAAAGGACCCACATACCTTATTGCTTTCAAATTTCACACACACAAAAAGTTACCTTATTCACAGACAAAAGTGATTGGGCAAAGGTTCATTTCTTATACAAGCTGGAGGCACTCCTTTTTTCCTCCTCCTTTCAATTTCTGCACAGTTGTAGTCACCCAAGCAGAAAACTTTGGGGACTATGTGCCTTTTTAGGCAAGTCTGCTTATGAAGGGATTTTTTGTTGCTAGCAAAGAAAATCAAAATGCTATGAAAACTCACTGTTCCTTGCTGGGTATACCCTCAAAGGTATATTTTTACAAGGGCAGAAGACAGGAAACCAGATATCAAAACTCTACATAACTTTTTTTTTTTTTAAAAAAAAAACCCATCTTTTTTTCTTTGGAAACAAGATTTGGTTAGAAAGCTTGCAGGAGAGCTGTATTCAGAGCTGAGAGGGAGCTCAGTAGCCAGCCTTTCCCTAGCAAACACAGCCCTCTCTCATTCCTGTTTTCCCATGCTCTACACAGGTAGAAGCTTTGTAGCACTTTTGAAATAACCCTTTGAAAAATTTCTGTGTATTGAATTGTAAAACATAGTAACAACTTCTCTGACAACGGCCTTGGAATGTAGTAACAACGCCCTGTTACACAAAGCTAGGAGGCAATGTTTTTTATATTCACAAGAGACAAACCTGGAACTTCTGCTAAACTTGGCAATTCTCAGAACTACGCTGTTGATTTACAGCATAACACATCTTCACAAGACATCTGCTCCCCCACATACACCACAAATCGAAGTGTTTAAGACTGCATTTCTGCATACATAGGGATACAGGCATTAAAACAATTGTTATACACATGAAACACACAACAGTCTATAACATACACTTTATATCATGTTTGTATGGGAACACTGTGAATGGCTGTGGACTGCACTGCTGATTCCTGCTTGGCTGAAAGCTGCAGCTAATTTTTCATTGATTCCACACTCCTGCCTTCTGAACATCCTTTAGACTTTGAGTCCACCTCCTGATGTGTGAGCTACTACACACTTCTAAGTCCCTCAATAATTTTTGGGGGCTGGGAGGGAAAGCCCCCAAAACGTGGTATTCAAGCACCTACAGACTCATCCTGTCCTATTGCACCGGTAAGATGCATTTTCTTGTCCAGAAACGGAGATAATTCCTTACCAGGTTACCAGAGTGCGTCACCAGGCATGCCAAACCGTTCCTGTTCACCTTTCAGGTGCTGTGCTGAGTGACCCCAGAGTGCAGGGGACCGCAGGGCCACTGTTGGGCGGCACAGTGCCCACACACCCACCTGCGCTCAGGCTCGCTCCGCGGCTCTGGCATTGCCCCAAGCGCCACACAGCTCTTCCTGAGACATCCACGGCTGTGCTGGCTGCGGCTCCTGGCCGTGCTTGCTCAGGGGCCAGGGGCCAGGCTCACCACAGCACGCTGCTGCAGACCCCGGCCGGGCAGGGACGGGCACGGCAGTGGCGGCTCACAGCTGGAGCAGCTGGCCCGCTGCCTGCGTGGCAGCCCAGTGCCATGTGCTGGTGGCACACACTGCCCTTCTCCAGGTCTGGAGGGAGCCCTGAGGTCCCTGACCGTGGCCTCTGGCCTCAGCAGCTTTGCTCTGTGCCAACAGCTGGTGGCAATGATGGCTCTCTTTTTAATTCTCTTCTTCAGAAAAGAATCTGAATTAATTCCAAAAGGCCTCTGCCTCTCAGATTCTCCAAGATCAGATCATGCTAGAACTCCTTTTCCATATTCCCCTGCATGCTGATTACCTTCTTATTTTCTCTCTCTGGTCAGGTTGCTCATCTTTTCGTATTCTCTTGTTTCATTTTCCTGATTATGATCTCAAGCCTGAGTTCAGCAAAGCATCTACACAGTGACTCACAAACAATTTACCTGGAGCTGTCTGGCACCTGTGTGAACAGTGCGGGGTCTCTGCGGACAAAGGGAAAGGGCTCCCCTGCTCACTTTTTAAGGCCTCAGATTAAATTCACTTGATGACATCAGACATCAATAATATGCATCATTCAGGACTTGGATCAGATCCAGATAAACCCACTGCACTGTAAGATCTAGAACTTGGAAGCCATCTGCCAGAAAAATCCCTTCCCTCATCCTGTCCATCCTTCTAAATAATTTTGAATTACTACTTCATGTCAAGTAGTCCTGAGGGAGTATTCAAAGAGAAATATTTGCTTTTTCATAATTACAGAAACTGGGACAGTCCAACTGTTCCTAAGGAAATTTTCTGCATAAATCCTATATATATGTCTTGTCCCATAAGGTGTGATCCTCCTCAGATCTACTCAGATGTTCTGTTACTTATCTTCCATTGTTTTTTCTGCTTTGGCCATGCAGTAATGCCAGCTTGGGAAATTCCTTGTTGGAAACCTTCAGAGCACTTGCACTCTTCCCCTCCAGCTGACCAAGCAGAGGACTGCGTGAATTGTTTCTGTTCAGCAGACTTTGATGAAGCACATAAAATCTGTGATGTAAATCTGTTTCTGTAGAGAAACATAAAATCCCCGGCTCTCTTGAATTCAGGAGGAATGGAATAAGAGGCAGCTTCTCTCCTTATAGCTAAGCTTGCTTTTATCTAACTTGCAGACTAAGAACCTTTATTGCTTTTCATCTTAAAAGCAAAACAGCCCATGAACCCCATCTGCTCCCATGTGCCTTGCAATTGCCTTTGCTTTGAGTGGTAACACTTGCCTGTGTTCGCACTGATGGTGTTTGTGTTTCTGCTGCCTCCAAACTTCATGGTTTCTTACAGCCATAAGAAATGAAACATGGCAGCAGTAACATCAAGTAGAAAAAATTCAAGCCAACACCTAAGAAAATTATTTGGTGTCTCTTGACTTACTTGCCGCACTAGGCTCTGCAGTCCCTGGAGTCTTTCAGCTTCACCCTCCTCAAGCCTTGCAGGGAGCGCAAACCTGACACAGCACAGCACGGCACGGCCAGCCCGCGGCTGCTGGCCAGGGCTCCACGCTCCCACCTGATCTCAGAACCAACAGCAAGCCCAGAAACACTCCCAAGCGGCACTGCCAAACAAAGTAAATTCAGGAGTTTGCCCTTTAAAATAATGGGGAAGTTTTTACAAGATCAATGGTGTGACACAGCTCAAGTTCAAGGCTTAACCTCTGGAGAGAGTGACCCCTTGGCTCCCACATAGCAGACTCTCAGCAGCAGGTATAATCGGGAGCTGACACTTAAAACATGTAGTGTTGGGCAATTCTGAAATCAAATGATGTATGCACCTAAAATCTAGATGTCCTGAGGCAGGCACTGAATAATTTTTAACACAAAATTAGAAATAATAAAGAAGTAAAAACCTTTTTTCTTCTTCCTATTATGCAAAACAGCAAAAAAATCCTTAGTCCCTTAACAAAGATGGGATTTGAGATGTGGAACAGGGAAGTGACTTGCATGAGGCGCAAGCATGTTGTGGGCTGCCAGCAGCTCAGGCCTGGACTCTTGTTAAGCCTACGCACAATGATGGGATGGATGGGCATGTGTCCCCCAGAATGGATGAACGCCCTCCAGCTCATACAATGGTCATAAGCATGTACAGCAAAGTGGAAGAGATGTCCATGTTCTGCCACTGTTTTATCTCTATGGGAAAAAAAAACCTCCTCCAAGTTAACTTTACTTTTTAAGGAAACAAATATAACAGGAAAATAATTTTTGGGTCACTGCTTCGGGTTTCCAGACCTGAACAAGTTGGGAATGCAGAATTCACTGTGCTGATAACTGAAACATGTTGCATGGTGTTATGGTGAGACTAAAACTTTGCTGATCAGGTGATGTCTTCCTGATGCAGCCTGTGAACCATTTCTTTACTGCATTTTTCCCCTGTTGTTTTGTTTGTCCAGCCTCTTTGACTCAACTCCTTTTTATCCTGCCATATCTCACTCATTTCTTATTGACATACTCCCTGTCTGGTTCACTTTCATTTGCTGCTTTCCTCACTTCTGAAATGGAAAATGAATCCAGCAGCCTGCAAGTTCAAAGACTCCTTTACAGCTAGTTATGTTCAAACAGCTCTGAGAGCCATGAGGTGGGATTGCTGAACTGTTGCTGTCCCACCCCTGTGGTTGTGCAGGTGCCAAGTACCTGGCTGGTGCAGCACCCTGGCCACAGCCGAGCCGCTGGGCTGTCCCCAGGCACACTGCCCACCCGAGCAGGCTGACGCTTCCTCAACAAAACCCAGGACATCATGGAGTTCACCCAGTTCCAGGAGCCTCTATTCACAAATTAAAATAGATATTTTTGGATGAAATGAATGAAGGCTATCTTTGTAAAATAATGTGCAAGGTGGGTACCCAATGTTTGCTATATTCTCCTTGATGAACACTAAGATGGACTGACAGATCAGCACGTGTACACACCCCACATCCCATAAAGACTGGCATCACATAAAAACAGCTGTGGGCTAAAACAGCGTGGAGAGAGGAAACAGGGGGGCATGTTCTCTATTCACTGCCCTGGTAAGGCAGCTCTGAGTTCCCTCTGGTGTGGTTTGTGACGGTGTGAGAGCCAAGTGCTGGGCAGTACAGCAATGCTCAGGAGCCCTCGGACACGGTCTCCACTGACAGGTTCAAGGCTCGGGACCAACAGCCCTCAGCCAAGGAGGGGCACAGCTGATCGGAGAACGGCTTGGAGGAACAGCAACTTCACAGCACTGGCTGGAGACCCAAAGGGATTTAACCCTGCAATGAATGCTGATCCCTGGCTCATTCGACCCCATCGCTGAGGGCACCACTGAGTGAGGACAGAAAGCTCCGCAAGAAATGACGCAACCAGGGTTCTGCTTGTAACAACCAAAGACCACCCCCCAGGGGTTGGGGCCTGACTGGCCCAAACAACCAGAAAGTCCATTCTACAGAGTTTTTGAAACAGAGAGAAAATTCTTCTCATTAAGCAAACCAAGATTCAAATACGTGAGACATGTGAGTACAGAATGTTAATGCAGCATCATTTTAGAGCTCACAGCTGGGGCTGGCTTGTCAAGTGCTATTCTTTCTGCTGTATCTTTAAGTGCTGTTAAATTCATTTGTCACTTGATCGAAAGCCAACAGGCTACAAATCTCCCAAGCCCCTCTCACGCTGAATAGTGACAGGAGGATTCTGTTCCGCCATCAGAAAACATTTGTGCGCAGCTCTGTCCGCAGTCATACACGCTACTTTAACTCATCTGCCTCCCCATTCTCCCCAGCCGGAGAGGACAAATTGCTCACTGTGGCTCCCTTTCAGAGGCAGCACAGCGCGCAAAGAATCATGACTGAGCAGAAACACAAGGAACAGGCACATAAAAATTCATCACTTTGGCCTCCTGACCTCTTGCCACTGGATTTGGCAAACCCCATCTCAAAAAGTAGCACCGAGGGAGAGCTAAGCAGAGCGGCTGAGTGAAATTACTGACAAAAAATATCCCGGACACAGGAAAACCCCACCAGATGCTTCATTGTCTTTGCAGAGAAGTGGTGCTGAAAAAGGGGGTGATCTACCACATGGCATATTGGGTGGAATAAGTAGTGCCATTGTTTCAGGGCAGCTCTGTCACTTTACTGACCGCAATACAAAGAGGTGTAAAGCAAGATTTAATCTCGACTTTTTAGTCAGCAGATTAAAACCAATCATGCCAGATGTCCACAAGACTGTTTAACATACAGAAAGCTTTTTCATACTCTACAAAAAAGTAGAAGTTGTAATAACTTCTTTATTTCCTCTAGAGAGGCCTTTTTTCACTCACTTTTGGTCAGAAAAAAGGGAGATGTTGTAATAGATTTTAAGATGTGCCATCAATTTTTACTCTAGCCTTTGTTCTTATCCCTTCTGAGACAAAGCTAAACAAAGTAAATTCTTTAACCCATCCAAAATTAGACAGGTATGCCAAAGAAAACTGCTGGTATAAGAAAGCTGTGATTTTAAAGAGAATTTATGCCCATTAAGACCAGCAATGGATGCTGTCAGCAGTGTTTAAGTTCTTCAAGTGATACTTGAAGTGGTGAAAGACATGAAAACATGGTGGTCAGCGTGCTGAGAACGCAACAGATGATCCTTTTCCCCTCCCAACTGGAATTGTGCTGGTGGGACCTCCTGCCCAGATGTCTCCTCGGGGCTGGTGGTGCACAGCTGCTCTGAGGATGTGTGTGCCCTGCTGCCCACCTGAACAGGAGCGCCCAGCCAGGGCGCCCCGGGGCTGGGGCTGGGGCTGGGGCTGGGGCTGGGGCTGGGGCTGG
>WBMY01005666.1:168608-178847 GCA_013397315.1 Donacobius atricapilla
CTGGGCTGGAGCCGGGGCTGGGGCTGGGGCTGGGGCTGGGGCTGGCAGCACCCCGGGGAGCCCTGCCCACACAGAACCTCTCAGGAGCCTGGCCTGGCACTCGGGGGGGGCAGCTCCCTCTGTGCCACCGGACATGTGCCAGCAGGGGATGTCACCTCCACAGCCGCTCCTGCCGTGGGACCCAGGACCTGGCAAAGTCACTGCAAGCTAAAATAGCAGTGCTCATGAGTGAAAAATACCCACCGAGGGCCTTCTTTACACTCACCTACACAACCGTTACACACTTTGCAGTGTTGTTGCTTTCTTCTACTTCTATTTATGAACAAATTAATATCCAAAAGTACTACCATAAAGGATGTAAATTCAACAATAACCGAAGTTTATTTAGTAATTTTTTCTGCTATATTAGCAAAATGGAAAAAAGTCTGCATATTAGCGTTCCCCTGCTGAATTTCCATTGCCAAAATGCAGTGAAATTCAGCAAAACTCAGAATGTATATTTAGTTTGTCATATTAAATTGCAAATAACTTATGCATTTAAGAAAAAATAATTAACTTCTCTTTGGAAAAAAAACTATAGAAAAAAATTAATCTCCTTAAAATTCCAGTATTGGGCTGATTTATATCACATATATCATTTAGTAATTCATAAGCCAAATGGCAGCAAGGTAACACCTTGTTTGGCATCTCTTATCTATCAGTTGCCTTGGAAAAAATGCAACATATAGTTCATTTGTTTTCTCATCATGTGCTTTAAAAAAATCCTCATTACAAGCTTCAAAAGTAACCATCTTAGTGAATCCCTGACCTAAACCAGTACTGTTAAACCATTTTCTTCATTTCACTTGGTAGAGACCTAAGTGAAGAGTTAAAATCGTAAACTAAACGAACTAGCAAGGCACTGCTTTAGTTCTACTGACACTAAGCTAGGGACAGGCACAACTCTTTCCTGGCTGCTGGGTCCTTTCAGGGAAGCACCAGTGTGACACCTGCAAGCTCTTCCCGCTGTGTTACTGCAGGTGGGAAAGAGGCTCGGCTGCGTGTGACTGTGGCTGTTCTGCCCTCCTGCCACCACATGAACCACTCTGCATTCTTCCAAACTAGGCTGCCACTTCTGGAACTCACGAAAGAGGAAGTGTGTTCTGGCTGACCATGGTCGGCAGCATTATAAACGATGAGTACCCTGCTTCCTTACTGGAAGATGTCTTTCATTAGGTTAATTAAGATGCGCTATTTGTCCCTCTGTCACCATCATCATCATTACTGTACTGCTTGCAGGTCTTGTTTCATACAAGCGAATGATTCTGTACTGAAAATTTTGGACAGGCAGACGCCTCCAGTGCTGCTTCTCATTTCCCCAGGGCACTCCGAGAGCTGAAAGGTGTAACACACTGGCTTTAAATCTTCTGGCCTCTCACTGTCATACTGAATGGACACGGCAGGCACCACAATGAAGATGATGGTATTTTCTTTGTAACAAAGTCCAACTAGAGACTCTCAAGCTACCTAACAGGAATAAGTCCACCAAGTGTAAATCTGACTAAGAGATTTCTACCAGTTAAACACTTACTTCATTACTACTTATTTCACCCTGGAATTTGCACTATTTTAAAATTACAATTCTACTCTCTATTTCTGAATTTCTTCAGGCAAGTCTTGTGGGTGGCCCTCAAGATACATTTGACCAATTTTTCATGCCCATCCCTCGAAATGTGACCCTGCTCCTGTGCTTTTATCTCTCTGACAACTTCACACAGGAAAACATGCAGCCCCTCTGATAGCATGAAATCGGAAACAATAGCCTCTGGAAACAAAGGGGAGGAGGGAGGCAGGGTACAGTCCAGGTCCTGCCTGATTTTAGGCACAAACAGATGTTCATAGGACCCAATACCCTGAGCAAGCTGAAAGGAAAAGCTTGTAAAAGAAATGGACCTTAAAAACAATGTATTCAAGAGCTTTAAAATAAAGGCAAAGGGAAAGCAATATGGCTTTCACTGATAAATCTCAGCTAAGAAAACCAAAGTGGCATCATGAATTTCAATGACGCATTTTTCTTTCTCAATGAACTCTACAGCTCATTTTGAAATCTACAAATTGCTTAAATCTCAACTTAGTTTACAAGTCTCCCATAGCCATTAAAAGGTTACAATACAGGCATTTCTATTTCTTGTAACTAATCACCAGTGCTGGAAACACCCAGCAAAGCCCTGAAATATAGGCTAATGCCATTATTTTAAAAGCTGCTTACAGCTCAACAAAGAGGAATATGCTGAAAGAATCTTGATTGGAAAAAATCTTAGACTAGCTGTTGGAACAAATTATGTTCAATCTCCTGTTCTTTTCATGTGCACTATTTCGGACTCAAAAAGCCCCATGGAAAGAATCCCTAAAGCGCTGTCCTGAATTGGACTTGAGTTCTGTTTCACAAAAGCCAAAACGCAGCATTTACAAATGAAACAAAGTGTGGAATCATTCCTCTGACTGAAGTTTCTGCTTTTGTGATTAAAACTCTCTTCCTCTCTCTTGAAGAGCCTGCCATGCAAAAGGCCCTGTGCCATGCTCCAATGCACAAAATACATGTATTCATTACAAGAGAAAAAACCCTGAAAAATTTAGCACAAAGGCGGGTGCATAGCTTAAGACCTGTTTAGGGTAGCCCTCTCTTGAACTCCACTCATTTGCATGGATTTTACCTATTGATTGTCTCTATCAGGGATACAGTAGATGGCTAAAAGAATGTTCCATCAGCTGCTTGTGGTCAGGTGCAGATTTAACTTGACAGTTATTAGCATTAATGAGACTCACACAGTAAAGAAATAAAGAAGTGGAATGTTTTTACACCAGCATCAAACTCAGTAGGAATTATTTTAGCGACAAACAAAGCTGAGACTGAAGGTATCTGTCTGCTCAGGAAGCTTTAAGATATTACGGGTCGAAACTCCGTCCAGAAGCAAGTGTGCATTTGTCTAGTCCAATCATACATACCAGATCCTCCACAGCACCAATTTCATCCTCAACTGAAGCAAATGGCACCTCTTTGCCTAAACCAAATCTTCAGGAAGGCATGACGTCTTGCCAACACACAGGAGACTCACCAATTCCTCTGGCAGCCACTCCAGGAACAGAACCACTTATTCATCTCTCTGGTGGCTAATTTCCCACGTATGATTTTTCATTTTAAATTGTCTGTTAGCAGCTTCTAAACATCACTTAGACACAAAAGGAAAGGGGGCAATGCTGTGAACACAGCAAAGTATGAAACCACAGCCTTCTGTCGGCAAACTCCTGGGAAACCCTCTGACCTACTGGCAAGGGCTGTCGGAGTTAAGTGGAGTGGAGCTCTAAGGAAGCCTGGCTCAGCAAAGCTGGCCCTACAGGCTCTGAAAACAACTCCTCCTGGCACTCAGATCCAGCCCAGTGCCTGCCTAAGGGGACAGAGGGCCTTGCTCTCCTCTCACACCAAACCCTGACTTTGCAACACACGAAGGGGAGGTGTGCAATGGATTTCAATGCACAGGCTCAGCAGCCACATGTGAAGTCAAATACGCAATTACAACAAATTTACCTGCACATGCCTGAATGATTATGCTGTGGCACTGCTGTGGGAGCTGAGGTTCACCCGTTTGCCTCTGGTGTCTCCCACTGCTCTGCCACTGACCCCTTGGTGCTCCTGCATGTGCAACACAGCCAAATGCAAAGTTAAACACCGATGTTTCCAACAAACTCATCTTCCCATAGGATCACTTGATTTCACTTCAACACCTTCATCCAAGTTGTTAATCTCAGAATAAATTGCCTTGTTCAAGCATGTTTTGTAACTGCATTTCCTCTCTCAATTTTCGTCTCATTACCAACTCTTGCATTAGGTTGTCTGAAATGAATGTCAAGCTAATGAGCCTTCAGCTGTTGAGAACCTTGCTCGGTGTTTCCCTCCTTTCTTATCCCTTAACTACAGGTAGAAATTTATTCTTCTTCTAAAATTCTGTAATGTCCCAGGTACACCAATTTGTTTTAAACCAACTCTCAAGCCTGTTGGTTACAGATGGGCAATTACAATCGGCCATTCCTACTCTTTAAATTCCTTCTCCTGACTGATCTGTCAGGAAATTCCACTCAGGCATTGGTGGCTCAAAGCTTTCCTTAGTTTTTAAGTTATACACAAATATGTCAAGTTCAGGAGATTTCCAGTATATTCAGGGAAAAACTTAATGATTTTTCTACTTCCAGATGTGAACAGAGCTCTTGAACCTTTTATGGTTACAATACTGACATCCTCGTGAAATTCAGCACTTGTTAAAACTGCAAAAATAAAGAACAAAAATGAAAAATGAGTCTTGCTGACTCTTTCAATGACATTTACAAGTGGGCTAATACTGTAAAGAGCTACCCTTCATCAGCCTTCCACACCTAAAGGAAAGAGAATTATGTCCATCTGAATTTTTGGACTATCTTCAGATATTTCAAAGTGAGACAACCAAAACAGACTATGGTTTTGAATGGCACTGAAAGAATGCTTTTACTGCATGAGTGCTAATAATGTAGTATTACTTGTAGGGCAGTGCTGAGCTATCTACAACAACGTGATTTCAGAACTGCCATCAACTAAGCAATCAGGGCAGTTTGCACCGTGACATGTTTTACTCCATAAAGGACATACTTTAACTTCTGAAACTATACTCAGTGTACAGGAAATTGAGCTGCCCATGTTAAAGGATTTTAAAATTACCACTACAAACCCACTATGAACTAGTACACAGATCTGGTCAGTTAAAAATCTGTAATTCGTCAGCTTCAGTGCAAGTTCCATTTAGTTTTAAAGAAATGATAAAGGTGGGACCAAAGTTAATGCTAGCAGTCTATATACACCCTTCTGTATCTTCCCAGTGCACACACATGGCTGAAAGAAATCCATGCAAGTTATCGGCAAAAAATCAGGTGAAACAGCCATCTGTATAGGAATCATTGGCAGAAACTGGCTTTTATTTCAGTGGTCACAGGTTTCACCAGAAATACTGACAGCAAAGGGCCAGTGTCAGCTGTTTGCTGAAGCACATTTAATATGCAGCATCAGGCAGCAATTTGAGCCCTCTGCACAGCCTAACAACTGAAGAATTGCAGCCTTCATTTTGTCTAACCCTGCTTTTATTGTTTGTCATTGTTTCTTAGAGTTATTCTGCTGTCAATATTTGAAGAACAGAATCCTGTCTGGGTATTGATTTCCTAAAGACTTTGAATCACTGCCTTCATAATGTATATATTTTAAGGCAAGTGCATGCAAAAGGTGGAGGTGAAGCTGCTTATTGAATTGAATCAATACAAGATGCCATACTGGCAATTATCATCTAGTATTCATTTTATATAATGTAAAATACTCATCAGACAGAATAAAAACACATTTCCATCCCACTTGGGCAATCTGAATTTAAATCTCTTGTATACTCTGAACCTTTGGCTTGCTTAAGTTCAGCTGTTGTCATTCAGGCATTTAGCACACACTGGAGTCTTCTCTGGAGCTGGTGATGATGGGGTAGCACAGTGCCACCTCCTGTGATACTCCCACGGCTCCCACGGAAGGGAAGAGACAGACAGCAGTGCAGCTGAAGGCTGGAGATGCCTCTCCAAGGGGCTGCACTGCAGAGACTCCATGACTAAAAAAAGCCCTAAACGACACTGAGGAGGAAATACAGGATCCACACTAAAGTCCAACTCAATTCAGGTTATGTTTGTATTCTGCAAGCTTAATGACAGTACTACAGTTACACTGCACTCAGCTGAAAACAAACAAAAAATTACATCTGGTTTAATTTTCAGGGAACCATTGGGGTTATATGAATAAAAATAATCTAGAAGTAGCATTTTAGAAGCACAATGTGATGTCCATAAGGAGTTCTGCCAGTATATGCATTTCTTTCCTGTGCCTAAGGGAGCAAGGGGATCTGAGGGCCATGCAGCAGGCTTGCCAGAACACCCTGAGCACCAGAGCTGCAGGCAACTAACCACAGTGCACACTAATCCAGCCCGGACTTCTTGAGGCTGGAGAGCAAAGCAGCAGCCTCTGCCTGTCAGAGCTGCCTGCCGTGCTCGGAGCTGGACGGGAGATGCTGGGAATCATCTGCAGCGACTACCCAGCCCCGCAGCACTGAAAGCATGCGGCAGAACTGAGCGCGGGGGCCTCAGTCTGTGCTGCTGCTGTGCTCCCGCCTGGCAAGGGCTGAGCGCAGGGGCCTCACCAAGAGCTCAGGAAGGGGCTCTCTCCCCAGGAAGCTGATTTCCTCCCTTTTATGGCAGGAAAGCAGCACAGGCTGAGCATATCCTCCTGTGATCCTGGGTCAGTGCGCTGCCCCTTCCCACTGCCTCGCCTGGGGATGGGGAGTACCCCCACGGCTGTGCCAGGAGGGGGAATCCCCCGGAGGCATTCCGTGCACCCTAAATGAACCTGGCCCACTCCACAGCCTTTCTTCCCTCCTTGCAGGAACAGTTTCCAAGGAGCACAAGGGAGCTGACCCAGTGAACACTTTTTATATGGGACCCCAGGAGTGCCATCACAGAGGCTGAACTCGGGATCTGCTCCTACCAGGGGCTGTTTCATATATACTGGTTCTTTTCCTACCTCTACCAGAAAGTGCTTTTTAACTGCTAGTGTTGATTTGTCCCACTGAAAGGGCAAGTTACATGACAGTGTGGAAAGTCAGCTACAGAGAAAACAACAAAAACCAGCAGAAGCCAGAGGAAACATGATTTCACAGGAAGGTCCATGTGGTAATACACCTTGTTCTTTCAGAGGAAGATGCCACGAAGAAATATGATAATTTTCAAGGATTTTATTGGCATACTCTTCACTCATTAAAAAAAAAAAAAAAATCTATTCCATGATTGTTGAGAATAACATCAGACTGTATAGGTCAAAAATTGACTGACATCACTCTGGACAGGCATTATTGAGACACACAAAGAAGCTGTTGTGCCTTTAAGCTTACGGTACATTGCAACGCAGTAAATGAAAAGCCACTATTATGAGGGGATGTTTATGTCAGTATCTGAAACAAATCTTCTTTTTACTAGGATAATACTGTCTTAAATTGTTAACTGTTGATCAGATAAACAACATGTGATAAAGATCCTATAATCTCTTTTCATACAATTGGTTTTAACCCCTTAACAGCTATTAAAATATTAAAATATTACACATTAATGACCCTTGTGAAAGCTTGAAAGAGCTGTAAATTACAACCTAACACACTTCTTGTGTAAGCAGTAATGTGAGATTAGATTTTAATACGGTGAAGATAGGATGATAAAATTTTCACAGGAGGTAATGTCTCAGTCACTGCTAGAACTTGCATCCTGCCCCCTTCCCACTCGTTTGGCCTCTGTGAGAAGAAACGAGTTTGATCTCCTTGCTAAGGCAGATTGAAGAGGTATTTCACGCAGTGCAGGACATGGAGAACCTCCTGCCATGTGGTACCAGGCAGGTGACCCATTGCTGCACGACCACATAAAGGGCCGGGAAGCTTTATCTTTCTTTCCTTGGAAAAGGAGCAACCTAAATGCTACAGTAATTATTACGGCTGATCTGAGATTCCTATATTGTCACTTTGCATATTTTGCTTTGAAATGTCAAATTCTCATCTCAAATTGGGACCGGGAAAAAATTACACATTATGGGAAATCCTATTCTGACAAAGGTAGAATTGCTGTCAAATTATCAATACTAATAAAGGCAGATTTGCGGACACATCATGTAGATTAGAAAGTCAAAGTTTCCTTTAGTAGGGCATGTGATAAAATACAGTGGAGACCTGCATCAAATACAATTTTTTTGAAACTACCACTGTGTGAGTCCTTCTCAGAGGGGCTGAGGAACAGAAGCTGCTGTCCTATTTCTTACTTCTGTGCTACAGAACTTTGAGAGCAACAACTGTGAAAGAGAGAGAAGTAACTTGCTGCAAGTGCTTATTCCATGGTGCTAAGCAGTTCAGGGTGTGTTTCCTGACCTTTCTTAAAATTAATACGGATGTCTATGCTGATTTTCAGTGAAAGGAGGACCAGGTCCATTTGCCTGTGTGAGTGCAGAGAGGGCTGGAGAAGCTGGAAGAAAGAGAAACAAGCAGAAAATCTGTCTGCCAAAGAGTAATACGTCTGTACGTGTATGCCTGCACTGTAAGGTACAATCCAACAATATTTTGAACACCCCTCTACTGCCAGCTTCATGGCAGAGATGCCTCAGGGAAGGACATGCAGTGCTGCCCCAGTCAGGAGGTTCTTGGACCTCTGTGACAGGCACAAACCCCGCCGGGAGTCTGAGGGGCTTTATCTGTCAGCAGAGTTCAGATAATCGCAGTTTGGATAAGGTGGCTTTAACTGCAATGGGAACAGATGTGATCAAGACTGCAGTTACAAGCCAAACGATTTAATGCAACAGCAACTGGTGTCTCTCAGCACCATCATTTGCTGCCCGGCCCATACAATACCCTACCACATATGAGCTTTACACACTTTGGGCATCACCCTTTATCCATTCTCCCTGAGGCTGATCAGATTGACCACTGGTCAAATATAAATAAAAATAAAGATTTTCTTTTTAAACAAAATATCCATCTTGGTTTCTTTGTGCTCTTTTCTACAACTTTTGAGACTTACTATTTTCAGGTAAAATAAAGACATTTTTCAATGTTTTAACATAGCTGCACACACATCTGGAGATTCTGTGCATTTGGTTCATCAACTCTCACTGTATTTCTGACTCCAACTCAAGAATAAAATTTACCATTGCGACAGGAGCTGGTGATCATAGAGGCAAATATGATCCTGTTCCTTGATTTTCAGATAGATACCAAATTCCTCCTAACCTAT
Organism: Donacobius atricapilla; assembly: GCA_013397315.1. Taxonomy (NCBI): domain Eukaryota; kingdom Metazoa; phylum Chordata; class Aves; order Passeriformes; family Mimidae; genus Donacobius; species Donacobius atricapilla. Next base: position 177,462 of record WBMY01005666.1, read on the forward strand.
TTTGTTTCTGATAAGCAAGCAAAATATCATACTTTAATACACAGTGTGATTTTTTGGAACAAAAACTCCCTCTAGGCTTCCATTTATGGCAATGAAAATGGGTATACACAGGTTTTTGATACAGTGCAAATATGCACAGTGTAAGTCTTTCCTTCCCCCTGTCTTTTGTTTTAGATCATCAGTGGGGGTGTTTCAAATACTAGTGCATGATTCATATATAGATTTTAAAATTTTGTCTTGCAGCAACAGCCAGGAACAAACTGAAATGTAAAAATAACACATTTCTTGTATGCACATCTATTCCTTCTAAAATGAAATCATTCTTTACAAAAGGGATTTTATAGCATCTACCCAGATGATATTTTGCTCCATTTGCCCCATTTGAGCTGATAAGATTCTACACTAGAAATAAGCAAAAAACCCAATTAACAGATGGCTTTATTAAAGTACTTATTACAGATTTGCATTATACGTTACAGTACGCCAGCAAATTATTCAAACCACCAAGAGTAACTTTGAAGTCGAGGTATTATTACTGGTTGGTTAAATGTGTGTTTTTCCAACCACAGTCCCTGCTGCACCCTCTTGCCGTGCCCGACAATGGCTGAGTGCCAGTGCTGGAAGGTCAGCATGGGATGAGCTGCTCCCCATATTCCGACTGCAGCGCTCCCCCCTTTCAGGGGCAAACCCGGGGAATGTGGAAAAGTTTGCCAAACACATCTCAGTCTGTCATCCAGCAGACACCAAGCTGCCTCCTGCAGACACACGGGCACCGTGACACCCGGGCAGGCTGCAGCGGGGACCTGGCATCAGCACCCTGCGAGGTGCAGCCGGGACCTGGCATCAGCACCCTGCGAGCTGCAGCGGGGACCTGGCAACAGCACCCTGCGAGCTGCAGTGGGAACCTGGCATCAGCACCCTGCGAGCTACAATGGGAACCTGGCATCAGCACCCTGCGAGGTGCAGTGAGGACCTGGCATCAGCACCCTGCAAGCTGCAGCGGGGACCTGGCATCAGCACCCTGCGAGCTGCAGTGAGGACCTGGCATCAGCACCCTGCAAGCTGCAGCGGGGACCTGGCATCAGCACGCGGCGAGCTGCAGTGAGGACCTGGCATCAGCACCCTGCGAGGTGCAGCAGGGACCTGGCAACAGCACCCTGCGAGCTGCAGCGGGGACCTGGCATCAGCGTGCTGTGAGCTGCAGCGGGGACCTGGCATCAGCACCCTGTGAGCTGCCCTTGAGGGCGTTTTTCCGTGGGCACGGAGCCACGTGGAGCTGCCGCCCCAGGAGCCGCTGGGGCCCGCAGAGAGCCGCCGGGGCCCGCAGGGACCTGCAGAGAGCCGCCGGGGCCCGCAGAGAGCCGCCGGGAGCGCACAGGCAGCGCT
>WBMY01005666.1:179087-226521 GCA_013397315.1 Donacobius atricapilla
GGGACGGCGCTGCTGGCACCGCTGTCGCCCGCCGGCGCTGCCAGCCGAGGGAGGGCACAGCTGCCGGCGCGCCCCCGCCGCGGCACCGCCGACAGACCGCGGGATTCAGCGGCTGCGGGACGCCCGGCCCGAGCCGGGAGCGCGAGATAATTGTACTTCATTTGCGTGCGCTTTAATTATGGACCAGGCAGCGCCGAGCTTGACGAACGTATCATCTTTTCCGTTCTGCTTTGTCACCGCGTTTGTGTTAATTTGCATGGGAAGCTGGAGGAGCTGCGCGGCTGCTGCCAAGAGGCCCCGTTTTGACGGTGTCATCCTTCACACGGTGACGCCGTGCGGGACCTCTGCCTGCTGAGAGCAGTGTCATCCCTTCCTGCAGCCACAAATTAAAAGCAGCTTTATGACCACATGCTCCGAGACCCTCGGGGGCCCCAGAGGAGGCAGCCAGAGAACAATCCATTCACTCATCTCTCCCCTTATCTATGATGGAAGTAGAAACAATTGCATCATTTAATTTACTATTGCAAAGGGGATATGGCTCATTGGCCCCTCGTTGTTTTGAAGATGGATTTAATTAACCTCCTATGAATCTTGCCAATACGTGTGGCAGCATCAGTATGGAATGAAAGACGTCAAAGAATCAGCTGCAGGGTAATGAGCATTTCTCAAGCTTGCTCTGCTGAGAGGACTCGTGGCTCCAGAGCCTGGTCCCAGCAGAAAGCTGAGGAGCAGACTGAGTTAATACACGGCTGTCTGGCCTCTGGGAATCCAAGCCTGGGTTTGCCTTAGACTACTAAGAAGAGAGGTAATTGAATAATTCCTAGTAGCCACATGCATCTTTAACGTAGAGGCCATTTGCAATCACTGGAAAATAAATAATTGCAATTAACTACACTGTTAAGTAAATACATCCAGTCCCTCGGGGAAGCAATCTGCATGCTTTTGTAAGTCTGGCTACAATATAAAACTCATCACAATGTCTGTGAGAGTAATTTATAATGAACATTTAGCAGGTGCCTCAGATGTGTTGCTGCCATTTACCTACATTAACAAAGCTCTCCCTATTAGAACTGAAATTGTATGCATTTTAATTTAAGAAACCTTTATCACACTTTCATTTTACAAAGGATACTACTTCCAGCATTTCCTACAAACACGTGAGCTAGTAAAGAATGTTAAAATCTTTATGAGAGGAAGGTATATACAAGGAGCTGATTGAGATTACAAAACCAATCTAGGATTTTACATTCTTTCCTAACTGGAATGAAAACATGATCTGAAACTTGTAAGCTCCAGGATTTACTCCATGATGTGCTGGTTTATCATGTGTTTTTTCTCTTATAAGAATGGTTTAGCATCACTTTACTGCAGGAGGAAGAGAACCCTGTTACAGTTTTAAACTACCAGCCGCTATGGAGCAGGACGTACTGGAGCTCGCCCCTTGGCCATGAATTAAATAGTTGCACCTGATATCCCAAATGGAAATGTGGGCACCTGCACGCCATCACTGCCCAGGAAAGGTAACAGTCTGGTTTGGTTTGGAGTAGGCACAATTGAGTATGCCCACAACAACATACATTTGCTTTTTATGCCATGTCAGTATTTTTAATGCAATGGAATTGTCAGAATTAAAAAAAAAAAATTACTGCGGTGTTTGTAACAAGAATGTGCAATTCTTTCATGCCCTTTTTCCTGATGCATTCAAAGCATCTTCTGCAAATATTACTTAGATAAACAAAATATATATTCACACACAAATATTTGCACCTGGCAAGAGAGCCAGGTGGTTGGTGGTGTCTCCTGAATGCACCAGGACAGCAAGAACCTCATCCTGCCAGGTGACCTGTTTTTGTCCAGGGAAGCACATCTGTACTGAGGAGATAATTAAGTCTCCACATCCATCCATCACCTGACTACCTCAGTTGAATCAGCTTTTCAAATCAGTGATAATTGTCTAATTAACTATTAATCTTTTTCATGACAATTACTAATGGAGCCTTTGTTGGCTGGAGTTTGCAAAGATCCTTGTTAGTGTCCAATGCATGGAATGAAACAAGTTCAACTTAAAATACTTCTTCAGATTTGAGTAAGATCTAAATCAATTATTCAGATGTGAAAAGCTGTTTATCAGCTTTTATTTTGAATGAGAGATGTTTGCTCAAAAGAGAGCGAGGGATAGGTCAGAGAAGAGGTCCCCATTTTGCAGGCACACACTGTGGCAGTGCCAGGACTGCTCCTCCCAGTTCTGCTGGCGCAAGCACACCGGAGAAAGGGATTCCATACCCCCGCTGGCTTCTTCAGAAGGAAAGACCACGTTGTGCCAAGACAGTGAGATCAAATGGAAATTATGTGATTCACTGCAGCATCAGCAATACGGTGGGAGCTAAAAAGTCATGCCAGAATGAAGTTGTTCCTATTTTATCAGATAATATAAAATCACACGGTCAGAGGTGGCAGAAGGGCACAGTGCAAGTGAATGATGGTGCCAGATGTGTAAATTCTTATGAGCAGTTATTACCTTTTAAAAAACATTTAATCAGCAATTCCAGTCCTGGCTTATCAAAGGGCTGCTTGGCAGAAGTCTAGAAAGGAAATATTCTGGTTGACTGTAACCCATGGAGCACACAGGATGAGTGGACAAGGTTAATTCTGCAGGTAGAGCTTGACGGATTTTTGTAGGCCAAAATGTCTGCAATTCTGAAACACTGCTGCTGTTGCTACCTTTTTAAGTTTTCGTATAGGATACACTTAATCCCTCTCCAGCTTACCAAGCTACCACCAACCCTAACAAAATGTGCTTCAGTGAGGAAAAAATAAAACCTGCTTTTTCCTGGATACAAGGCAAGGCTATGGTTTACCCTGAGCAAATGGATTTTGTGATTAATGTGACTTTCTCCTAAAGCCTGATAAACTGAAGTCGTTACTGAGCTGCTGTTCTTGGGACTAAGGAGCACAATTTTTTTTTTTTTCTTGGAGGTACAAGGTACTTTTCTAAGAGACTCCTGAATCAGCAGCCTCAGAAAGAGTGTTTTACTCCCAAACAGTCAAAATAAGCCCAGATTCTTAAGCCTGTTTACACTTTCCTAAAATGGAAAGAGAAACGGGACCAGTTCTGCTTCCACACTTACACCAGCAAGTGTTTGTGGAGTTTACACAAAATAATAGATGCTAGCGAGTTGTTTACATTAAAAAAAGAGGTAAAAGTGGAGATCAGAATGGCCTTGGACCTCTCACAGCATGAAACCCCGTAAGCTCTGCAGCAGCCACCACAGAGTAGAGAATTAACTTACTTCTTCCATGTTGTCACTCACCTTATTTCTCTAATTTCTCACCTCAAACAAAAATAACCTGACCTCAATTCTTGGTAATAAACCCCCCGATTCATCCCCCCACAACCTCCTGTTCCCTTCTTATTCTTAACGTGTTCAGAGATTTTAGTATCCTGGTTTTATTCAGGTGACAGCCGAGTTGTTTTATTTCAGAACTTTCAAGCATGTAATGTATTACCTTTTAAAGAACCAAAACACTAACTCATAATAATGATTACATTTCTGGAATATTTTTCAAGTTCAGCCTACATGCCTCACTGCTGCTGCGAATTTCTCTGAATTCACCTCATCAAATCTTGTTTCTACTGAATTTTAGAAGATAATTTTCCAAAACCAGAAAAAGCCTTTGTCATACAAACAACAATAAATCTGCAATATACTTCGGGTAAGTGCAAAGATTACAGTGACCTGTGTTAGCTTTGAAAGGGGAGAGCAGAACTCTTGGAAAGATTATAGGAATGCTGTCTCCTACATGAAGAAACATCACCAATTCATGTTTCTATGAAAGGCTGTGACAATACTTGCTCTAGAGACACTGCAGAGAAGCTATAGATACAGACCAGAATTCACAGTTGAACCAATATAAAAGTTTGTACCATTTTTTTATATGTTGCAAACACTTCCATATGTGCTGGGAATAGAGGTGCTGGAAGGTACCTGAAAGCAGTGGGCAAATAATCAGAGTGCTGTAACACCCCAAATATCTAGCATTTAAAAAAAATTCGGAAGGCAACACTTTGAATTTAAACAGCAGCAAATCCTCAGCCACCTTTGCCAACATAGGATTAAGTGAATTCACCTGGCTGTCAGACAGAAGATTCAGGTCTTACAGCACACCTTAAAGAGACCAAAACCCGAGGAAATGTAGATCTTTGTTCTGCGGTTACTACCTCACTAAATACATTTTGTAACTACAAGGGTTATATTTTGCTGGCTGGAGCAGGGTGGCGTCCTCTGAGAGGCTGGACTTTAATGGCAGATTTTCCGGATGTTTTACAATGCTAAAGCACTGGCATTCACCTTCCTTAAAGACAGAGACCGGCCCCCAGCTCGGCTGAGCGGTCCCAGTGGGATGTGCTGGGATCTGGCCCCGTGAGGCTGCCCAGGCAGGTCAGGAGCTGAGCAGCAAACACACCTGGCACTACCTCAGCAGCAGCACCTGGCACTGCCCTGTGCCAGCAACAACCTCCCCCTGCATTACTCCAACAATAGGAAAGCAGATTTTCCTAGCGAGGAAATCAATGAGACTTTAAATTAGGGCTCCCATAAGTGTTCAATAAATTACATAATAATGATTTATAGTCTATTAATTATGATTTAATAAGCACAATATTTTTTGCATCTGATTTAGGACACTGCACATCAGGGTGTGGACTCCACATTCTGAACAGCTCTCAGATTCTCCCTTTAAATAGCTTAACTGGGAAATTACTTACAAACACACTTCATTCTTTATGTTTGATGCAAGCACAGTCTGCATTTAGACAACTCAAGTACTGCTTGTAGCACCTCAGTGTTCAGGCGTTCAGCAGCTGTGGTCTCAAGAGGGAATTCAAAAGGTCAGCAAGAAAAGCAGAGATAAATTTAGTAACATACACAAAGATGACAGGTCAATGGATTAACCCTTGCAGTTCCCAGTTTTAACGCCACTGCGGAATAGTCCGAAGAGTGGTTAATACTCATTTGCATGGGCACACATTGAAATACCAGAAGGGAGTGGGCCAGCCTTTGGAGTGGGAGGTTCCCAGCGGAGCACGGGCTCAGCCTGGGGCTGGCACCGAGCGTTTGGGACACGAGCACCTCTGGCTGCTCTTGGTGCTGTTCTGCCACTGCCAGCTGTGCACAGCCACGGTCACAGCACTCAGGCAGCTCCAGAAGAACGGCACGGTTGAGTCACAGCCTTTACAAGCTGCTTTGTGATTTGGGCCTGGATCTTGAACACCAATCAGACCACCAAGTCCTATCTAGTACAATTCCCTCTAGAGGTGGCCCGTAGCTCTGTCCTTCCAAATGATGCTGTAGGAACTGATCTGTCACCTAGGAGCCAGCCCTTACTGCCAGGGCTGTATGCTGACCATTAACTCCCTCAGGACTGTCCTGGTGCCCACAGGGCAGTCTGAGACACGCCAGACAACTGTTCCTTACAGCTTTGGGGTCTGCTGACATACCGTTTATAAACTGCACCAAGTACAGAATACTACAAAACAAACCTACTGTGACTTGAGCTGTGCATGTATAAACTCTAAGTGGAAGTTTCTGAATCAATTTAAATTATGCTTAATTAACATTGCAGAGTAGCTGGGTGAAGCTCTGATTACTGGGCTATGCTATTTCTCCAAAAAAACAACAGAAAATCTGTATTATTCTAGTGCTTTGTACATTCACACAGGCTTACATCTTAGGTGGGAAGAATGAGAAAATGATTTTGATTAATCTTCCAATGACAACTTTTGTGCTCACATGCAGCAACATAAACCAGCAGGGGTAAAGCACTCCCAAGATGCAGAGTGTCAGGCTCAGAACCCCCTGGGTTCACCCCACTTGCTCTGCAGCTCACTCAGTTTCCATCATTTGGGGTTAGTGACACTATTTTGTTTGATGGGCATGATTTTGAAACTCACAGATATAAACGTAGAAATCTCAATCTATTGGTACTAAAGCAAACACCCGCTGCAGTTTCAGTCCTGCAGACTGCTGGCAGTATGTAAGTCAGGAAAAACTTGGAGCATCCCTCATCAGGAGTGAGTACAGGGGGTAACTGCTGCAGTGTGACTGACAGGGGTTCTCAGACAGCAAAATCCTCAGTAATACATCACACCACTACTGAAGAAAAAAGGCATAACAGTTCTTCGAAGTGATCACTACCAAGTGATCTTTGAACACTGATGATAACTATGGCAGCCACAGGGTAGCAGAGCAGCTTTAACCCTTAACATATGCAGTATGAAGCTGCATATTCTGAATTAGTGACTTTACTTTCATTTCAGCTACACTTTAAGGTTCTTGGCCAAACAACTGCACTACAGAAAGTATTCCAAGAAGAAGTTATTAGTTCCATATGCAATGTTGTCACATCAAACTCCTGTTTTTCAACAGATGGAATACTCATCATGTAAGGAAGGAGAACAGCACTGCACCTGAATGGGGGGAAGCCAGCCTTTGGCACACAGGACATTTCCCACAGCTTGATTTACAAAATAAAAACTTTTGACTCAAAAGATACATGCCTACCCTCAAGAACACCAAAAAGAGATCACAGTACCTCAGAGAATTAAAGTGGGGAAACAATAAGATAAAATTGGGTTTCAATCTGGGTGCTATTTCTGACACCACCTTACCTGCAGCTGCAGCATTCAAGTCAAGGTTATCTCAACTCATAATGAGAAAGGTTTAGTACATTCTTTTGGCTTTATACAAATCTCCCAGTCACCTTTCCACATCAAGATGCTACTGGCACAAAGGTCTGTACTGATGACTGCCTGTACTTTTAAAGCGTGGTGTTCTACCATGGACATTTAGGAAATGCCTCCTGTTTTTCCTCAGAGTGGGAAGGTAATGCAGCACTTCCTCTGTTTGCAGGTAATTATTCTGATTCATTGTGAGGTATAAGGAGATGGCAAAAATCGCAACCACACAATGTTAGTTACTTGTTGGATATTCCTGTTAGAAATAGTCTTGGCCAAATCTGATGTCAATATTAACATTACTTTGTTAAGTCACTTTTAGGTTTTCTACAGGAAAAAAAAAAAAAAGAGAGAAATCAAACCTGGTAGGGTCTACAACAGAAGAAAAAGGGAAGTCCTACCTCTACTACTGCTTTGGCATCCAGTCTAAAGTTGAAATCTCCAAAGACAAAATACGAAACTTTCTCAAACCGCTGATCTATAATTCTGCAAAAAAGCAAAAACAGAACAAACCTGTCATTCAGCTTTACATACATGCAAGAATGTACAAAGACATACATGTTATCGTTAAGCACAGTCTCAGAAATGATTATTGGAACCATCAAAACTACCATTTTATACTGGACCAATGTATTAACCATATTTTTCAGGTTATTTTCTCTGCTTAGGCAATTCTATCTCCATCCCCTGTACAACAGTGCATCTGATTTCCCACGCCTGCCTGACAGAGCAAGCTGGGGGAAAGTGTATTTGCAGCAGTTCAGACAAATCTTGCAGAAGTGGCATTTGGGGACCATGGAAATCCTGAGGGTATTACGGAGTTCCTTCACACCTTGGAAAGGTTAAGGATATGGCTTTGGGCTGGGCAGGTAAGAATCAGGAATGTTGAACTGGCGGTGAGTTCAGAGAACGTTCGAGTTTACTGATATATAAGCAATGTTACCAGTGTTCTTGGGTAGTTCGTGAACCACATGAGAAGTGACACAGTAGGGACAGACATCAATCATCCCATCTGACAGACTGAGCACCCCTGAGGTTCCCAGACTGGTTACAGTTCTCTCAAGACAGCTCTCTGTGCTGTTCACAGCAGATTTTTGCTGAGGCTGTAGCTAACACCTAACAAGTAGTTGCTCCTGCTGTGAAGATTGACTTTTTCCTCAAGCCTTTGCTCAGGCCTACCCAGGGAGATATGGCATTGCTATCCATCTTTCAAATCTTGTATTATTAAAAACTGCCATTATATTATTAGTTGATCTATTATTAACAACAGTTATGAGGTACTCTCAACAATATTCAATTTTACAGCTTCTAGAGATCTTGGCGTTGAGAAGCCACCAAGTCACGCTTATTTTCAAACCAGGAAACAAAAGTCATATAAGTCATCTCCTATCAGTGGCTGAGGAAGGTATGAAACACCCAAAACTTGACTGCCACAGCCACGAGAATTTATAGAGACAAAATGCACAGAACCCCCCGGGAGTGCAAGATGTGAGAACTAAGGAATGAATGCAGGCAATACGCTGTGACCATTCTGGGAATACATCAACATGTAAGCACTGCACTGTCAGAAGCTCCAGGTGAGCCTGGGCCAGGCTCACACGGACAGGTAAAGCACTGTCAGGCATAATAGTCCTGGTCAGGAGGCACTGCTGCCCCTTTCGGGGGAAATTGTTGCAGATGGCTTTACAAGTTCTAATGCATTGCATCAATTTATTCTCAAAGCTATAAGGAAAGATGTCACATCGGATCTGTAATGAGATACTGCTTCTCCTCTGAAAACACCGCAGAGTTTTTGTCAACAGTAATCTATTACATAAGGAATATTATTCCATGGAAAAAAATTACGTGCATTGGGCCTAAGACACTGATCATTTGAAGAAAATCTTTTGCACAGACTTTTCTGTTTCCACTACGAAAATCTCCAATCCTCCATTTAGCTGACAGATTATTGCAGGCACTGTTAATAAATACTGCCCACTGTCAGCTCCCAGCGAGCCCTGAGAAAAACCTGTCACTCCTGACCTGCACAAAACATTCGTTTGATTAGTGCTCTCACAGAAAATTGAAGGAAAACGAGAACTTAAAAATTAAACCATTCACATTGCCACAGTTTGCTAACACTATCATTGCAAAATCAGATCTGCAACTTATACATCAGAACAACAGACTTGGCTTTGCCAGCTGTCCTGATTCAAGTCCCAGCTTTGTCTCAGCTCGTTGCCATTTACTGCTCACAGAGGAATGACAGATATCGCAGGAATGACATCAAGGTCCATTGAAGGCCCCTTGAAACAAAGTGGGATTATGAAAACCATGCCTCTGATTGAATTATGCAAAGACAGATTTTCCAAACAAACAGACTATTCCAAAAATAGTCTGTGAAAATGTCTCCAAACTGATGACTGACCCAGCTGATTAGTCTGCTTCTGATCAATTAATTAAAATTCAGCCATAGTCCTGCACATTACCTGATTTAAACATTTGCTTTCAAATCAATCCCAGCTCTACAACTGACAATTTTGTCCAGTTTCTCCCCTTGTAGGTTGTCTTGTTGGACACTTTAGAAAGAGCGTCTCATGATAGACTGAAGTAAGAGTCCAAATGTTACTCCTCTACAATGATGCTCCAAGTGGCTTCTGACACATCTCTTTTCACAGCTGGTGAAAGTAATTCAGGTGTACAAGAAAATTGCCAACAGTAGCACAGCGAAGGATGAACACATTTATGTACTTACTAAGTGATGTGGGGTACCTAACAATGAAAATTCCTTTAAGTGACTTAATACTCATATGAAACCTACTGTCCTTGCCATTACTTACTATTAGTAAATGAAACTTACTATTAGTTCAAGGGTTCCCAGATCTTAGACCTCTTTCAGCGGTTTGGAACTCTGACAGCTCTGTGCTGAAACACTTCCTGGTGCCTAAAACTGCCCTCAATCAATGGCACGAGAACCAGTTTTCCTGCCTGTGCTTTCAGTCAGACCCCAGGTCTGCAAAGGAGACAGCAACAAGGAAGAGTACAGCAATGCCCCCTCCCCTGGGCATGTGCAGAAAAGCTGCCTGTCACTGAGGGCACGGCGACAGAAATGGGGCACTGCAAACTCAGCCAGTCTGCCCAGGGACACAGGGAAGCTCTTAGGACTGCACTGAGAGCTAAACAAAATTCTTCTGTTCCTCGTGTTTCCATGTTCTAAGCCATAAATATGTACAGTTCAACATGTGTACAGGCAACTGAGAATTCAGAAGACAATTTTTTTAGAAAAAGAATCAGTGCTTGCAAAAAAAACTAGGAAGGTTTCCAAATCTGTGTCAATCTCTTTTGCTTTTTGTTTCTAAAAAATATCCTTCCTTTAAGCGCGAATCAAATAGTCCTTTAAAAATGCCACCATGAATCACTCAATGCAGTGATAAATCTGAACCATATAAAAAGAAAGCAGTCAGCTCATGTCACAGTATAAATCCTACGGTTTCAGCGGGAGGACCCAGGGCCATTTCCTTTAATAACTTTTACCAGCTCATCCCAAAAGGTTTCAGCACACCTGAAGGATCTATTCCTGCATAACTGTAGACAGCTTACGACAAAAGAAGTGACTCAGTTAAAGATTTCATGACTGTACAGAAGGCAAAGGTATTTCCCTTCCATAATTCTGCACGCCAGCACACACAAGTCATCAATGCCCTTGCTGGCCACGCTGCTTGTCGTGACCTCTGCAAGGCCATCAGGCATCAGGGGGGGACAGGGGTTCAGAGTGGATCCGAAACTCGTTTGCAAATGAAACAAAACTTTCCAACAGATGACAGCCAGCCCTTCCTTTCCAGAAAGAGAAGTCTTCATTTTGAAAAGGGTGAAAGAATGCATTCACCCCTCTCTTCCTTTGCTCTTGCTCCAGAAGGAATCACTTATGGGAAGGAAAAGAATTTTTTAACATGTTTTAAAACATAGCAAAGAAAGATCTTTACTTCTGCATGTTTTGGAAATCAGTAATAACAAATTGACAAATCAATCAATATAACAAACTGGCAAATCAGGTGCACTGAGGAAGAAGCATGCTCCTGTCTGGGCTTCCTGCTGCCCCTGGTAAACTTCAGGGCACACAAATATAAACACCACAGATGATTTCTCCTCTACCAGTTCCAAAACCACAGAACTTCTAATTGCACAGGGAGTCCTTGATAACAGATTCTTCATGCCTGGAACACATCACCTTAATTATTTTGCCCGTTTCAAACTAATGCCACATTTTTAACTGATGGCACCACACTGAAAGTTTTCTGCACTGAACGGGTTAGTGTCTGTTAGTCTTCACATCTTGTTGTATTTTGAGAAGCGGCAGACAAGTGGAATGAAAGAGCCAAAGAGCTTTTTAGCCATGACAGGGCAGTAAGAGAAGGAAACATTCACACAACTGTTACTTTCAATTAGAGTTTACAGACTAAGTTATCCCCATGCTGAAATGTTTTGATGAGTTAAATCCATGATTCGTATCTTTTTTAAGGAGCAAACTTGACTGTCACTGCAAATTAACACTAATTACTACTGCAATTTCTTTGCTGTAAAATAAATACATATAATTCTTATTTTGGTCTAACAACTGCAATTTGGCTCACTCTGGGTATCAGCAAGAGCTTGACAGGCCCAGAAAGAAGCTCCTGTGTTGCACTGGAGACACCCCTGCTCTGCTGTGTCAGTCAGGCTTTGGGCAAACCTCGTTCCTCAGCAGCGGTCTGGCCTGGCAGGCCCTGACACACGGTCCTGTGACAAAACCATCCGTTATTCCGGGGGCATCAGGTGAACTATGAGGAACCTCTGACCTCCCTGAGCCGTGCTGCTGAACAGCCTCAGCCGGGGCTGACCAGCCTGGCTGGGACGGGAGCGGGGCCGGAGTGAGCGTGGAAAGGTCATGAAGGTTTATGAAGATGCAGCGTGAACAGAGAGGTCACCCAAGTGCCATGGCAGGAGCCTGTGCTCAGGGGCTGCTCTGGGGGCCTGGGGACCCCCAGCTCCTCTGCCCCACGGACAGACCTCTCAGCTTGGGCAGCAGTGCCAGCTACGCTGACTGTGAAGGCAAAGTCTTCTCAAAGCCACTTAGAAAATGTCACATCCCTAACAAGGCTAAAACAAGGAAGAGGCAGAGGTTCCTCTTCTGAATATTACTGGAAATCTGGGCCTATTTATTAATTTCAATTGCCACACAGAACAGGATTCAGTGCAGTCCTAAAGTGAACAAATTGTGTTATTTTAACCACTGAAATCCTTTTGCAATTTATTTTAAAGTACCCATTGTAGTAGCTAAAAATAAAGTTGCTTGATGAAATGCACCTCTTTTATAAATGCTGTATCGGGCACTGTATACATACTTCAAAGCACTGAAATTCAGCCAGAAAATTATGGGATCAACTTCCCCTTGCTTTCATACTTCCCACCCCCCCATACTGTTCCCCTTTCACAGAACAGAGAAGACAAGGAAGCAGTTAAATATCAGCAATTTGGTCATGGAAGAGAGCAGCTGAACATGATTCAGTGTGACAGGAGGCACTGTGATTTGGCTAAACCATTTCTCAGGGCACTTTGTAAGGAGGATCAGCAGCATTATTCCTTTAATAGCCATGTCGAATGCAATAGCCAGCTGGGTTTTGTCCCAGACCAAGGTATCAGCAGCAGGTCAGAAGGTAACATTCTGTTTACACGATTATTTCCTAAAGCACTTATCTTCTCCTCGGTGTGAAAGTTGACTTTTCTGTTTGTAAGGGGGCCTAAAGAATTGAGGGAATGGGAAAAATTAGCTACACTGAGCTGGAGCTGAATGGCATTAGGTGGGAGGTCTGAGAAAGGCTGCAGTGACGCTCAGCAGGACACCTTATTAGCCGCGTCATCGCAGTTCATTCAGGCAAGCCATACCAGTGTCACCAGCATTCCCACACAAAGACAAAGTTCTTCACACAGTCTATAAACATGCCTCCCTGGCCAATTCATCCTAACTTGACACTGCTGAAAAGAGGGGCTTGAGGGTTTTGGGTTTTTTTAAACACAACAATAACATAACAAAACAAAACAAAAACCGTGCAGCTCTGCCAAGCAGGCTGAATGGAGGAGAAGGAGGGACACTGTCACATTTCTTGAGAAGAAACAATCCAAAGGTCAAGCCATATTTTATTCAGTGAGCAAATTTTTATAATAACTAAAGGTGTCTAAGATAAATACCAGCTAAGAAGAGCACAGCTTCTGGGGTAAGATACTATCTCTCCACAACCTACTTATTTCTGTGCATTATCCACACATGGGAGTTACAGACACAAAAGTTTTTACGAAGGACAGAGAATCAACGAATAGTTTGGGTTGGCAGGGACCTTAATACACGATTGCCTGTATAAAATGTCCTCTCCTAAGTGATGGAATATGAAGATCACAACTAACACACCGAGACAAGAGGATCGGTCACTCCCGGTGTGACCATCATCTCTCAGGACAAACTGCTACTTTGTTCTCTGCTGACCTGTGCAGAGCTTGGAGCCACAGGTTCTCTTTGGAGCTGACACAGCAGAAGCAGCGCTGGGCTCTGTCCCCACAGGGGTGTGAAAATCCTCTCTCACACGGGGTGAAGTGTTCAGGGAGCCATGGGGTTGTGTGCAGGACAGGCGCCCGGACCCTCGACCCCGTCCGTGGCAGGAGTCACTGCACCAAAGGCAATTTCCACGCACCTTTCCTGTCCAGCCAGGACCTCACCCCAGCAGGGCATGTTTAGAACGGTGCCTTGGCCATCCTGCTGGCAGAAGGCAAGAGCTGGCTGGGAGGTGGTAGGTGACCTGTGGATAACAAGGTATACACACCTTCTCCACGGATCTACTCTGCCAGAGGTGGTAACAGCTCCTGCAGTGACTTCTGGTGGAAAGTTAAGGAACGACAACACTGAAACCTGGCTGCTGCTACAGCCACGTCAAGGAACTGAAGATGGAGACGATGGAAGGTTTTGGCTGACACCATCCCAGACCATTCGGATTTCAGCTGCTCCTATCTGCATTGCTTTTTCGTTTTTAAGCTTTACTCAGAGAAAGCTCAAACACCTGCACCTCAAGAACTGGTCCCCTCCAGCAGAGGTTCAGAGACAGCTTTGGAAGAGAACCCTGTCCTCTCCTGTGTACCACCTCCCTTCTGCAGATCGAACCCTTCTGCAATTTCAAATACACATTTGGAGACAAATTCCAGAAAAATTTCCATCAATTCTGAGTACAAGTTACCTGGTGACTGATAGTTTAAGTGTGCCTCAAAGGCCATAATGGAAGTGCCTTCATTAGCATGCCCAAGGTGGTGTAGTGCTGTCATTAAAAAAAAAAGTTTATAATATTTTTGTGCCTTGTTCTTTCTGATATAATGGCTTAAACCTATTAGTAACACAAAAATATCTCAAAAGGTCAAGCACCATACAGCAAGATGAAGGGAATTGTCAAGAAGCTTAGGCAATCATCTTAGCACTCAAGACATTTGCCAGGGCTGTTTAACTAATATGTGATGTTCACTTTTAATTTCAATATAGTGCCATTTGGGCAAAAATGTTGTATTTTTTAATTAATTACAATGTCAGCAGCTATTAGGATTAAAAGAAAGACCACATCAATAATAAATACTTAATCCAAAGAAAGGATTACAAGAAGAGCAATAAAAATCAATTTTTAGAGCTGGAAAATTGTGACTTTTTCCTCACTTGACTGGTATTTTCATTATATTGACAAACCCATGATCTTACCTGACACTGACATTCGCCTAATGAAATAGCAGCCCTGGATAATGATGTAAGGACTTGTCAATTCTGCTACAGGACAACACAGCACCACAGCACCAGTGTTATCATACAAAGAAATTTTCAGGTTCTTCAGCTGATACAAGACAAAACTACAAGAATAAACCAGAGAAACTGTATGTCTTTTTGAACCTTTGCTTTATGATGGAATATCACCACCCTCCCACATAGTGTCTGAGCTCTTCAGTGCTGGTGACACTTGACGCCCAGCAGACAGCAGGGAACTGCCCTACCTTTCTGCACGAAGCCCAAGACATCCCAATTCCTGCTTTTTGTTCTGCAGGGCTCAAATGTGGGGAGGAAAGCCAAAACCCTGTGGCCATTCAGTGTCAAGAGCACAAATAGTGAGACAGAAATAACCAGGATATGTGGCAACAGGGTACTGATCAATTGTTAAGGCTGAGAAAAGTATTTTTTGTAACATATTTAGAGAAACTCAGCCTAAAGACACTGTCTGCCCTAAACAGCTCATCCATAGGCATGGTGGTGCTATGGTCATGGAATTGTGCCAGATTTGGTTCTTGCCAGACCTACAACAAGCATCTTTTCCAGCACCACCTCCTGTGATGGCTGTACGGGCAGCAGATGGTGACGAGCCACAGGACAACACGGTGCTGAGCCACATCATGCACACCGAGCTGCCAGTGATGGGGACCTGCAGGCTCCCACCACCGGCCCGGGGAACAGCTGGGCTCAGGGTGACTGTGAATTAAAAATAAACCTAAAAGTTCCTAGAAAAGGGCAATGCAAATGGCTCAGACCCAGAGAGAATTCACTAACAAAGGACTCGATGCTGAGAAAAGCTCATGAGCAACCAATTTTACATTATCCCTTTGAAAATCACACTACAGTGGAGTACCAAGAGCTAAGAGAGGGAACAAAAAAGGGGTGAGGACAGAAACGTTTGAAGTGCTAAAGAGAAGGGAAGAACTCTCTTTCCAAAGAGCACGGTGATCAAAAAGGTTAAGAGCTGTCAACATTAGGTTTGAACAATGAAAATTCTAGAGGATATAAAAGCAGCAGGACCCGCTTCCTCGCTGGAGTGAGAAACTGACTCCTCTGGGTTGCAGCACTGAAGGGATGAAGATAAAGCAGCTCCACAACAGGTGAGGCAGGCACACGAGTGACGTATCCAGCCCTGAGCAGTGTCTGCCCAGCCAGCCACCACCTCTCCAGCTCCTGCACATGGAGAAAGCCATGTCCCTCCCATCTGAGTATTTCCCTGCTAGGGATGATCTGAATCTTTCCAGGACATGGAACACAGGATGCAGAGCCCACAGCCTCCTTCCACAGTGCTCCCACCTTATGGGAGTCAAAATCTCCAAGGTGGCGACTGGCTTGGTGCCCACAGGCTCCAATGGCAGCAGAACGGGGCTCTTTCAACCATTCTCCATTTTGTAACTATCAGCTCACAGCATCAGCTCACAGCCAGCATTGTAAATAAAATCACAGTAGCAATTTATTTTCATTTCTCTGCAAATGAATAGGAATTGGATCAACAGCCCATATAGATTCATCTTAATTGAATCATTGAGATTTGAAAAGGCACAGACAACAATGGATGCTGATGTCAGTGTCACCTTTAGCTGGACACTAATGACTTATCTTCGTCCAGCTCCAGGCTCTGTAAGGAACAAATTACAGTAAAGAGAGAAATATACCTCAGTGAGAATGTGACGCACTCTGCACGTTCTCACATAAAGCCACTTTCTAAGCAAAATCAAGCAGGCAGCAAGTTACTTGCAGTCATTTCACTTTTAAGAGGCATTCTCTTTCCTTGCATCACATGTTTAATTACAGACGCTCTCCTGGGAGCAGGACTGTCGCTGCAAACCCAGCCTTGCCTGCTCTTACAGCACTCACAACCCACTAGAAGGACACGGCAGCCAACAGGGCAGCTCCAGGAGATCCTGTTAATGCAAAACAGGCAAAAAGGAGTGAAGCCCTTGGGGAAGATGGAGGCTCTGAGTGCCACAGAACTGCCATGATCCACATCCACACTGCTGGACAGGAACTGTGTGGGCAAACAACTGGCTAAAACCTCTCCAGGAATCCTGAGAGCTTCACCTGCAGCATTTCTTCTGAAAGAGCTGCAATTCCATTCACACTGGCCAGGTACAGCAAAAACTGGCTTAGTGCATCTACTCTATTTTTTCTTTAAATGATACCGTTCTCTGTGATACCTGCAAGTATCTAAAGTTATGGATTTTAGATTTCAGATCTTCACTTCCAAACCTGGTACTGTTCACACAGATTTTTCATAAGAGAAAGATCAGATATTTACCATTTGAATAATGAATACTGAAAATTTCTTACAACCTGTTCAGTTTATAATGCCAAAAGGAAATGAAGAAGAAGAAAAAAAGAGCTCCAAATGCTGAAAATAACAGAATAAAGGCAAAATTAGTGACTAGGATGACCAAAAATTATCATTCACTTAATACCGAACTGCATTTATTGTGTCCTTAAAATTATACCAGTGTATGCTTTTTTGTACAAAAATATTTCCCTGCTAAAAAATACAACCTAAGTAAAATTCACAATGTGTTTGTGCGGAGAAGGACACATGAGTTCAATTTTTGACAACTGCATCAAAGATGCCAAAGCTCAAGCCAGCAGAAAAACAAGAAGCAAGGAAAAGTGACTTTTGCCTGTATTTGACAGGCTGAAAGTTACAAGACAATTTTGCTGGATTTACTCTTTAAAGAGCATATTATCCAAACACGCTAATTTTGAGAGCACTTAACCTTCCTTTAAGGGGGAGAATGACTGAATATTAATGAGCTGAGCTTCGGGTCTTTAATGAAAAGCTGTCGATTTGAATGTGATCCAGGGGTTTAAACCTTTGTTAGAAGACATTTGGCTGGAAGGTTTATTTGCCCCGAGAGTGCTTTCTATCTGAATACACTGAAATTTCACTACTCATTTGAAGGTTCATGTTAAAATCACTGTGGCAAAAAAACAAATAAAGTAAAAACAAAACCAAAGCAAAAAAATCCCCAGCCCTCCTCAAGCGGGCTGCTTTGGGGATCTTCCCAAATGACCCAGATCTTTAGAGTGAAGCTTTCCTTTGCCTAGAAAATAAGTGGCTTTTCTTTTGCTCATTCAGCTGCTAGTTCTGGGAAAAGCCCAAAGAGAAACATTTAGATTGGAGGGGTCTTTGAGAAGAGGTGACAGTTGACTGATGAGCATCCATAAAATGACAAAGAATAGTTGTGTGGAGCCGTGCATCACATCGCCTCTCCCTGGGAAACTAATTGCTCTGAATTGTTAATAGTAACATTATTTTTCTGGCAATCATTTCTTTTCAATACTCAAAATCAGCATGAAACAGCTCCTTTGACCGGACATAAAAGTTAAATGTCCCAATGTTGATCAAATTAACTTCAGCTATGTGACAATGGACTATATTTGTGAGAAAATAATGAAGGGCACAAAGGGGAGCTTTATGCCAAGATTTCACAGTTGTAATGTAAAAATGTTGCTGTTGAACTAGGCCAGGGAACATTTCAATAGAAAAACAGAAGAGCACTGTCACTTTCATTAAAAAAAAACCACACTCATTTTATGGATCTCAATGCTCGAGATAATTTCAGGAAGTTTAGATGGCTGGCACACCAAGAGCCAGGGATCAGGCTAACACCTCACGTCCTGTCCTTCCCAAACTCTCCTTTCCACTCTTGAAGGGCCCCATCCCAAAGCTTTTTCCTCATTCACCAGCCTGGGTATTGCATTCATACATTTCTCCCCATCAAGTGGCTACAGGACATGACTAATATGCCAATATGGTTAATTATTATGAAATAAGTACATGCATTATTTACAACAGATGCATGAAAAATGAAACCAAAACATAAACTATTTTCCTCTCTTACTCTCACCTATAGCTTACACCCTCCAACTTCAGAAAACACCAGAACATAAGTATTATGCAAATAGGGCTAACTATACATGGGAATTATCCAAAATGGTCTTTGAAGAATTTTTTTCCCCACAAAATATAAAGCAGATGTTCTTATCTCATTTTAAAGCAAATCCAGTTCTGACAGCAGACCTGTGTCTACCTGGAACAACGTAATTGACTTCTGGGGGCTCGGTTTGGGTTTACACTGGGGCTGTCAGAGACTCATTACACACCTCAATTTTCTACATGTACGCTACGTATGTATTTGCAAAGATACAAGCAAATATTTGTTTAACAACAGTGTGATTCCAATCCTCTTGGTCTTTAAAGCAACAATGCGACACCACATCTTCTCCCTTGCTAAAGGCAAACATTAAAAGCAGTCTGGCTCAGCACATACCAGTGAGCTGCCTTTACAAGTGTTCTTCTTTCTAATTAATTTTAATGCTACTAAAGCTAAATCACTTCAGGATTAACTTTATTAAAGCAGAAGCCTTATTAAAAGCTAAAAGAACAAACGTTTCTACTCCTCAAACATGCGATTAGGATTACTACCAGATTTCCCCAGCATAAAACTTCTAGCACAACTTTTTATCATTCCCCCAACGCTTTTTTCCTTGGTTTTTCCCCAACCTCCCCCCACTCAAAAATGCTGTGACAATGTACAGCTTTTTTTCTTATGCATTAGAACTTTGTGGCTAACATAATTTTGGTGATAGCAACTTCCCCAGCAATCGGAACAGTTAAACTGATCCATTTGAGCTTTAATTGCAAACCCTCTTCTGGTTTGAATCCCAAACTCCTGTGATGGCTGTTGCCCAGATGAAAGGCTGTACGTAACTCATGTTTATGAAGATGCAGCGTGAACACAACTGAGCTTTCACTGACTCCCACAGTGACCTAAATCAACTGTGAGAAGGTGTTTCTGTTTCATTCAGTGAAGGCTTAGCTCATTAAACTGTTTTCCTTCTCAGCATTGTTCATTGGGTTTGAACTGCATCGCTGTTAAATGCTCTTTAGCAGTTTAAAGGCTTTAAAGGAAAAGACTTATCAGTCTCTGTTTTTAACAGCACTAAATCTGCATTATTAGTTCATGCAGATAAGGGGATTTGAAAGCTCAGCTTGAAACCTCTCTCTTCTGTATTTATCTGACACTGCATAGTTCCAGTAGCTCAGCTGGAAATGTAGATCTATGAAGCTTTAAAGAGAGATTAAAGCCAAGAAAAGAAGTACTTTTCCCCCCTATAGCTGCTCTCACTTTCCCTTTTCCTGCTGTCTGAGGGAGTCCTGGGGGACAATGGCCAAAGATGGTTCCCAAAGCCCCTGAATGGGGACACTGTTGGTGGCAGCATTCATTCAAAGTAAGCTTCAGTGTATTGTCCTCCCCAATCAGCAGATCAGAATAGAGTGTGCTGGTGGCTGCCAAAAGGTTAGTCCTGCCGATGAAAGGGGCTTCCCATTATTCACTGCGCTACAGAACTCCCCCTTTGTGCCCGCCAGCCCATCACCGCACTGTGGAGGTCCGGATCTGCGCCTGGCTGCCCCCTCAAAATGAACAATTCATCCGCGGCGAGCCTGCTACGGCACTGTGCAACCCGAAATCGAAGGGCTCCTTTTCTAAGGGCGGCGGAGCTGGGGCAGTTTTTGGCAGTGTCACATTTTAATGATATACCACCGTGACATCCCTGACCCACGGCTGACACTAATACTACAGTCTTATTACCTTACCCTCGCCAGGGCATCGTGGGAGGTCCAACGCCAAAATTAGCTAATGAAGCACACTGTATGCTGCAAACAAGTGTGAAATAAACAATGCAAAAGGTTTGCACAGGTTTCCCTCATGCAAAGCGTTAGAAAAGGACAGGAGACCAACGGAGCCAAGAAAAAAGGAAATAAAAATCCCATACTGCTCTATGAAACAGAACTCAAGAATAAGCACTCCGACTGCATCAAGAGCAGATCCTGATCCTCCTGAGTCCGTTCTGTAAATCAGGGATCTTTTATATACTTATATATGTGCTACCTATGCAAACCTTCCAAGTCCCCTCAGCATTTTTGAATGGTTTGAGCAGGTTTTTCAAGTGATACAAGAGCAAGGCAATACTGCCTTTTTCCTATTCACCCTTGGATCATCCCAAAGGTGAGGGTAAATTCCTGTTCAGAGAAATTCGTGCTCAAGCCCCCTGCTGGGGGAAAGGCAGTCTCTCTACTATCCCACCTACCCGTCCTCACAGGACAGAAAACCCACAGAGAGGAAGGAAACTTGAGAACAAAACCAACTGGAAAGGCATTTACACTCCACTGCAACATCTCAGAACCTTTTCCAGTGAAAAGCTACACAGGGAGAAATGGCAATGGACATTTTCCAACACCTAAACTGCATTGTTGAGGGGTGTCTGTAACTCGCAGGCTGCTGCCAGAGAGAGCCAGGAGAGCTGACAGCTGCTTGCGGACAGGGATCCCTGGCGCCTGTGCCACGCACGGGGAGCCTGGGAGCAGGTGCCAGGCAGCGGAGGCACTGCAGGGTTTGGGCAGCGGGGCCAGGCACGTGCGGGATGGGCCCGTGCCAGTGAGGTGGCCTCAGCCAAGGGGCTGCGTGGGGCAGCAGGATGGGGCTCAGCACCCCTGCCTGGCCTGGGACCTCCATTCCTCGCTCTGGGGAAGGACAGAGGTGACCCTGGCCGGGGGCCCCCGCCCAGCCCTTGCTCCAGGGAACAGCAGCAGTGGTCCCACACTCATTGGGGTCCCGTTGAAGAGTCCTCTGAACCCAGCACCCCGGCACATGGCCACGGGCTGCTGGACAGCAGGGCCTGGGGCAAGAACAGCACACAAAGTGCCCTGGTTCTGTATTCCTTCCAGGCACAGCAGTTTGGTTTAAGCCCCCCATTATGCCCTGGATTGCAGTGTGTGCCATGGCTGCGCTGAAGAGCCACATTAAAGCTCTCTTTCTCAGGCAAACATGAAGCCGACTGGCATTTCCCAAGAGAAATACCTGTTAACTCTGCCAACACACTGATGCCCACACAGAAACATTCCTTTTTTACTGAAGAGAAAGCTGTATTTTTCCTGACTTTATAATTAGGGCAGCTGTACACTCTGGCTATTTTTGTGACTCCGCTGTGCTGTACCACCCATCAGATGAACCGGCTCCGTAATACCATTAGAACCCACACGGATATTGACACCAGCAGTGACCACACACAAATGCTGCACTGCTGCCGAGATGAACTGCCTGCTGCACCCAGCTCGGTGTGGAGGGACCCACAAGGAGAGGCTGAAAGACCTGGGTTTGTTCAGGTTGCAGGAAAGTTGTCCACATGAGGACTCTGTTGCTGGCTTTACCTGTTTGGTAGTTACAGAGAGGAAAAAGCCAGACTTTGTTCAGCAGTGCATGCCAAAAGATCCAGGCGATGGGACACAAACCACTTTGAGAAAAATTCTGGCTGGATAATAGGGACAGGAAGTTTCACAGTCAGGATAGTCAAACACAGCAATGGCCCAGAGGAGCTACAAACCACCACGCTGGAGCTGCTCAAAGCTCAGCTGGACAAGCTGTTGAAGCCAGCCCAGCTCTGAGCAGGGGGATCAATAAGGGACTTCCAGAGGTTGCTTCCAACTGGAATTATTCTGTTATTCTGAAACTGAAGACGCATTTGAATGGCAGCTTCATTAGAGTCCACACAGTCTAAAAATAAGCTAATCTACCGAACACATTTAGAAAATAAGTGTGGTTCCTACTCTGCAATTCTGTGACTTCTGAGTGGCTCCTCAAGATCAGTAATTTGGCTTTAAACAATAGGTGTCATAAAGTGATCTATAATCAGCACTGTCTAGAAAACTCTGGCAAGCAGTAACCACTTTCAGGAGACACAATAAAACCCTCTACACTTCTGCGTGTGCCATTTGAAACATCTTTCATACACTGCTTATGAACACAGAGATTGAAAGAGGCCAGGAAAGGCTAATACATACCTATCAAGTACATAGCCAAGAGCCTTATGCCGTATTCCTGAGTAAACCGATGGGCTTGTTTCCCAAGCAATTAAATTGGAAGCATCATGGAAAAGATGAATGTTTACCAAGTCAAAGGCACTATGACAAAAAAAAGGAAAAAAAATAAAATGATTCAGGATAAAAGAAAAAAAAAACATTTGTTGCATCAGCAAAGCATTCAACACAGCACTTACTGTAGTCACTCTTATGTTACCTTCAAATTTACTCACAAGAACTGTGCAGATTAAGCTATCATAATCAGAAAACTGTCAGACTGCCATCAAGCTTACAGCTCATCCACAGGTAAGACTCCATCAAGTCTTTTACATAAAGGACGTATAACATGAAAATGAAAAGCTACTTGTCAGTTACAATTCCAGAAATCAGGTAGTACCCTCTTACTAAAATATTTTTTAAAAAAACTTAATGTGTGAACAAACAACTTCGAGTTTCAAAGCTGCAGCTAAGTGTCGACTTAGCAACAAACAACATGAAAACCTACAGAGAGGAGAACGTTACTGACATTAAGGACTAAATCCCATCCCTGTGCCTCCTCCTCTGTCCCTGTGGGGAGAATGCTGGGACAGCAGCACTCAATACACACACCACTCCCCGCTGGGATCAGGACACGCCTGTGAGAGCACGGAAGCACAGATTCATTTTGGGCAGAAAAGGCCCCGAAGCCCACCTGCAGCCTGCCAGTGAGCACCTGGACAGGCTCTGGCTGGGACAGACATCAAAGCAGAAACTCCGAGCTACGCGCAGGGAGGTTTCCCAGACCACGGCAAGGTCGGGAATGGACCTGCACACAGCAATAATGGCAGGGAGAACAGTGAGGGCACGGCCAGACACAGGTCACACAGCACAAAGGGCTCTGCCAGAGATCCTGGTGAAAATCTCGGCCTCCACGGAACAGCACATCCTGTCCAGGGAGCCCACACTTATGGGGAGCAGTCCCACTAACCTTCCTATAAAGAGATAATGATCACAGAAAACCAGAACATGACAGCTTGAGATACCCAGCCCTGCCTGTCTGAGGGACGAACAGAAAGAACCCTGTAGGACAGGGAGGGTCCCATGTCTCCAGCTCACCTGATGTGTAAAGCTATCTAGAACCCACCCCCACGTGTCTAAAACAGGTTTGCCCTTAAAATTTACTGACGAAGGAGTTTCCACCTGCAACTTCCTTGTCCTTAAACGCAGATTTTCATCATATTACCTATTTTCCTGCAATTAAACTGATTTCTGCCCCTTCTACAGGGCCGACAGCAACCAGTTTCCCTGCTGTGGTCAGCCCAAGCTTCTCACCCCCTACCCAAACACTTCCACCATTGCTGACTCTCCCATCCTCTTTCCAGCATACCTAGAGCACAGCACTCAGCGCCAAACAGAGCACTCCATCACAGGCCTTGGCAGCACTCACATAAATAATTACTGTGCCTTCTCCCTTCGTGTCCTTCACAGGATATACCTATTAACACATCTCAGAAAGATAATAATGATCCATATTCAATTCTTTCTCCCTTGATCCTTTCCTACAGCAGGGGTAATGAGTCAGTTATTCCCAAAATAGTACTAGTGCTTTTAAATTCTCCTCTCAAAGTGCAATGCTTTGCATCTCCCTGACTGTCATCTTGCAATACTACTTCCTCGAAAATACAAAAATTACTCTGGTTGCTGATTCTGACCACTGATATACTTGCAAACATTCCCTACCTAAATATTGTAAGCGCATTCTCTACTCCATTATCCCTAGCAAATATCAACTATGTATGTAAACTGTATTTAAGACTATAATGCATTCAGTGCACTATCTTGCATCTGCTAAAACACTGAGAATGATTGGAACAGAAACAAACACCTTCACTGTATAGTCAAGACGCTAAAAAAATCCCACAAAATGAAATGACGTGTAATTATGCAGCTCTCTTTCATTTTGGCATAATGTGAAAACTCATGAGTGCCCCCGGATTCTTTAGTTCTTTGCCCACACTAAAGGTAAGTTAATGAAGAATAATGGGGTTTGAAAAATCTGGATCCACAGAGAAACTTAACTGGCAGACCACTGATCACAGAGGAGGAAAAAGGACAATTCTCTGAAGTCTGTTAAGGACACTTTTCTGGTTTTTGGGAGCCCCCTGTTTTCGGCATGAGGTACATTCTGTAACAATGTGTTCCTAGGTCGGGAGAATGAATAGTTCAAGGACTCACGCCAAAGTACGAACAACAAGTGCCTGTGCTCTGTTTTTATTGACCTATTAAAATGTAGAAATGCATTGATCAATGCATGATTTATGAAATTAGTTTTCATGATTATGAAAATGGGCAAAACTTTGCTCAAATGCAAAGACTGAGTGCAAACACTCATCACACCCTGAAGAGTCACACTGTGCACTCAGACTTCCTCAGGTGTATTTTATAACCACCTGTATTTTCCATAGTATTTCACTTTCATTCTTCAGAAATTGTTCATAGTAACCTGACCCTTCAATTTCCCATTAGAAACATTAGAGACCTTGTTAGATCATGTGGATCATAATGCAAATTATTCCCGACAGAACTACCACCATGGCTCAGCTCCTTACAGACTAAGAGAAGCTGTGAGGTTCCTCATCCTCACTGCCCAACACACCCTTGACAGACACTCACCCTAACATGCACTACAGCCAAGGACTCTCCTTTTTTAATATCCCCCCACAGAAAATATTACATTTAAATCTGTCTCCGAAGAGTATTTTTTTCTTGGAAAGGCCTAAAAATAAATTAATGTTGTTTTTTCAGCAGAGAGGAAATCCCAGAGGACAGAAGAGACAGAACCTAGGGAAGTCACAATACAAGAGCAAAGGCCAGATTAGCATCTGATGTTAATACCCACTTCTGTAATTATCTAG
Organism: Donacobius atricapilla; assembly: GCA_013397315.1. Taxonomy (NCBI): domain Eukaryota; kingdom Metazoa; phylum Chordata; class Aves; order Passeriformes; family Mimidae; genus Donacobius; species Donacobius atricapilla. The sequence continues at coordinate 204,407 of WBMY01005666.1, forward strand.
TGCTGGAATCACACCCCACACATATAGATCTGGAAAAATTAACATGAACCTACATTATCACACAACTGCCTGCCCAATTTCTGGGTCAGAAGCCTATAAAAGGAAAAAAACCTGGTACCTTTTCTGTTTTCACAGACTGTTTAATTAAATAAACATGCTTATGCCAACAAAGTGAGAACACTGTTCAGTACTCATGTCAGCCTGTGTGAACATTCATGAGATCTCAAAATCAAGCTTTCAGTTGTACGACATGAAACAAACACACAAGGAAGGGAAAGTTCACATACATGTAGGTGACTATAACGTAAGTAAGAAGTAAAGACCAAACCTGTGACTACATGGTAAAAAAGCAAGGTCAGATTTCCAGGTAGGCTTAGAGAAATCTGACGGAGTGCCCATAGAACAAGCTCTTTTTGCAGAAGCCCCAGAGGTGAGGGCTGCACACAGCCAGGTGTGGTGCCTGACCAGGTGAGACGCTGCCAAGCCCCAGCAGCACCAGGAGTGGTGGCAGCAGCAGGGCAAAGTGCCAGCCGCATGCTGTGCCGGAGCCCCGTGCCCTGCCACAGGCACCAAGCTGCCCCTGCCCCTTCCGGCTGCACGGTGCCACACCAGGGCTGGGGGTGACCGCCAACACCACATCGGCCATGCATCATTACAATTCACTGAGCACTCCGTGTTCAACAATAATAAAGTGACTGTGGAACCTACCTGCTCTATGAACAGACCAATCTACACATGGAAATACCTTCTGGAAATAGTTGTTAACAAACACATAAAACAAGGGTAATCAGAAACAACTGAAAGATGCAACTTACCAATCAGTAATACACCATCTTGTTCGAATGAAACCTTTTCTGGACCACTTGCACTGAAAAGTAAGTGAATAAGAACCAATCACCTTAGGTAAAGATTACGGTGAAAGTGAAATGTACTGACACAGAAAACAAAATGAAGTGGAGCTCATCCATACATTATAACCAAGAAGCACTGAACACAAACTGAGGTACCTTTAAAACAGATATTGAGTCTTCTATAAATCCTGGAATTAATTCTATTTTTAGTCCTGCAGCAGTTAAAAACTTACATGTAAAATTAATAAAAGCCCTGGCAGTTGTTTATAGATGAAAGATACCCAAATAAGAAAGCTTTCCAACTATATTTATGCTTAGCTTAAACCAGCAAATTCTTATTGCCTAAGCACAAATGTTTTCTTTGTAATTTTACCTGAACAGTAAAATGTCATCAGAGATTTACATCAAATTAAAATGAATGAGATCTGATAGAAAGCTATTTCTCTTGCTGAGCCAAGCCACCCTATATTTCTATAAAAGTTAAGAATTTAAAAGATGGTAAAAGATTCCATTCATCACAAAACCATTGGCAAGAAAGCCACAGTTCAGATCGTGCCCACACATATCACTTAGGATACAAGAAGAGGTTTTCCAGCACCACTTCTGAGCCGCTGCCACAAACTACAACCTCCCATAAAAAGATAAGATTCTGCATCTTATTTATTCCCTGTTAACAAAGCATGTGTCTAGGCTAATGTGCTCTGGGAATGAATATTGCACCACACAGGCCTAAATAATGGTGCCAGTGGTTTTGAAGCAAAAGACTGCGACTCCTTATTGTGAATAAATTGCCAGTCTCAGCAGAGCACCCCCAGTCAGTGGTACCACTCCCCCAGGGCACTGGCCAGGTGCATCTATTCTCCTCTCTACAAAGAGTCCTCAGTCCTAAACACTGGTGAGATAGTGAAGGGTCTCAACAAACCAAACCAGGCTGTCTTAAAATGAATCATAGAATCATCATGAGGCTGGGTTGGAAGGGACCTTCACCTTGTTCCAACTCCCCTGCCATGGTCAGGGACACCTGCCAGGAGACAATGCTGCTCCAAGCCCTGTCCAACCTAGTCTGCATCTTCTGACCACGCCTCAGTGAAAAGGGACCCATCTCCCTCCCCTTCTCCTTAGGCACAAGCACAGTGACTGCAGCCAAGACCAACCAGAAACACCACCATAATAATTGTATTTCAAATAATAATCTACTTTATTGCAATTTTTTTTTTTTAAACTGTGAAAAACTAGCCTCTCCTGCAGGTCCAGCAACCACTCAGGGGATGGTTGGCTGGAAAGCAAACATTCTAATCCTTCCTAACAGGATCCTGGCTGAGTCACAAATCCCACAATCCAGTAAAGTCTCCTCTGTGATGGTCATGAGGGCACAGTTACAAGTAGAGATGTCAACAATTATTCAAAAGAAAACCAATGAGAAAAAGTTAAATGCTAAAAGCATTCAAAATTGGCTCAAATTTAATCTTGATTAAAGAAAGGGAGCTTTGTAATTTCCTTCTTAAAAATAACTACACAGAACTTAAAATCAAGTAGTCCAAGCCTATGATGTGGTCCAAGATAATGTTTTCAATCAAGCTGCCATTTCTAATTTGCTATTTTCCTCTTTGACAAAATGGCAAAGGCACTTCAAAAAACGCAACACCAAAACAGGCCCAACCAGATCACGTTGATTAAATCATATTCAGCTGCGTTTTGAGCATCTCCAAGAACAGCGATTCCACAACCTATCTGGGCCCGCCTCCTGCTGTTGAACCTCACGGTGAAAGCTTTTCCCAGATTAAATCAGATTTTCTCTGGCTGCAACTGCAGCCCTCATGCTGCTCCTGCACACCCGCAGGGGCAGCTGTCCCCAGAGCCGGTCCCCTCCTTCTCCCGGGCATGGCCGGGTTCTGTCCGTCCCGTCCCACGGCCGGGTTCCATCTGTCCCTCCCACGGCCGGCTTCTGTCTGTCCTGTCCCATGGCCAGCTTCTGTCTATCCCTCCCACGGCCGGGTTCTGTCCGTCCCGTCCCACGGCCGGGTTCTCTGCTCCAGCCCCACAGCTGCCCCTGCTCTGCTTGCTCCCCAGATCCCAGAGAAGACCCCGGAGTGGTGTTGTGGCCGTGGAGTGCCAAGCAGATGGAGGAGTCCCCTCCTGGGACCTAGCCCACACCAGGAAGCTGGTGGCCTTCTCTGCCATCCAAGTACAGCGCTGTATTACCCTCACCTTCCTGCCCAAACAGATCTGTCTGACACAAGCCTATGCTGATAGAAGCCAATAAAAAGGTATTTTCAACACAATTTGTATTTCGTGACAGCATAAAAGACGGCATTCCTACCAAAGCCTTCCTCACACACATGTGCATACTGGTTAAGGGCAGTAGTATGAGAGGCCACTTTGCCACCAAGGTACTTTAGCAAGGTGTAACTGCAGCTCTGACACCTCACCATCAGAAATCCTCACCAAAAAAATACGGGGTTTAAAATCCCAATTTGAAAACTGGTAGTTACATTCTGCCAGCTTTTCTGCTGTGAATGGAGTCCCTGAGGAGATTGTGCTGACCTTTTAAAATCCCCCAGAACCACCACCTACATAAATAACGCCTGCTACACTGGGGGAAAGGACCCCCAGGCAGCATTAACATGAAGAGAGAGGTTAGAGAGGGCTAATGTCAAAAAGCATTGTGAGCAATAAGTAATGCACACAAACCATGATTGATAATGACCAGCACAGAGCCTTAATTCATCTTTTCTCCATCATTTTACTGAGGGGGACCATATCAAATTAAATAGTGACCCAGAAAGGGTTTGTTCAACCATACAAAGCAGGGCATGAAGGAAAGACATATTAAAGTGGTGATGACTACAGTGTAATTGCAGCTCCTTAAAGGAACACCACAGCTCAGAGGGAAACCTGAAAGAGGAATCAGCTGAATACTGGCAGCAAGAGCAACCAAGGCACTGAGCAATATCCAGCACTGATAAGCCTTCCTTGCCGTGGTGAGAATTCCTCCTTCTCAGAGCCTTACACGGAGCCCGTGTCCCCGTGCTCCCGACACACTCACTGATCACCAGGCAGGAGACAGAGCTGTATTATGGCAACTTGCCATCAAAACAAGGTGGAATGTAGATCCTACCTCAAGGCTACTTCCTTTCTTCCATTAGATCAGTTGCTTCAGTAACTATTTGAAGTCAGCAGCTCCGTAATGCTCCAGACTGAGTCCTTGCCAAAAGCAACAACTGGTGGACAGACCCGTGGGGTTTGGTTCTTTTACCTGGCCCAGAGAGAAGCCAGCACAGGAGACCAGGGAGGAGCTTGAGCTCACATTGGAAAAGATCACACAGCTGAGGCTGAGTAAAGAAGGAACACCTGCGCCTCTGTACTTGTCAAATACAAACGCTATTTTACACTTCTAAAATACAAATGTAAAATAGCACTTGTATTTTACAAGTGTAGAATAGCACTTGTTTCACTGTGCAACTGGTACATACCCCAGCCTGCAAACGACCTTTAGTTATTAATAACTTGAACACATTTAATTCCTTTAACTTCAGTAAACAATTCACTTATCAATAACTTGTCTATTTAACATTAGGAATGCAGAAATTAGCAGGTTTCAGGTCTCCTAATGCAGCCCAGGAGCTAGAGCTCAACAGCTCTGATATGAAGAGTCATCCTCAGCCTTAGACACATACTGCAGCTGAAAAACACGCCTTACGTATTTTCAGATCATGTATGTGCTTTAGTATTTCTAAATGAAGTATTTGGAATGCAGAAAGTTTTGGAAACAGAATGTAAAGAAGAGTTATAGCTTGGGAAGGAGGAAAGAGAAATCTGCTTTTTATTGCAGATTTCAAAGCAACAATCTTTATTTTCACTTTAACAAATAGTCACTAGCTGCTACACCATCTGTAAGCCAGCATAAAACCAGGTGGAGATGACACAGGTCATCTTATGCTCTCAGAGAGTGATCTACATTTTAAAATAGGAAAAAAAAATCCTACTTCATGTCCCAGAAAGGGGCTACAACATCTTTCACCTTACATTATTAAGTCTCTTCTCAGATCCTCTGTTAATAGGATTCCTTTAGCCAGCAGATGGATTGTGAATACAGGCAGTTTCATCTACTAAAAGACAACATAAATCATAATTGAGAAAGGAGAGACCGCAGCAAGGTTATCACCATACAGCCTCCTCCATGGAAGGTTTGCATTAAAGCATTAGTGAAATTAATTCATCTTTCATAAGAGCTTTGAGCAGTATCTGTGATCTATGATAACAACCAATTTCTCACTATGAGAAAAAAAAATTACTCAGGCCTGATAGACTACACAAATCTGCTTTTTTTAAAATGGCCTAACATTATCTGGAGTGTTGCTCCCAGAGGCATCATTTGAGGTTTATGCCTTGCCAAGAGGACCCATAAATCAAGGCAGAAAGTTTTGTTAGTTTTATATGCAGTGGGCTGTAATTATTTTGAATTGCATTATGCCTCAATCACTGTAATTACTTTTAGATCATCCTTAAACAGCTGCAATAAAAAGAAATCAGTCTTAAACCATTTCTCACACAAAAAATTGCAGATGTGAAACGAAAGGTCTGGCTAAAACACACAAGAGCATGTCAATGCAATGTTTGGGCAAATATGCTGCTCATGCCTTCTGCTGGATAACCCCAAATTTCCAAAATACACACTATTTTGTGGCCTTTTAATTGCTATTGCTATTGATAACATTTCTCTAGAGAGAAAACTTGTGATAGCAAGATTAATTTTACCTTTACGTATAGAAACATGCATGTGAGAACCCAAACTGTCTCCCTGCTGGTTTTTTGCTGTTGCTGTGTCTTGTGTTTGAGACACTTTTTGGTCTCCAGTTCCAAAGAGAAACAGCGTAGTCTAAAGATCACTGCAATTATTTTCTAACTCTTCAAGTCACATGGAAATACCCTGGGTTGGCAAATGCCAGGGTGCAGGCCAGGCGAGCGCACAAGGTACAGCGCTGCAGTATGGATGCTGCTGTTACTCACATCACTGCAGACCTGCAGAGCCCACGTCTCTTCCCTATCCTCCTGTGCAAAGCTCTGCACCAGCACAGCCCCAGCCTGTCCCGTGGGTCTGGCTGCAACAGAATTCCCAGAAGTTGTGCTAGGGGCAGGAATTGAACTTTCGAGGTGCTTCAGAGATTTGTTCATTCCTTAATTGTATATATTTGTGGATTTTCTCTTTTCCTGTTTGCTCCTCTATCCCTGACAATCAAAACCCAGGGGTTTCTGCTTAGAACAGTTGTTTAAGGCACTGGAACCAATGGGAGCAGTATGAGGGTGTGAGAGCCGCCAAAGGCTGCTCCTCGGGTTCCAGACCCCACCGTCCCCACGGTCCTGCCCCAAAAGCAGCACAGGAGGGGGTACTGAGCAGGAGCTGCAGCTGCCAATGAACGTGGGAACACCCAATCCCTGAGCACCATTCCTGCCCCACGAAACCGTGTGGGAAAGCCCCAAGACTCAACCACTGCGCAAGAGACTGTGAAGAAGTGCTGATGCAAGAGGGGTAATAAATAATGCTGAACAAGTTACAGCTTTGCCAGGCTCACCATGAAGCAATAGCAGTGGAGTAAATAAAGGAGGAAATCTTTCTCCCTGGGTATCAATGAGCAAGCATAGCTTGCCTGCTGCTGAGGCACAGTGGCAGCGCTCACGGTGCTGTGCAGTGCCCTCAGCATTGCAGGCGTGCTGCAGCACTGCCAGGCACCCACTCTGCCACAGAAAAACAAACCCGAGGAACCGCCTCAAGCTCCCTCGAAATGATGGAACACTTAACTCTAAAGAAGTATTTGAGATGTTTATTCACAGGAAGTAAATGTTTTGCAAAATTATGTTGAAGGCCCTTTTCCTTCCAGTACTGAGATATAAAAATAAATAATTTAGTATGAGAGTCAAGAAAAAGAACAACCTTCATCCTATCAATCCTGTAACTATCAAATGCTTTGCCAAGCACACAAGCACTGTGTAAATATCTCTAAGTGTGTATATTTACAAATTCTAAATTAATTTTAGGAGTTTATTTAGTTCTTCCTTTTATTAAAGTAGTGACATGCCTGTTTGATCCACAAATGTTACAGGAGTTCAAAAATTTATTCACTTGGTTTGAGGAGAACATTAACCACTGAACACCCACATTCTAGATGTTCTTAAGAAATTAAAACTGAGAAAATGAAAGGAAACATCAAAGAAAAGAGAGTCTGCACTTGTAGGTGCAGTGCAAGAAGCCCCTCAGCTCTGCTTGTGTTTCTGGTTTTGACAAGACCATCAATCTCAAACGTCCAGCACCTCCAGCTCTTCTGAGAACAAGCACAAAAGCAAGTGCAAGGGCAGCCTCGGGGGACAGCATCAGTGTGTGCTGGAGTCAGGTGTCCCTTGCACCAGGGCGCGCTCCCTGTGCTGGCAGAACCCACCCATGGCAGCAGAACCTGCCAGGAGAGGGCTCCTGACACAGCCCTGCCACGGCACACTGCCACGTTTCCTGGGTTTTACATGCACAAATGAGTTTCATCACTGTCCTCACCCTTCACAAGGATTTCTTACTGGATTTTGGTACATTGTGCCATGACTTAAAACATGTATTACAGGTGTCAAGAAACAAACAGACAAAAGTCCAAGATTCCATTCTGCCCACATCACTGAGAGGAGCTGCTCAAGAGTAGCCCGATGAAATCAGAATCAAACCTAGCATTTGGGAATGCTTCACGGTTCTGTACATACCTCAGGGAAATAATCCTGTGGAAACTTCTCTTTTTCCAGCATGGGCGTGCTTTCTAAAGTGTCAGAGTAGATTTCTTTCCCAGTAACCTTTTTATACTTCTTAGCTAGAAAGAGAGATAAACCAAAATTAACATATGCAACTTCAACATTACGAACATCTTCTCACACTTCCTGGCAAAGCAGCAGCATCTGCAAAACAACTGGTAAATCAACAGGATCTTATCAAAAATGTGCAAGCGCTGAAGTGTACTGGGGGAAAATAAACACCCCTGTTTATATCAGACACCTTGAAGTGACACAGTTATGGTACTGTCATTTCTACTATCCAGAGCCCTGTAAAGTGTTGGAGCTCTACTTGCAAGCCTGGTCTCTGTACATCCGTGCACTCAAATCCCACCTCAGCTCCTCTGAGACCCTGGAGCCCCCAGGCTCCTTCAGATCAACCCTTTCTGGCCATCAGCACCCGAGGCATGGGTTTTTACAGCTGGAATGGGGGTTGGACTTGTACAAGAGACTCAGTGGTGATTCACATCACTCCCTTATGAACAGTTTCATCATAGACAGAAACAACAGACTCCTATGGATTTACTCAGCTCATGAATGAGAGATTCTCCTTCTTGATCAACTTTATACTTGTTTCTCACCTGATGAGAGCAACGTACTGGCACATCTAAGGCGAGAACCTGACTCAGTTTAACTCCTCTGACACAGGAGCTTGGGGAGCTGATGTACAGCTGCTACTATGATGGACCTACTCAATTGGGTTCAGTTTCAACTGGGAATGTACAAGAGAAAACTCCAAGTATTATCAAGAGTTCTAAACTGTTCAGTCCTACTGGATATCTGAAGAAGTATTTACTGTAATGCAGCACTACATCTTTAGGAAAATAAAAGGTATTCTTTACGTGCCAATCACTCTGAGGCCTGGCTCCTACAGGACGACTGAACAAATATCCTGAAAAACTGATCTGGCATCACTCCGAGTAGATTGTGGATGGATGTGCCTCCTTCAGCAGGTTTAACGGTGTCAGCAAAGAGATCCTGATGCCTTTTGAGTTACAGAAAAGACTTGGCAGAACTGTAAGGACAGAGGGCATCTGCTGGGAGAACTTCACTAACAGGCAGCAGTTGGCAAAGGGAGGCCTCTCCATCACCACGGGCATCACCACCACCCGTGAGCCACAGACCCATCGCCAAGACTGCTGAGCAGAGCACGCAGGGGCAACACAGCCCGACTCCAGCTAACACCAGCTCGGCTCCACTGCTGGCTTCACACCAGAGAACAAGATTCTTTCTGTAAACAGAAGTGGTCAACTGGCCTAAACACTCTCTCTTAGAGGACATCCCTCAAGAACAGACAGCTTGGCACTAGTTTAAATTGTAAGCAAATGTTTGGGCTTCTGACCACCGTGAAAACAGCCCAGCAGATCTACAGGATAGCATATAATACGTGAGGCTGCAGGAAAAAACTGTTCCTATTTTAAAATGGAGAGATGTCGTCCTGAGATCTGAAAAACAGCGACTATCTTTTTTTTCAGTCTGTATTCAGTCATATCCAACTGCGCAGTGAATTTTGAAAAGCAACAGTGATGTTCCAGGAATACTGAATTGTGTATAAACATCTATTTTTTGCATGCTTTTGAGTAGAACCAGAATTTCATAATGATTTTTGTGCAGAGAATGTCTGTATCCATTTGGATTTTTCTTCTGATTTAAGAGCTTAATACACTGTGAAAACGTCAATAGTCATGAGAGAAGAGGCAAGTTTTACATTTCCACTGAAAGATGGGAGCCTTTGGGGTCATATTTTACAAACCCTATGCTGGGAGATGGATTCTACTCTGTTACAAGAACACCATGTGATTAACAGCATGTGACTTAACAACACCAATTTACCCATTTTCTTGGATTTTTATTAAGAGTTTTTTTCCCTCTAAATTATATTTGGGCCAAGCTCATCTTTATGAACATGATTCACATTCCAGTTGGCTCTGCTAAGGTTTTGTCAAGCAAAACAAAGCAGTGACCATTTAAAGCATTTCTTTTCTGGAACAAGCATCTGTTGATTGTTTCCCTATTAATTATTTTCTTCTATACCTTTTTTCTTCCATTTTCTCTTTTTAAAAATTCTTACACTTCCTTTTAAAAGCTGCGAAGTAGCAACTAAGCTGCCAACAAAGGACTAATAAATCCAGAAAGCTCCTCTTTTCCAAAAGCAGCTGTCATTTCCCTGCCAGGTATTGCTGGAGCAGGACATCTCCCACCTACGACCACTGGGAGGGACCTTCCAGTGGAGTTTGGGGTGAAACTGCTGCTGCTCCTCCAGTGCTGGCGAGATGCAACTGAGGGCTCAGGTGTGCTGCGACAGTTCTCGTCTCACTGGCACAAAAGGCCATTTGCATGGCAGAATGAATAAACAGCCACACAGAGGCTGCAAACTGTTCCACCCAGGGCTGGGAGCCCCCCAGCTCCCCCCAGCGCCCCCATCGTGTGCACACTTCATTTCTGAGCATCTGCAGAACTGCTCTTGTCAGGGACAAAGCCCAGGTACAACCTCTCAGGACTGCCAACTCCGCTGTGGAGTGCTCCCATGTGGTTTCTCAGAAATAAAATCACTCTGTCTGTGATATTACAGCAAAAATGTTCCTTCAGCACTGAAACCAGTGGTAACAGGAGGACTTATGTTGGCTAAGTCTTGAATTGTTCACACACAGAGCTACGTTCAAATATTTCAGGGCAGGAAGACCCTGTACCCTCCATTATATGAGCAGAGAAAATCTGTCTGCTGAGAACAGAAATAATCTATATAATTATGACAATTAGTTCACCCCATAGTCACTACCATTTTAACAGTGCCTCACATTAATGGGATCCTAGATGTAGTAGTAATGTGACTCAGCTCAGTGAGCTAAATGAAGCTCAGGATATTTTTGTATTATACAGTTCTTAACTGAAATAACATAAATTTTATATAATCTTTTTTATATTCACCTCAGGAGGCATTCAATAATTTTCTATGATATTTCTAATATTTAATGTATATAGCCTAGCATTACTTTCAAACTTGTGAGACACAGCAAGACCTCCAACCTGAAGGATCATTGTGGGTTAAAATAGTGCCACCCTCCTAGTGACCTGCTCTGCTCCCAAGTAATTTAAGCCATAAATCTACCTCAGCTGCTTTGCAAAATGACCATCACTGTCGGATAGTTCAGGTCTTGGTCCTGTATCTGATCTACATGGAGGAACCTTGTGGCCATTCAGATTTCTTCTGAAATCCTCAGGGATCACTATGGACATAAAGGTGCATGGGAGTGATTAATGTTCTGGCTTGCAGCCTGTGGCCGGTCCATTGACTTCTAAAAGGTATATAAAAGTTAAGAAAAGCAACACCTGTCACCAAGGGACCCACCTGCATTTTACAGGAGTCTGCATAACATGGAAACACTGCCAGGTACCACCATCAGAAAAGAGGATGGAAAAGCTGCCTTGATGTATAAAGCCAAATGACCATTAAAAACATTTAATTCCTTTGCTTACCTTTAAAATCAAACTGGTAGATGTTTTTCAAAGATTCATGAAGAAAATAAAAACTTCCTAGAGCCTGTAAAAAAAAAAACCCAATAAAAAATGAAATTATGAAAATATATACTTTGGCTAACAAAACCCAAAAGAGCATCAGGCTTTCCAATTAAAAAATAATCCAAACTCAAGAAATTAAATACTAATAAACAAAATTACTGATGTTTACATTTTCTAAGATCTATAAAAATATTAATTTCTTTTGTTGCTTCTCTGAAATTTCATCAGTCATTATAAAGATGATATCTAACAGCTGACTGACCATAAGGGCACTGCTAGGTGTACATTTAAATACCAAATGGATGGATGTGATCACTGACACAGACACACACCCTTCTGAGCCCCCAGAACAAACCCTCAATTCTGTTATAAAAACCTGACAATTTCTTCTTCACTTTCAAAGCAAAACCAAGGCTTTTAGAGCATGTGGTACAGGAAACAAGGGCAATGTTGAAGTTTTCTAACTTGCACCTCAAGCCGCCGCAGAAGAGGCTCCCCAGCCTCCCAACACAGCTGGATGTGGTTTTTCCCTACCCTGAAACGTGCCCAGTTCCTCAACAGGGCCAGCTGTCCTTTCCTTCCTGTAGCAGGCAGGACAGTAGGAATGACAGTACCATAACCTCTCCACGTGCCCCTTCTCCCGCTGCCCGCCAGGGCTGCCCACCCCGGGGCTCGCAGTCCCTCCCTGGCTCCATCTGTGCCTCAGCGACGCGCACAGGACCGCCAGCTTGCTGCTTGCTTTGTCTTCTCCACAGACATGTCATTTACTGCTCATCCCCAGTTCATGAGAGGAAAATTATGTATTAGAAGAGACCAAATGAAAATCAAGTAAGAAAGGAAAAAAACAGGGCAAATAGATTTTCTGGTGGAATATTAAAAAAAAAATTATGAAGGAGAACTTGATGAGCGTTTAGATACATCTGATGCACCCCACAGAAACTGAGAAAAAAACCAGCCTGTTACTGGATAAACTCTTACTAAGAAGAAAAAAGAAGCAACACATTAACCAGAAAGGATGATTTAGTTTCACTGCATCTTTTCCTCTCCAACAACAAAGCCCCTCCCAGCACAGCAGTGCTTGGTTCAGTGACTGCTGCATTATTTATGAGCTGCTGCACATCCAGAGATTAGACATTTGCTGATTTGTCAAAGGCACAAACACGAGGTCCTGCCCATCTCCTTGACATATTAGTCCATCCCCCAGAAAACAGTGCCACATGTTTAACCGATGAGTACATGTCCCTGCGACCCAGGCAGATTCCTTCAAGCCTTTGGGTTTCTTTTTTATAATATGGAGGAGGCAAACAAGGAACTGCAGGGGACATCCCTGTGAAGGACTAAAGGTTAAGTGTGCTGCAACAAGGACACATTGCCAGGAGAAAAGAAATCCTGGTACAAGAGAAAAACACTGTCACCTGATATTCCCATCCGGCCCATCTCTTTCTTCAATGTGTAGGGCAAAATCTGACATATATAAAGGTAACATTTTCCTATATAATAATACCCTTTAAGAACTCAGCTTTTTTTCTTACATGGCCTTCAGAAGAAAAAGAAAGGAGCCTTGGCAAGTACCTGAAAAGTATCATCCCAAATGCCTCAAGTCTGAAAGATTTAAAAGCAAATGAAAAAGGGACCCTGGAATGGGAAATCCTCGGCTGTGTTAGTAATGCATGGCAATCCAGCCTACCTGTAACATCTACGTGATGTTTTAAAGTGAGCTCTTCCTTTTTCCCCACAATGCAGCACAGCAGAATTATGCTGTGAAGGGGCCTCTGAGGTGTCCAGGGCAAGCCCTGTCCCACGCAGGGCTGTCAGTGCGGCTGCTCAGGGCACTGGCCAGGAGACTCAGAACTCTCCTGAGGTGGAGCCTGCCTTCCCTTCTGAGCTACGGCTCCTGTGTCTGACCACCTTCTTGGTGAACTTTTCCCTTCTTTCTCATTGGAATTCCCCATGCCTCAGCTGAGATGGAAATCTATGACTAAGTAAAAAAAAGTATTTGGAGATAGTAACTGATCCAAATCAGTCATTAAATAATTTAAAAACAAGTGACCATTTAAATCTAGGTGACAAAATTGTGAACTCCGAAGCTTCTCTATGTAACACATCAACAAGTAAACCAAGAAAAACCAGGTGCTCTAAACCCCGTTTCACTTAGGGTGTCGTAACTATTAAAAACAGTACTGCCATTCATACTTAAGCTACAACTTCATTTCTTAGGGTCACAATTTGCTCATTGCTTGACTTTGTACAGTTTAAATCTCATTTTTAAACATTAATTTTTAAGACTTATGTAGCAGAAGTTTAGTTTGATAGTCTACACTTGTGGCACAAGTATCAACTACTTGTGCACAAGGAATCTGTGACAATGATGAAGTAACTCTGTCAAGTTTCAGGAGCTGATACCACCAACATTCAGACTGGCTTGGACTGTGCAATTCCAAACACCACACTAAAAAGAATCAAAACTATAATGGAATGGAAATTACAGCTATCGCTATCTTCCGCATTATTACAGACTTAATCAGGCTTAGGTACATAAATGTAAACTCGTAAAAATGATGGAGTACACTTATAATTCCCTGCCCTAACACAATGAAATATATAAAAAAAGCCTTTCAGGGCCTACTGCCTAGGCCCTTTTGTTGAGGCCATTATGTTAATTCAATTTATTTGTCATAAAATGTCAGTTTAACAAAAAAGTTAAATGAGATTAATTTAAAGTCTAAGAGCTTTGCTTTATTTTCTTATTTACAATTTCAGTATCCTTTGGAAAAAGCAGTACTGGTGCATACAGCAGCAGCAGCACATAGAATATCTAAGTGATACAACACAGGAACACATTACAGATTATAAACCACCCAAACATCTTAACTTTTAAACATCTCAAACATAAGGAAAGAAAGCTATTATTTGTTCCACTTGAAAGGCTGCTGAGGTGGATGACTTCTGCTGTTAGCACGAACACCACAGCACCTGTAAATAGGCGCTGCTGCTCAAAGGGAAGCTCAGCAGTCCCGCTGTGCACTGTCCCTCCCTTCCTCAGTCACAGAGACATCCGTGGCTGCACCGCAGCAGAGCCGGAACATGGCAGTGCACTGCAGCCCTCCTCACCACAGCCTTGCTAGGGCAGAAAGCTGGGAAATAACACCGAGGCCCACTGGGGCTGATTTCCCCACACATCAGGGACGATGCCCCGCCAGCCAGAGCTGCAATCACCCCTGAGCGGGTCAGGCTCAGCCTGGCATCTCCAGCACCCAGAGCACCCTCACTTCTGAGGTCAGGGCTCAGACACAGCGCAACACCTGCCACCTGGATGGGGCACTGCTGCCTCAAGGAACGCCCAGGGGATGGCACATGCTCTGCTGTACCAGATGTCTCACTGGAATGAAGTGCAAGCAGCAGCCACAGGAGTCTCTGCTTGATTTTCCAAGCGGTCTGCGAACAGAGCAGTCGTGAATTCTATTTCAGTAGCCCTAGGGCAGAGCGATGAATGGATGGCTCACAGTTAGGCTCAGATCAGAAAGTTCCCAACTCATCAGGCCAACCTGGAAGCCCCTGGGTCTGGAACTGTATCAAGGTCACTGTACTGAGCACACCCAGAAGCTTCTAGTCCATCCCAACCGCAGGGACACAGCGCCTCAGGGATACAGGGCCAGCACAAGTTGTTCCCAGGACTGATCAGTCAGGTGAACTGGGCAGGAATTGTTCCCTGGCAGGGTGTTGAGGCCCTGGCACAGGGTGCCCAGAGCAGCTGGGGCTGCCCCTGCATCCCTGGCAGTGCCCAAGGCCAGGCTGGACACCGGGGCTGGAGCAGCCTGGGGCAGGGGAAGGCGTCTCTGCCATGGCAGGGGGGGGCACTGGGTGGGATTTGAGCTCCCTTCCAACCCAAACCATGATTCTATGAATCCTTGATTTGTACCTTACTAATAAAGTCAGGAGCTGACAAGACAGAAGAGACTTCATCAGAGTCTGAGGCGCCCCGTTATGCCCAGAAGTACATGGACACTTCAGAGCAACACCTGCGGTGAAATACCACACAGGCACTGCCAAAACAGAAAGTCAGGTGGCACAGTCATGAACAATACTCATTTGTAGCTCGGCCAAGTTCTTAAGAAACACACAAGATGGTAGAACAGATTCTTCTGCTCTCCCCCTGTTCACTATAACCAACAACTTGGGTTTAACACCCCTAAAATCAGTCAGGGCAGCACCCACGATCCTGTAGGTACAGCAGGGAAAATTTCCTTTGTGAACTCCCAGGACCTGTTTCGATATCACGGTCACTAACTGCCGAGTACACAGGCAAACACATCCTGGCTTTTGTGAGAATGGCCCTCATGGAAACGCTCAGGAGCTCGGGGAAAGGCCATTTTATCTCTGTTAACAAAATGCTTTTTCCGGACTGACAGAAGTACCTGACTATTCCTACCAGGTCTGTGTGTGCACCTGTACTGCAGCTATAGGCACAGAGAACAACATTTAACCTAAGGGGAGCACATTCATTAGAAGAGCTTCACAGCTCCCCAAAAACGTACGATGGAGAAAAAACCAGACATCTTCTCCTTGTTAGCAGATTGAACATTCACTGCATTTATTTAGGTTCCAGAATGATACTCATTATGGTATTAGAGATTTCTTTCATTATTCCATACAGAAAGACTTGTCTGGGAAAACTAGTGCTGATGGCAAGAGAAACAATTGGTTCTGATGGATTGGACATCCACTATTATTAAAAGCACTATTCCTTTAATTATATAGAAATTTTGCCACAAAAGTTTGAAGATTTTAATAGCTATAGGGCTTTTTTAAACAGTCAATTAGCATAATTTCTTTTTAAAGTCCACCATTTCATCTGTGGAGAATTAATGCAAAAAGGAAATAGACGAATAAAAGTTTAATTACTGTACAGAGTAAACATTTACTGCATTACCTCACTAAATGTGACAGTTAATATATAAAGATTGCTTTAAATATATTTAAAATAAATTGCCAATGATGACACAGAAACTGTAATTCATGTAGTCATAAAATCCATAATTAGCTTTAATGAATATTTAAAGTCAAAGTTCAGCCCAACTTTTTCAATGTTTAACCTCCTATATCAATATAGTTCAAGGAATTAATTTATCATGGAACATGACAATGTCTGAATATGAATTAGCGCGAGCACTGCTGACAGGAAGCCCTTATCTCCTACCAGCCTTTTTGGCTCAGCTGAATGTCAACAGTGAGTTTGGCACGCCTGACTCTATTGATTGTCCGCCTGCTTTGCTACCAACAATTAAAAAAGTATTTCACATGTTTATAAACCCGAACATCAAGAGCAGGCATCGGTTTCCCATTAGCGAGATGGAGTCTGCGAGCAGCCACCTCTCTCCCAGGGCCAGCCCAGCACTGGCGGCTGCTGCCACCCCAGGCAGGCTGGCAGCAGTGCCACCCTGGAGCTGCCACAGGCACTGCACAGCCTCCCCATCGGGGCTCCTTTATGGCACTGTCACCTTGAGAGACGTCAGACAGAAAAACCCGAACGGGGAGAGGGCAGGGGCCTGCACCAGCACACGGGCTGCCTGTGCCAGGGGCTGCCCGTGCCAGGGGCTGCCTGTGCCCAGGGGCTGCCCGTGCCCAGGGGCTGCCCGTGCCCAGGGGGTGCTCATGCCCAGGGGCTGCCTGTGCCAGGGGCTGCCCATGCCCAGGGGCTGCCTGTGCCAGGGGCTGCCAGTGAAAGGGGCTGCCCGTGCCCAGGGGCTGCCCGTGCCAGGGGGTGCCCGTGCCCAGGGGCTGCCCGTGCCCAGGGGCTGCCAGTGAAAGGGGCTGCCCGTGCCCAGGGGCTGCCCATGCCCAGGGGCTGCCCGTGCCCAGGGGCTGCTGGCCACCACCCCAGCCAGCGCTGCCAGGTGTGGGTGCCCTCCTGCCCCAGGCCAGGCCCTGCTTCCCAGGGACTGGGGGGCACCTGAGCGTGGCCTCGGCCGATGGGGCACCTGGTCTGACATGGGCACAGCCACAGCAACACAGCTCCGGAATTCTGCTGGGAAACAAGCCACGGCTACCTTGGGTTTTTGTGGCAGTTTGGGAACACTTTGTGAAAACACCGGCCCTTAGTTTGCCATAAAATGTCGATTTTGATACAACTGCCTCTTTCCCAAAACAAAGGACGGGCAGGTTGCAGTACAGGCTGGACCCAACACACCTGAACAGTGACGCAGTACCGACACACATGAGGGGCGGGACAGTTTTTGCCTGTGGTTCTGTGCACGCTCAATCCACTACAGCCAAATTAACACCAACCGTCTAATATCCATTCAAGGTTAAAAAACCAGGCTGGGTACACTGATCAACTCATTATAAAATACTCTATCACTTCTTATTTGCAAACAAATTAGGTGTCCAGCAATTTATCATTTCCTGAATTAGACTTATCAGCTAAAGCACATATAATTAAAGTGCCATTGAGACTGCCTGAACACCCTGCTCCACCTGAAGCGCAGACAGACGGAGCCCGATCCAACCATTCCAAACAATTACACCCCACTCCTGCAGCTCTGCATCGCAAACACAGCTATCAGCTTCATTTCAACAGCACTGAATAATTACACCTTTAATAAACTGTCAGAGTGAGTGGGCTCCAAATACTCACTGACAAACTTCAAAAACTCTCTTGCAGCAGACCTTGGTGTGTATTAAAAACACTTGTTTAGTTACGTGTGATATTTCCATTAAATCAAATGGAACTGTCCACTTAGAAGGAGTAAAACCAGTGGCAGGACTGGCACTGCAGATTCTCTTACTCCATAAAACCTAAGCCAATATTATGCATCATAATCTAAACATACAATGTCCATAAATAAATAATACATATGTTTCATTTGTAATACCCACGTTGTGAAGAAGCCACCCGCACCTGTATCTTAGCAGTGTCTCCAGTGCCAACCTCCCAGCTAAGTCAATTTTGCTGGAGTATTATAGACTTCTGGACGCAGCAGATGCAGCTGGTGGGGATAAAAAAGGGTGCTCAGCTCTAGGAGTCTCTAAATCCTGGGAATTTTTTGACTATCATTGTATTAGATCCGTATCTCCAAATATCCTTCTGCATTTCTAAAATAATTTCCACATAGTGGTTTTGTCTTTCAAAGTCCTTCTGCCTAAAAAAATCTAATTTATTTGTAATCCATTTATTTCATGGCTCTGCCAGTTTTTCAGACCCACTCTTCCAGCTGTACATCTGCACGAGGCTGGGAAGTTCCACCTGGGACTGGTCTGTGCTGGGTGAATCACCTCACACTGCCCGTGTTCCCAGCTTCTGTGAGCTGTCACAACTCTCCTATGGTTTCCAGACAGCCTTGCCTCATTTTAATGCCACAATCTTTGCTGCGCAGTTGTTGTTGAGCATCAGCGGACATACCTGTAACATCTAGCACTGCTTCCTCACTCTTCTTCTTCTTCAGAGCAGCCCTTTCAGGTGTGAGACCAATAACAGTGGAACTATCAAAGGGGATAATCACTAGAAATTTACCACTAAAAAAATACAAATAATTTTAAAAATAAATGCTATTTTTTTTGTTTGCTTTTATTATAGTCAAATTAAATGCAATTGAGGAAACAACTGATCTGTAAGTGTTCATATATAGCTTTATATCTTGTATTGTTTACTTCTAGTCTCTTTCACAAGATTTTGGTATATTCAGATGGGTTTGTCTGTTTAGGTTTCATTCAGGATTGAGACTTGCCTACACGTCAGACTGGAGTAACTATTTTAAAAATTCTAAAATATCTAAATCCCAAGTCATTTAAATTCTAAATTATGAGGCCAACGTAAAAAAGAACTTGCTTGCAGTCCCGGTCATTACAGAAACCTCAGAGAAGTCTCTGCTAACAGCAACCAGCATGGTGCATTTTCTGGAACAAAAACAAAGTCCCCAGAGCTTTAATTTTTTTATTCTGAAGACTAACAAAAAAACGAGGGAACTTCAGCTAACATAATCCACTTCTATCACCTTCTCTTAATAATTTTGTTACAGCAAATGAAAAGTTGTATTCAATTTAAAAACATTATTTGGGACCAGTTAATTTAAGAAGATAAAAATTAACAAACAAAACCTCTGCGCTTTATATAAACATGTCCAGTGAGTAAATGAATAACCTATATGTAACCTAATGCATGAACAAAGAATATTTAATGCCACTTTTGACACTGACATATTTCACAAAAAGATTTCATATTTTAATTACAAATCAATTCAATTAAAAAAAAAACAGACAGAGGTTCTTTTTCTGAAAACTGAGATTAGTGGCAGACCAAGGAACCAGCCCAAGCTAAAGGAAGTGTATGTGTGCTGAGCGCTTATAAAAAGCACCACTTATCAATATTCCTGAACGCAAAGTAGAGCCTTCACAAAGTCATTAATCACGCTGTTATTTAATATTTCTATTACTCAAGCACTCCGGAGGCCCCAATCAGGATAAGAGGCACCCAGCTTGGCTCTGCACCAGTGCAGGAAGGAGGCTGCTGGAATTCAGGATTCAGAGCCGCAGCCCAGGGCCCTGCTCTGCAGTCCGCCCCAGCCTCCTTCAGGGCAAGGGCTGAGTGTGCTCAGAGAGCCAAAACCCCTGCTGAGGATGCTCCGAGGGCTTCAGAGCCAGTGCCAAACACCCGGCCATGCTGTGAACATTCACCAGCTCCTCAGGATAGGAAGGGACAGAAAGGAAGTCCTATTTCTAACTGTGAGTGCAGCAGAGGGTGAGCATAAGTTCCCCTCAAAAGATACACAGGTAAATGCTCATGGTTATTTCAGTGTTGAACCTTATGGAGAACCGAAAATCCCCAGGAAGTTAAAAATTTTTGACAAGCTCAAGAAACTATCCAAAGATCCAGATTTATCATGTGGATAGTGGCAACACTTCTTGAATTTCAAGAAACAGAGCTTGAATCTCAGGTTGCAGAAGTAATACGCAAGTGCAGAATATTATTTTTCATCTGTACTGTACAAGCTGTTTCACATTTACCTTTGCAGCTGGGGCGGCCGGCAGAAGAGCAGCACCAGTAAAGCCCAGGCTGCTGCGCACAGGACAGCGCTGCCGCTGCCAGCTGTGACATGGGACAGGGCTGCCCGCAGCACTGCGCTGGAACTGGGACCCAGCCTGCATGGCTCTGAGCAGATGGCAACACTCAGGATGTTCAATACTTCACCAGTTCTCTTCCAACAAAAAAAAACCAGGCACTTTATCTTGGGGGAAGCTAGTAAGATCTGTGACTCCTACTACATGGAGTTGATGCTAAATAATTTTAATTTTGAAAACTTTAAATCAATACAGTATTTCATTGATATGTTCTTACATAATACACTCAAGATGACAAATTCAATTTGATGAGGAGGCATTAATGCCCATTTCATTTAGCATTATACAGGTCATCTACAAATAGGAAAGTACCATGTGGTAAAAGGTTGTATTTAGCATGTCACAGTCACTGGTGGTTGTTTTGTTTCTCAGAGAACCTTTGTAGCTGCCTCAAAATAAGAGATGATTGATTTACAAAGTACCAAATTTCAAATTTCATATTCTAGGACTAAACATCAAATAATTGGACAAAGCTGTCCCCTTGTCTGACCCATCACAATCAAGCCCCTTTCAAGGTTGACTGCCTGCATAAGAAATATGTGCATAATTTCATTTTGTCTCCTGTCCAACATCCAATGTTAGAAGTTAATTAAATTGCTTGTCCATTGTATTCATCCACTTACAAAGTTAATGATATTCTGTTCTTGAATTAAAGAGAATTTTATAAAGCCTGCACTATGGAACCTGGCATGCTGTACACCGAGGAGCTGAACCCTGTCATGGTTCCTGATTGCAGCTCTCCTAATTAGGAAACAAAATGAATGTTTCTGTGTCTGCCAATGCAGAGGACAAGTCATTCCAACAGCGAAGGTAAATGCTCTGTACAATAGCAACTTAATAATATCCCATGTTTGACTGTAATAAATTCTGCAGGATTAATAAACCTGTTAAATTTTTAAATTAACATAATGAAGATGAACTGCAGAAGAACAAGGCAGCCTCAAAAGACGGTCACAGGTTTGAGGCACAAAACAGCTTCTTGCAAGGGCATCAACCCTGAGGACACTGAAATCATCTTTTCTCCTTCTTGCACAGATGAAGAACAGTGCTGTGGCAATCTGCTGGAGAAGCTGGGATAATTAATAATTTCAGCTGTATCCCTCTGGTGTCTTTGGCTTAGCTACACTGACCTGGTACTTCTGCAAGTGTCCTCCTGGGCAGCCACACAGCCAGAAGCGTAACACAGCTGCAAATCCAGTGCCTGGAACAGCAAGCTTGCTGTCCAGGGATGCTGCTGGTGACAGCACTGACCATCATGAGCCAAAGCTAGAATCCAGCACAAAGCCTACATGCCACGTGAGAAAAAATAACCACAGGGTTACGATTTTTTTCTACTCTTTTTGTTCATGGTTATTATTTTACTCAACCATGAGGTCGAGTAGAACCCCTCAGCACGCTGCCCTGCACACAGTCCAGTTTCAGTATAATCTTTTCCATATTCAGAACGAAGGTGCCTTCCAAGGCTGATGTCCTTGGTGACCCAGTTTATCTCACCTCAGTCCTTGCTCTGAGCAGCCTGAACTAGCCTGCTTGTGGCAGGGGCTTGGAACTGGCCGGGCCCTTCCAGCCCAGACTGTTCTGGGGTTCTCTGATTCCTCCTGGCGCTGCCCGGGTGACAGTGCTGGAGCTGGGACAGAGCCACGGCAGCGGCACAGGGCCAGGACACGGCCATGGCAGTGGCACAGGGACAGGACACGGCCACGGCAGCGGCACAGGGACAGGACACGGCCCCGGCAGCGGCACAGGGACAGGACACAGCCATGGCAGTGGCACAGGGCCAGGACATGGCCACGGCAGCGGCACAGGGCCAGGACATGGCCACGGCAG
>WBMY01005666.1:226750-247561 GCA_013397315.1 Donacobius atricapilla
GCGGCCGTTCCGGGCGGCCCGCACAGCCCGGGGCCGGGCACGGCCGCAGCGGGAGCTCCCGCCCCAGCGCCGGCCGGGGAGAGCGCCTCCAACCCCTCTGGGCTCTCGGCCTGCCGAGAGACGCCTGGAGCCTCTGCAAACACGGCCAAAACTGAAGTGCCTTGGATCACCATCATTCCGTACTGAGAAACAAAGGCAATGAGAACTGCCCATGTCTGAAAGCAATCTCTACTGAATGGTTCCAATTTAATACAAAATACTTTACAGTAAAAACCAGAAAGTCTCTCTCACAGCTTTTGTCTTTCATTTGATGCTGTTAATACAGAGAGTTAAACCCTGTTAAGTGTCGCCGGACTGACTGAGCAAACCAAACTGACCCAGTGCAGTGACTGCACTGTCATGCTCTGGATGCTGCCAGTTCAGCCAGAGACAAAGATGCAGATGATATGCTTTTTTAAATTATTATTATTGCTAACAAGGAGCCAAACCTGATATCTCCTAACAGGCTTCACTTCACTGAAATGAAGAGCAGTGTGATTTATGTGATTATCTATTTTAAGCCCTTGTGCCCTTTGTACCTGTTACTGCACTGATTCCATAAAGGAATAGTGATATAAACCAAAGCAGCGAGAGTAGAACAATTCAAGCTTACTCTGTCACAGTTCAGTAAAAATACCGAAAACTGAGTGACGAAGAATTTAAAAAAAAATTCAGTGTATGCAAACTAAAAATAAAAGCATAAATGAAAACGTGCAGCATGTTTGGTTTAGCAAACGTAAGAAAACATCAGGATTACTGACAAGAAACTAATTTTCCTGGAATTATATAGAATAACTGGATTATGCAGAATAACTGAATGCATGCTGCCATTTTGCATTTCTTCATGTACACTTCAGAGCAATATTTTATTGTAATTAACTTTAAATTATGGTCAGCATTTTCTTCAAGTGGTTGCATTTCCAAAATAAAGCTACATGGACCAATCCCAAAGATGTATTTCAACTAATGTAACTTTTGTGAACTGAAACTCATTAAACGGTATTGGCAAATCAATAAGGACATAAAGATGTAAAGCCTTTCTTCAGGAAATAAACTAGATTATACTCTTCTAATCTAAATACACAGTTAAGTCTATTGATAATTAAACCACATGGAAAACCTGCCTTGTTATTAAAGTCTCTTCAGAATGTCCATGCAAGTTGGACATTGTACATATATAAGACATTTATATTTCTACCTTTCAGAACTTTCAATTTCAATTAAAATCCTGTAATTTTTATTGGGAATCACATTACATGCATGATAGAGATAAGTTAATTAAAGGACAATCAATTCTAAGAAATGGCCAACAATGAACCTAACCAGTTTACAAATTACCTACTGCCACTCAACCAGAGCATGCAACGTCGGTGGACAATTACAGAAAAGCTTTAATTGATTTTTAAAATTTCAATAGTACCATACAATTTGTACATTCATAAGTACTTTGCTTGGGCTGTGATTTTTAGCATTAAAGGAACTGCTGAGACCACCACTGCAAATTCCTGGATGATGCAGAGCCTGGATTTAAAGCTCAAAGCAAAGCTGACACGCCTTGTGCACCCCAAACCAGCCAGGCCTGCATCTGAACTTGAACAAATACCCAGTGTATGTGGTGTAATGCTTGAAGATAGTAATATTTTAAAGGAACTCATTCTTGACTAAGTACAGTTAGAAGGCATTTAGCGCACTCACTTGAAGTTTGTTAGACACAGGCAGGTTCCACTGCTCTAATGGCAGACAAGAACATTATTCTCTGAAAATTCTGACAATCCAACTGAATTGCTAAAAAACAACAAACTGTCACTCTCTGGCTCACTTTCAATATAGCGAACAGGACTCCTTAATGCTCTTTTGCCTCAACATCCTACAAAGTCTGAACAAAAGGTTTGCTATGACCTGTTTCCACTCCCTCCTTGTTTCACTGTGGGGAGGAGAGACAAGCCCCAGAGCACCAGCTATGAGAAGCAGGAACAAGCCAAGGCTGAGCCCCCAGCAAAGGCATCTTCTCACTGTGGAAATGCCAAAAAAACTACATCCTGCTAGGAAAAGGAACGCCAGTGATTCTGCAGCTGCAGGTGGGACACTTGTAATGTGCAGGGAACTAATTCTGTGCGGCTGCCCTTGTACCACAGACATCACATGAAGTGAGCAGAAAGCAAATGCTGGCTCACTCTTCCTGATCGGCTCGTCCTGCTGCGAGCCTGGAGATGAACAGGGCACCAGGATGGACGTGCCCATACCTGCCAGCTACCCCGGCACACCAGCTTGGATTTATCCTGAAACGGAAATCCAGCTTTGTGGCAGGAGAACTTGGAAGGATGCCACCCTCCCTGCAGAAGCTCATTTCACAAACAAAACATCATGAACAGTTTAGGAAGAACCTGCTAGAAATATATTTGCCATATTTTGCTTGGAACTGTAATCCACCATTTCCATTAAAGCTTTACCTTTGGAAGTCTCAGATGAACTTCAGCTGTTGAACTGCCACAAGGGAATTCAAGGTGCTGAACTAGAAAAAATACAACTGTGCCCAAAGGCTAGACCAGCTTCAGGTGGGGGCCTAGCTTACAAAGGCAGCACTTCAATGTGTACTCCTGACTTCTAAAAAAATAAAAAGAAACCCAAAACCATAGTCTACAGAGCCTATATGAAAAGTGAGTTACAATTACTTCATTTATTAGTCCTGTCACCACTGCCTTGCTCAAACCCTGTTTTTGGCCTTGCTAGCATCACCATATTACCATTGTTTTCTAGCTTTGAATTACAAAACAATAAAGAAAATATATTTTAAGCATTTCAAGAACAGCAGAGCATTTTAACACACTTCGTGAAGCTGATCCATCCATAACAAAAAGTCCACCGTACAAATAAAGCTCACGGCTCTGTAATGTGCTTCTTGATCACATGAAGTTGATAAAAGGGAGCTTTGGTGATGCAGGCTGGAAGCCTCCAGACTTGCAGCTGAGGCCTGACTTTACTACAGATCCCAAGGGCATTAACTGTAGATGTGCTCCCGCTCAGGATGATGCCGGCGTGTGGCACGGGCAGTGGTGGCACGGGCAGTGGTGGCACCGAGCAGGGCACGGCGGGCTCGGGGACAGCTCTGCCAACCAAGGTGAGGCCCGTGCCCAGGCAGCCTGCAATTACAGCTGCGCTCAAGAGCCACGCTGCGCTGCTGCACCACCAGGATCACCCTGCTTCTACACACCAACCTGAGCACAAGGGAATGGAAACAAATTTCTACTTTTTAACTCGATATGCTTTCTCACAGAAAACAGGGGAATTAAAAGGACTAAAAAAAAAGGGGCTCTTTCAAAGAAGTGCAAGGTATCAGTCAGTTTTACTGTTAGCACACCTCCAAGAAGGGCTTTTGGTCCTACAGGCTCCCACCTGGATTACCAAGCAGGCACCATCTGAAAGGAACGTTTCAGTAATAGTGGAAGTGAGAAAGAAAACCTCCATATAAATATAAGTAATAACTTGAATTTTATTTTAAAACTGGGAAGATAAAAATAGTCTGTATAAATCAAACAAGTTGTCTCTTCATGTCACTTTTATGATGGACATTAATCTTAGTTTCTAGACAGAACTGCTGTCTGATGTAACCACGCTTATTGACTTAATGGGAAGAAATTTATATTAGTCTAAGAAGCTGTGATGAATGCAGTCTTAAAGTTCAATGACTCAAACACTTAGTAACCTCAAACATTGACCCAGATAGACAGAAACTTAAATCTTAATCCTGGAGCATAAGTTTATGCTTCATTCACATTTTGTTGTCAAGGTATTTTGAATCTTCATGCGTTTCTACAGCTCCTGATGCGCATACGAGTGTGCACACCATTTCCACAGGGCGAGGGGCCGGCCGCTGCGGGGGGCCAGGCGCTGTGTCCCGCTGGCCTGTGCCCAGCCCAGGAGATGCAGCCTCTCCCAGCACCAGCGCCACGGCACACGGCTTGCCCACGCTCTTACAGCCAGTGGCCCCATCCTCAAACGCTTCCACTTCTTCTGGATTTAGGACCAGGTCTGACAAACAGCCTTCACACCTCAATATGTTAAAATACACGTGTTCAATGAAAAGAAACACTCCTTAATCTGAGATCAGATAATATCACTGCAGCAAAAGCTGCTCAGCTGCTGGGATGTCGGCAATTTAATGCAGCCAGCAGTTTATGGATCACAAATCTGATTTACCACACAACTGAAAACCTGTAATACTGATTCTTGCAAAGAACAAGGCTCGGGCTTTTGTGTAATTTGGTTTGGTTTAGAAAATAAGACAAAAAGTAATCCAAACCATTAGTGTCTTATGGTTCACACATTCAAAACTGGAGACCCCTGATGTGAAATAATACCTAAAATATCTGGAAGATCTAAACATGTACAGGCACCAGATGATTGATTTGTTACAGGAACTGCAGTGAAAACACCCCAATTGTACCCCCCCAACTAGTCTGAACTTAGAAGACAGTAGTTAACTAACTTATAAAATACATTTTTATAGCAACACCCATTCCATACATCAGGAGAAATTCCCAGCTGGATGTATCCTGAAACTATTTGAGTTAACAAAATGCACCCATGACAATCTACATAGGACCTTTGTGAGAAGATGGTGCGTGGAAATATGACTGTTCCGAGTCAGAAGGAACAAGGCAACCTAGTTTAATCTGATTATTCTGAGGTTGAGGCAACATATTAATCAAGTGGACAAAACAATTCTGTTAATGACATTCAAAAGGTACAGTACAATAATCAATCATTTACTATATTGCAAATGATAAAACAAGCATCCAGAAGGGTTATACTAATTACATGTTTCAAGTCAAATGAACCCATTCCATGCTTTGTCTTGTTTAGACAAATAGAGCATTCCTGCCATTTAATTATATTTCAGATGTCTATACCAGTGTCTGCAGCAATACATTAGCCTGCAAAGAACTGGGGATGGACTCTGCCCTCCAGGACAGGAGCACCGGCTCCACGCGGCCTGGCCACGCACCCCGGCAGTGGCGCAGGACGCGCGGACACTCGGACACATGGACACAGGGACACTCGGACACGTGGACACAGGGACACTTGGACATGCGGACACAGGGACACTTGGACATGTGGACACAGGGACACTTGGACAGAGGGATACTTGGACACAGGGACACACGGACAGAAGGACACTCGGACACAGGGACAGAGGGACACTTGGACATGCGGATACATGGACACGAGGACACTAGGACACAGGGACAGAGGGACACTTGGACATGCGGATACATGGACACAGGGACACTAGGACACAGGGACACTTGGACACACGGACACAGGGACAGAGGGACACTTGGACATGCGGATACATGGACACAGGGACACTCGGACACAGGGACAGAGGAACACTTGGACACACGGACACACGGACACTCAGACACACAGGAACAAGTGGACACACGGACACACGGACACTCAGACACTCGGACACGCGCCAGGCAGGGAGTCCTGGCCAGGCACCCCGGAGGGAGCGAGTGTCTGGCCGCTCGTGCCGGGGCAGCTCTGTGCCGGCACATCCTCCTTCACCTCGGCCACAGCTGCCCTTCCTTTCCAATTTACTTTGCTTGCACTCAGCAGCCGGAGCCCTCCCAGCCACGCTGCACTTCACCACAGCACAGCCTTCCTCACTTGCAGTGCAGGACTCAGCAGCTCAGTCTTCAAACAAAACAGGAACACTTTTAAGCAAAAACTACTAAACCTATAAAATCAGCCAAACCTACAGAGAACTGAGAGCAACCAAGTATGTTCCTAAGTCTGTAATTAAAAAAAAAAACCCAAACCCCAAGATCTTCCCCCAAATCCCAATCAAAACACCCTTTTGGATAAAATAGGTAAACACAGATTTCCTTAGTTTTCAAAAGGAAGGTTTTTTTTTAAAAAAAACAAGCACAAATCATTGCTATGTTTCAGAATCCTAACCCCATGTCTTTTTCTGTCTAGCAACAGATTACAGTTTTATTCAAAGCATTTGCCAGTGAAAGCAAAAAAAATGTATGCCAGAAGAAAATTCAATTTTCCATTTTCCTTCACCTTCCTCACTTCCAGGGACCAATCCCTCAGTTACATGCAAGAGTAATGACCTCCTAAGAAACCTACACTAACAAGTCCACAGATGCCATTGACTTCCATGAGCTTCCTTGGGAATTTACATACCAAATTAAAAAAAACCAATAATGCCTGGAGTCAATGGGGGTGATCTGGCTCTACTGTTCTCTTAAGAAAGAAAAATGTCCATTTTCAGAAAGAGGAACCTTGATTTTGAATTGCGATGACTGCAAGTACCCTGACTCACCCGGTATCCTGTATAGTTATGGTTTTCCCTGATAAAAATAAAATGTAAGGCATAAGGAAAACTAGCCTACTAGCTCAGGACAGGGTAAAAAAATAACTTTGCTGCTATGCATAAAAACACAAAATCAATTTTGTGCAATTCAGTATCCACATTTAATTTTGAATTTTTAAACTGTAAATTATCAAAATAGCAATACTTGTTTCCTAGCAACATTTCAATAAATTATCAGACAAATCCAAATCCTAACATGAAATTTTTAGCCTTAAAATGTTCCATATATATCTGCCTGGTCTTTTAAAGCATGCTCCCTACCAGAGTGGTGGCATTTTTAGGCTGGAGGTTTTACAAGGATTAGTCATCATTTTTGCTACTACATGCTGTATAATCACCCATGTAAACTCATGTCAGCTTGCCTTAAATTAACTTTAATTCCGGTTTGCCAAAGAAGAAAATCAGACTGTAACTAAATGAGGTCAAGGACTTTGAGGACCTCATCGAATCCCACAATACCTGGATCTCTTTATGAAGTCCGTCTGCTCATCATGAGTCACGCAAATGGGTGCAAGTATGGATGGCAGATTAAATAACTCTGTTTAATATTAGTCAGAAATAAGAAACAATAACTAATATTTGTAAAAAGTTACACCTGAAATATTCCACTCTGTCTTATGTTAAATGTACTTAGCAGAAAGGTCAGAGCTCCTGAATTTGCTAGATAAATAAATGTTGGTGAGGTGGATGAATCACTGGAGAATTGGTGCATGGCAGCGAATGAATAACCTGCAAATGCTTCCCAAACCCCATTATTTCCCTTTTTCCAGTAGGCCAAAGATTCATGTCCCTGCATGCCGCCAGTTCATTACGGAGAAATATCATTCCTCTCCTGGCACTCTCTGGGCGGCCTCTCAGCCCCACGAGGACCCTTTAATGTTTAATTCCCCATCATCTGCTCCAGTGAACAGCTTAATCTCTGCTTGTATGATCAATACTATATCAGTGTAAATTAAAATGACAATTTTAAAGTAATTAAGCCTGTTAATGCTCGATTCAAATGTCATTATTTGCACAAGGGATTGAGGAGAAATTACATCGTGTCCAGGGTGACAGGAAAATGTTTGAGCCTTCTCAATCCTGTTGCCGCTGTGCCACTGGAGGCTTTAGCAAAGCAGATTAACTTCTAGCTCCCACTGCCAGGATACCTATCCAATTTCAAAAGAGGATAACACAATTTGATAAATTTAATTCCAGCTACAAACTCAATTATTGTGATAATGGATGAAAACTGGGAGGAGACACTAAACAAGACTCACATAAAAAATACACTTAACTTCAGAATGAGATACAACAGTAATTGTTTTATTTGATTTGCTCTATCCCTTTTGAAAACCCTTTAAATAATTGTGATTGTTAGAAGAATGGCCAGCATTTATTAAATAGCATGAGCTCTAAGATCAAAGTGGCTGCAGTTTAAAGGATTTTGGTCACAATGGAAATGTTTGCTACCCTTCGTTGTACAGCTACATTTATTAGACAAGTAAAATTACATCATTACAGTATTGGATCTCATAAATAGATCTATAAAACTCAACTACACTCAGATGAAATCTCAGCCCATTCTACGTGCTGGCCTTTCCAGACCCTACCTTGACAGCATGTAGTCATTTATTATTTCAAAGGAAGATTTTAATAGCAGAAAACCTGAAACTTTATGAGACAGCCATAGGAGTGGGTTTGGATTTCAGGCCTGACCAGTGGAAAGTGCAGCCAAGCTATTGCTATCTGAGCTCATCTTTAACCTTGGGATACAGAAATCCACAGCAATTTAGGCAAAACACTGGACAGAGCCATCAACATTTTATATTTTGAAGTTGAAGCAGAGAGCAAATGCGAAACACTGAACGTCATGGTTTCAACTCAATGGTAATGAAGAGTCAAAACCTCTTTTGCAAAGGAAATTTCAACAGCATCATACTCCTACTGCAAAGGTACCACCAGCCTGCGAGGTCCATCAGCATTCCTGTCACTGGATATTGTTTAATAAATTCAGTTTATCTGACCGTTTGCATTTCCCGAAGTTCTCTGAAATAATTATATTGAATTTTTATTAGTGCACATGAAACATTTTTGGCTTTCACTTCTTTGAATAATAAATGGCATATATTAAAGTGCCTTACAGGTCTAATAACTTGCATCAGATCCATGTAGGCCTGTCTTATTAACTTTTAGTTTAAATTACAGCAGAATTCATCAATCGGTGTTTCTAAAAAGCAGACTGCACACTGCCATAGACTCTCAGGAAAAATGGATCTCAGGACAATTAAAACATCTACTGTGTCTCGAGTATTTAATCAGAAAATCTATCAACCCGCAGATTTTCTTAGATGAACTGTCTAACAAAAGAACCCTGAAAGGGTAACCAAAGCCTATTAAAATTTTTTCACAATGATGAAGAAAATGGAAAGAAAGAACTGAGCTTTAAAAACAAGCTTAAGTTTTTAAATTAGATTTGTTAACTCTAGCACAAACAGAGTTCGGAAATTAAAATTAAGTCAAGCTGATGGAGTGGCGTGCAGGAGGCTTGGTGCTCCCTCCCTCACCTCTTACACACAGCAACTGCTGCCGTGGCACAGCTCAAACCCAAGTCCCGGGTGCCATTTGATGTAACGAAAAAGAATAGCTGCAGGTTCAGAACTGGGAGGCTCCAGGAATGCTACTGTGAGTTAATTACATTTTGCTCTGACAATGAAATCTTTAAATTATAAAGCTTCTGCACCAAAACAGAACCAAACTGCTATCTTTAAAAAAAGACCAGAAAGCACATCAAACGAGTGAGGCCACTGTTACTCTGAGATTTCTCAATACCTCCAACTCTGCTTTACCCTCTCTCTTCTCACATCAGTGACAGCCCCCAAGACTTGGCTGCTGCCACAGCCTATGGAAACACGCATGTGTCAAGCAGGGGTTACTCTTCTTGGAGAAACTTGGAAGAGGAAATGAAACAGACATTTTTGGAGAGTTTTTAAAATTAAATTAGGAAATATGAAGTAACACTGTTTTCATACCACAGTGGAATTATCACCCCTAACAATTTTATGCTGTATCTGCACTGACAGCTTGAAATATTTCCCCCATTACACAGCACAAAAAATTAATCCAGACATGAGTCCACATATGGATTCTACAGCTAGCTAGTTGAATTCATAGAATATATATTAAAAAGGAGTAACATCTCAAGAGTATTGAGCAAGGCACTTCTCCTGAAGCATCCAGCTCGCTCCCAAGGCAGAGCAGGGAGCATGGTTCAACAAGGGTACAGGTGAGGACAGCTGCCTAACCCCACTATTCAGAACAGAGCTCATTGCCTGCTGGCTGGAAGGAAAGAAAGAAAGAAAAATACAACTTTCAAATTATTGCCTGAATAGACTATTGGAATATTTTCCTTTGTACCCCACCTAAAAGCTGGGCACACGCTACTACAGCTTTTCTAGCTTGCATTACTACTAGGGCGTGTTAAAGGACATCCCACTGTATGGAGCATCACATTAATTGTTTCCCTATGTACATAATAGCTCCATTTATCATGCACATGTTGACCCATGTTGGCTTTGCAAAGCTTTATAATCATCACTGATCTCAGTGCCTGAAGAATGAAGGAAGCATAGGTAAAATTTACTCCAAGGGACAGATTCATTCAGAATTATTAAACATACCCTTTGCTGTTGAAGAAAGAATAAGTGTTCAACCTCACTTTGCTTTTCAAATTGCACTGGCAGGCTTTTAAAGAAATAAAACAGGTCAGTAGAAACAAACCAAACGTTACTGAGAGTCCATCAGATTTATTTATCCTCATCATTGTCCTGTTTGAAAGCAACTCTTTCTTTTAATACTGTATCTAGTATAAGCTGTTTTTTTTCTACTAGGCTTTTATTAACCTGTGAGAAGATAAGGAAAACCAAATGCTTTAACAGATTATTAATCTAACTCGATCATCATTCCTCCTATGCATATTTGGTTCGTTTAGCACCTGCAGTAATGAGGGGCTTCATCTGGGTGACGAGGGTCTTTGTTCTGTGCTGGCAGCTCCACCAGAAGCTGTTCACATCAGGTACCCATCTTGGGCAAAATAAACCCAAACAAACCCTTTGGTGAGGCAGCAGATGGCCACGTGAGTTCAGCCACTTCAGCAGAACCCATCCAAACACACAAAGGACAGCAGCATTTTATAAGAAATGACTCAGACTTTTCTACAGTTTGATAAGAACTCGATGAATTCCATGAACACAGGTGACAGTTGTTCAGTTGTAGGGGGTCTCAGACCATGGAGTGAAGAGGCTCTCAGACGCCAGGAGACATCCTGGTCCCGGTCCCAGCACAAGACTGAGCGCCTGCATGGAGCAGGATGTTGAACAGAACCACAGATCTGAATTCTGAATCAGTCACTGTGGCTCTTTGGCTCTTTCTGTTCACTACTTCAGTGGCCTTCTGTCAGGAAATGCTAACAAGCCTTTAAGCTCTTTAAGAGCTTAACAATTTTTCAGTTTGATCCTATAGATTTTGTGCAGAATATTTGTTTCCCACATGTGGTGCCATGACACAGCACTCAATCATATTTGTCTTTTGCCCTGATATATGGTCCAACCACAATACACTTGGTCAAACCTTTGCCAGCCTGTCAGTTACAAATTTTTCGTACTCTTTATGGAAGTCCAGTGACAAGTGATTGAATTAAAAGACAATCTAGGCATAACACTGATCTTAACAAAACCAGACAAACTAAACACAACCAGCAAGACCTAAACAGCTACTGACTTCTTTTTTTTTAATATCACAACCAGGGGTAGGTTGCTAAGGACAATGTGAGGTGACCAAGGTACTGCCACAGCGCTGCAGCAGCTGAGGATGCCCCTGCCATGTCATCTCTTCACCTCGGCACTGGCACTATCAGGTGTCAGGGCAATGAGGTTCAAAGTTCTCCCTTCTGCCAATGAAATAGAAACATTTTTGAAAATAGAGAAAAATACCCAAATAGATAGTGGGACTGGACTCTCTTTAATTTCCAAAGTAAACCAGAATCTAATATTGCTTTTCCACTTGGAAATATTCCTAAATAGGAAAGGAGAAAAGTTTTAGTGCTGCTGCGTTAGACACAGCTGTCAAAGGTGCCCACAGGACAATGACTGCAAAGCCATGAAGGAGGGAGTCAACATTTAAAGACTGTCAGGAATTCTTTCCTGCTTTCCATGTCTACATCGCTGCATGTAAAGCTGCGGTTTTTTTCTCTTTTACTGGTTCCTTGGCCTACACTCTTAAAGACTTATTCCCTTCCCATTTTTTTGATTACTGAACTGGACCTTTTATGAACAAACTCTAAGAATATCCATTAACCTGCAGTCAAAAAATGTCCCTGAAAATAAACACAGGAACTTTGCTATTTAGCACACACAAAGAGAAGAATATCAGATTCACAAACTGCATTTATAACACTCACATTAGTAAAAAATCAAATTTCTTTTTTTCCCTTTGCCTCCCCACAAGTGATCTGAAAGGAAACCGATTTCCCAGGACATGGGGAACCCACCTGTGAGCTGGTGGTTGATAAAGGTTCCTATGTGTAAGCCTTACAGCCCTGGGAGCACACTTATGCGCCGTGTCACAGGAATACCAGAAACACCGATGCGGGTTTAAAAAAAAAGAAACAGTATGAACCCCAGGAATTTTAATCAAACTCCTGCACACTAACAATAGCTGATGAATAACCTGGCTGACAAAAGGCAGTTATGGAGCAAAGTGGACAATGACCAAAACTACCATCAGCTCCAACAAGTAATTTACAGATATCCAGTTTTATTCCTCTTAATTGATCACGTTTCCTTGAATGAAACAGAACAAACACATGATCCAGGATAGGGATCTGGGAAAGGAACACTGCAGAATGGGAACTTGCGCCTACAGAAACACACGAAGGTGTGAAGGGTGACTCGGGGGGTGCAGTGAAGGCTCCGCAGGACAGACCCAGCGGCTTAAGGGTCTTCTCTAACCCTGACAAAGCCCAGGTCAGGGCTGTTCATGGAAGAGGCCCCTCCCATGGCCACTGCAGCTCTCCTTTCCTGACACCTTCCAGCACGGAGCCGGCGCTCTGCCATCGCTGCAACGGCTGCCAGAGAACAGCAACATCAATAAACCTGTTCGGAAGAACATTTTGATACCTAAAACTCAACTGGCCGCTTTTTAAGAGAAAATGACTTTTTAAAAATGCAGGTGATTGTATTTTACCCTTTCCACTAACCAGCAAGACCTAAATACCTCCAGCCCCAGAGTACACAATGCTGCAGCACCAGGGCCTGAGCAAGTCCCAGTTAAAGAGCTCATTACACCGCCGCACACCTATTGCTGTTCCGATGTAAAATGAAGTTAAACCAATGAAGCAAAAAGAATCCATCTAATGCTTATGCTCTGTGATGCATTTCTGTGGGGTTTCTATTGTTGTTGTTGTTACAGTGCTTCTGTTCATTCTTATGCTTTAGTGGTTCAACTGCAATTTATCAGCCTGGAGTGGAAAATACCTGGCACCTACTTAAAATGCATGGAGCTAGCAATAAAATTAACCTTGTGGCAATTGTTTTCCCACATGTTTGATAGACCAATGTCAGCTCATCTGTTAGAAGGAAATAAAAAAGTCAAGTCTAAATGTACAAAAAATTATGATGGAAGCCTTAAATAAAGCAAGGGTAATGCAAGTTTATTGAGTCAAAAATCAATCAATCAATGACCGAGTGGATTAGGAGCACCTCATAAGCCCCAAAGAAATAATTTGCCCAAACACTGAGATTTAACGGTAGAGGACCAAATTCCAGCACTTTTAGGAAGTAAGTAATGAAAAATCAATTTGAAAGGAAAAACAGATCAAGAACCCTGGATTCTGACATGCCGACACATTTATTGCTGAATACCATTTCTTGGCTGACCCGAAAACTTCGGAAGGTGTTTATTTACTTTCAACACCTTCCAGAGATCAATATTTTTAATTTGGATCCGAGTTATTATTTTTCACATCACAGCATCGGGGAGTGGAGTAAAGTGGCTCATATTTTAGTGCTAAAAAGATCGATATGACAGTTTCACCTTCACTGCAGCCCCCCGCAGCCGCACGGGTGCACATCATCACGTCCTGCAGGGGGGTGCAGTGCCGCGGCACAGGGAGCAGGTCATCACCCAGCCCCAGCTCCAGACAGCCCATGATTTACCTGGTCATGAAGGGCCTGGTGCCCTTAGAAAACCAATCTTGCTTCTCCCACTTTATCAGGCCTGTCTCTTACCCGGTGTACGGGAAGGGGGAGGGAGCAGGATGGGAGAGAAGGGGAAGAGAGGGAGGGCAGGAGCAGAGCGAAAGACAATCAGTTTCACAAAGCGGATTACGTCCCTCATCGTAAATGCATCCATTCGTTTTTACCTTCCTTGAACCAGGGCACATCCGTAATCGATAATTAATTTTCCATAAATTTCAAAATATTGTTCTGGTGGCTGGAAGAAGTGGAGTGCCTGGGGGAAGCGGGAGGGAGGATCCCTGTGGCACGAGGGGCTGCTCGTGGGCTCCGGTGGCTCCATCGATCGCTGCGGGGCTGGGGAGCAGGTGGGGAGAGCCAAAGGCTGCCCGGCCCCTCCGGCCCTGCGCCAGGACGTGCTGCTGCTCCCGCAGCCCAGCCTGGCTGCCCTCCGCTGCGACACACCGGCTCCAGAGGCACCTTTTCCATACAGCCTCGGGGCCCCAAACCTCCCTGTCCACAATGGCATCACCCCTCCAGGGTAGGAGACAAAGACGCTGCGCAAACACCAACACAGCACTGCAGGAAGAGGATGAACGTTTCTAAATACGGAGAGGAGCATTAACTGCAGGTTTTACTGGACACAGGTCAGTGACGCGGAGGTCAGCGATGGGATGCGGCACGAGAACCGCCCTGTGGGACTTGCGGCTGGCAGAGCTTGGAGACTCAAGCTTGGCTGGGCATGCACGCACTGCACAGATAACTGCTGCAGGCTGACTATGGACTCAGTACTGTCATGATCACAGAACCACAACTCAAAACCAAGCACTAATTGGACCCCCCAAGTGATTTTGTAACAAAACGGTGATGTCCAGCCCCGAGTAGTCATTGGTGCTACCATAACATAGCTGTTACTTGTTATTTAGTGCAGTAATCAGTCCCTTAAAAGCACAGCTCACTTCAAACCAAGTGGATAACAAAATGGGAAAAGCATCAACCAGTAAGAAGCATTTGTGAGGGAATATCATACTTTCCTCTTAGTGTGTCTTAGAAAACAATCATCAGAGACAAGGAGGAAATATGTCTCTGCAAGATGGGCTGCTCCAAGGAACACATTCTTTTCTCAGCATAATTAATAGCTCACGCTCTTTAAAAAATTGCCTTCATGAAGTCCTGTGCTTGGAAGAGTGATAAATGACAGTCATCCTCCTGGGGTGTGTTCCAGAATACTAACTGAAAAGTAAATGCAGGACTATTTCTCCAAATTATGTATCCGAGCTAAAGGTCATATTAAAGGAGCAGCTTTATGTAATGACATTAACTGAAAGCCAGCAGCTTCTGGCTTACTGACAGCGGCACTGCAAAGTCAGGGTAAGGAGACTTCCTCGCACTCGCAGGGACACGCGCAGCACCCAAGCACGCCTCTTCCGCACGGAGAGGGACTGACACCCACTTCTAAATTTGAGTCAATAAGTCCTTCTAGACTCAAGAAGTGGAGAACTGCAGCAACTGACAAATAACCCAAATGTGTGGATGTCCACCTGTGTTTTTGTGATGCTGTTTGGAAGGAACAGTCCTTGAATTGTACGGCAAAGCTTCTAATAGCCCAATTAAATCTTGCAACTCAGTAAGAATTCTTGGTTTGTCGATCTCTGTCAGTCAGAAACCAAAGGGATCCAGGCTGACAAATGACATTTTTTACTCTTATTAGAGCATTAGGAGATCAGAAAACAAACACTAAAACCTGGCCGAGACTAGCATTAGGATCCTGATGCCCCCAGGGGCTATTTGGAAGCCTGGCAGGGAACGTTTGTGAGCTGGTATCTCCCACTTGGGAGAAAGGCTGAGAACAGAGGACACGTCCAAGGCCCCTGGAGAAATATCTTTCACTGGACCTGCTTTGATGAAGACACATACCTTGGATAATGCTCCCCAGATTTCTCCACTCCACCATCCTTGCTATGGAACACATCCTTCCTGCTCAGCCAGTATAGACACACAGCATTTTTCTGGCCTGCTAATACCCACTGCATCTCTGAAGAAGACTTACAAACACTCTGCAAGCGGTATTTTGTTGGCTCATGGTTTAAGGCAAAAAAATGAAGTGGAGCTGTGGTGCACTGGAAACCTAAGAAATGACTGCCAAGTGACTGTCTCCAGTTTCTAACCTGGTTTAAGATTGGTTCATCTAAGTTTTTCTTAAGTTTGTATTTTCCAAGTGTTCCAATTTCTTTGCCTCAGATTTTTCTCACTCTCTCAGGACCACTGGAGATACTTTTTTTGGTCCATCAAAAATCATTTCCATACACAGAAGAATAACCCTTGTCTACATGGAGAAATTACCAGTCAATATGAATTTATAGCAAAGAAGCTGTTTTGCACTCCCACAGAAAACAGCAGCCTCCAAATTACATTTTTGTCCCTTCCTTCCCCATTTACCTCTGAGGCCTCTGGCCCACAGGCAAGTGTTCTACCACTAGTGCCCAAAAGCTAAATGGAGGCACCACCAGAAGGGAGTCCTTGTCCTGCCTAGAGGGTGAGCCCAGAGAGAGGACACACCGCGTCCAGAGAGAGTGCAGGCCCAGAGTGTGTGCAGCAGATAAGCTCTGGTTCAGCCTAGGAGTCCCAATGTAGAGATTTACACTCTCTTGTTCTCCGTTGCACAAAGAAATGAGTCAAAATGGAAATACTCCATCTTTTTTGGAGACCTTTTCAGGAATGCAAGGCATATAAGACTGGAGCCTTCCAAGCCTGGTTAGTAAACCATTACTGTAATTAGCTGAGAGAGACAAGAATTCTTGCAAAAGGAGTTAGAGGGTTTTGTGTTTTGTTGTGGGTTTTTGATATTTGTGTGTTGGCTTGATTGGGTTTTTTAGATTAAGGTTATGATACTTTGTCTTCCTCTACTCCCCAGGCTACATACATTCACTGATCATTAGGACTTTGTTCCCAGCATTCTCACACATTACCCACCCATGCAGACCTCCTTTCCTTACATGATTCCATACTCTGTGGTCCAAACCCCCCGAACTGCTTTACTGTAAGTGGTCAAACCATCAACCGTGAATTTTAATATGGGGGCCACATGAATTCTGCCCGGTTTCTGGGCAGCCCTATTTCCCACAACTTCTGTAGCTGCGAGCCGTACCTACAGACATGAGCTGTCCCAGGCTGCTTGCAGGGACACACAGTGGCTCACCACAGGCACATCTCTGACTTTCACAGACATTAAAGATCAGCTCTGACATTGTACGAGACAGATTTCCACCTTCCATGGTATTTTTATCATTTGATGTTCCCTCTTGGACAACCTGATGCCCTTTGCTGTCCCAAATAAAACTTCGCTCTTTTACTGACCTTGTTATTTGGAAGAAACAGAATCTACTTTTCCGACGCCGATTCCTGTTTACAGCACGTTTTTTCCTATGCTTATAACAAAGTAGGCGTAAGAGGAACCTAGTTTGAGGACAAAGAACATGGATGTCTGAGAACCCTAGTACAGTAACAACTTCCAGCGAAGAAGAACATGCCTCCTTTTGAGAGATGGGAGCCTTTTCCAAACATTGGGATGAATGCCCCTCCACTAAACCTAAGACAAAAGATGCAGAACCTGAATAGTCAGACTGGAAGGACACCGAGACCAGTTGCACAAGCACATCCAAACACCGCAGGCAAACCTCCTCTCCCCAGCAGCCAAGAGCACCTCACCCCCTTCACCCCTGCCAGGGAGGGACCCCTGCAGAGGACACCGCAACTGGGAAGGGTGTGTGGGTGGGCCAGGAGTAATGCCCATCACTTCTAGAACCAGTGTTCATAGTGATCTTACTTCATTCAGAAATCAGATTTTACATTTTTCTCCAACACCACCTTTTGTTTGCCTGGAAAAGATGGAATAGAATGAAAGGAACCCCAAACTCATTTACACTTTGATATGCACCAAAAGAAGGGAACAGGTAAGTACCCTTCCCAACTTCAACTGCTGTCATCCACCTCTGGAGACCTGGTATTTAACCTGTTTATGTGAAAAAATTGCTATGATTAGTTGCTTTTGTTCTGCTACATCCATTTATGTTAATAAATTACTGCCAATATGGCAATCTGTGTTCAGGGTAAAGGCCAGAAATGAGAGACAAAGCTATTCCTGTACAGTGAGCCACTCAGCAAACAGCAATATTTGGAACTGTTTGGACAGAGGCAACACTGTCTCAGCCAGAATTCATGAGCAAAAATCACTAAATTTGTCAAAATGACTAAACTCCACATTTCTACCTTTTCCTCTTTTGTTTCACACGCTTTGCATGTCAGACAAATTATCAGGAAAATACTCCTTGTTTGACATTTCACTGCTTAATGCTTTACTGGTGCAGTAAAACAAGACAACTGCTGAAATTATAGGAAAATAAATTTGTAATTTCTTCCTCATTTAGCCATTTTTGAAGCCTGTGTATAGGAAAGTCATTAATGTTATGTCCTCCTATTGACGTTCCAAGCCTTTCAAGGGATAACTAATGTTTTTTCTATACTCTTCCATGTGGCCAGTTAAATTAGACACATTATTTCTGTGCTGTTAGGGAACACTGATCAATAGATACTTGGAAAGCCCTCTAAAACGAAGTGGAAACACTTCCTCAGTGTCAGAGGGTTCCAGTTTGGGTCTGTATGCTGCAAACATTGCTAAATGTAACGGAGCAGTGAGAGTGTCTGAGGCATTTCAACACTCACGTCCAAAGCTCCCAGCACTGCGAGCTCTTGAAGGCGCGACACGCTGTCTGCTGGGCCTTTGTCACTGGCTTCTGCCCCTGGGAATGGCTCTGCTGCCAAAATCCAGGGGCTCCAGCAGCAGAGCCTGCAGGCTTCACCTGCTCAGCGCCACTCAAGAGCTGTGCAGAATCTTAACACTTTTCCCTTGGAAACTGGGATGTTCAGTATCTTTCACAGCAACAGCCATATCCTGGGACATGATCAGGTGAGATAACACAACTCCATCTTTTGCTCCCGTTAATTTTCATTTGATTGTGAAATAACAGCTGCATTCCCAGCCTTTCTGCATGGTATGGTGGGTGAGCAGTGCCGTGCGACCCGATTGCCATAGGATGTTCACGGTCAGGAGGTGAGCAGCCTCATGGATTGCCTTCTTTTTGGCTACAACTGCTGCATTATAACACTATTTCAAACACTAACAGACCCATTAATTTCTGTCAGTAAACACCATACATCTGATTTTTCTACAGTCGCACTGATCTTACTTAAGTACTAATTCAATGCCTCAGACAAACACATTAGCAAGTGCCTTAAGCAGCATTTCATAATTTCTCAAGCAATTATTTTCATATTTTCAAACCTCACATCTTTTCTTGAAAGCCAAAGCTGCTCCAAATCAAACATTTTGTCACACAAACCAAATTCTGCACATGCATTACCTGAAAAGAGCTGTTAATAACATGAAGGCTCTGCTCGACCAATGTGTAACCGGCCCTGCCCTTCACCCTACCACACATAAATGCAAACAGGATTTTGGACTGCACCATACCTGAGGCTTTTTTTTTTTTCTGTAAAGAAAAAAATTGGGAACTAAGTGCCCAAATTTCTACAGAAGACCTCCATGTGGGGCTTTGAAAGCTTCAATTTAAAACATATCCGGTATTACTTGTGTCAGATCCTCAATTACTTCAGCAGATAACACCGTTTTCCATTACCACTCCTCCTGTTCTGTTAAATGCACCACATCCTCCTGAGCATT
Organism: Donacobius atricapilla; assembly: GCA_013397315.1. Taxonomy (NCBI): domain Eukaryota; kingdom Metazoa; phylum Chordata; class Aves; order Passeriformes; family Mimidae; genus Donacobius; species Donacobius atricapilla. The sequence goes on from WBMY01005666.1 coordinate 246,129, forward strand.
TGGCAAGCTTTACACAAAATGCCCCTGCAGCCTGAGCCCTCGTGAGGAGCTGGGCAGCTGGGGGGCAGTGGGCAGCGAGGGGCCGCGGACCTGCGCACAGCCACAGCCCTGACCAGAGCTGGGGACAACGGCAGGGCTGCTGAGCCCTGCCCCGCAGCCTGAACAGAAGGCTGGCAGGGTCCCTGGGCGTTAGAAGGGAAGGGTTAGAGCCGAGCAGATACGCTCCACGACACTTCAGCGTCCAACACGCGTTCCCAATGTGCCGAACGCAGCACGCACAGAATCGCTCACAGCGAGCCTGCAGGGCAGCGCTGGGGGAAGGGACTGCTCAGGGATGAGCTGCTGGCAGCGGTCACCCAGCAGCCCTGTACCCTCCTTTCTGCTCGGGAAGCTCCCTGTCCCAGCGGGAGATGTTCACAGCGAACGAGGGTGGGCAATGGCAGCCGGGCACTGAACGCCGGGCCTGCGACGGCGAGGCAGCGCCGGCACTCGGGCTGCACCCAGAGCCACCCAGCAGGGTCCTGGGGACACGCACGGGCACACAGGGCACAGCAGTGCCAGCCCCTGCACTCAGGGATGCCACCATCGAAGCCACCAGCCTTGTGCCTGTACCAAGACAGCCTTTACCCTACAAAGCCTGTGCCCGGCTCCCCTGCCACAGTAATTTCCTTCTTTTCATCTCCAGAAGATTTGCTGAGTTCTTGGACTGCAAAGAAACCGTATTAAAATAAAAGGCCAGAACACAAAACTTTTATTCCATTCACAGTAAGTGAGAATCTCTACTAGCTGTGCTTTCCCTCAAAATTCGTTACGGTTTGAATGGAACAAATGTATTTATCAAATGGAATTATTCTTCAAGAGCTATGGACTTCTTCAAGTTCTGTGTTCTTCAGGTTCTATGTACTATAACAAAAGGGAAAAAGCTAAATATAAATGGAGAACTTTCATGCAAAAAGCTGGCAACAAGTCTTAAGCTGCCGTGGATTCCGAGTTATAGCCTTGGAAATATGTTGGCAATATCACTGGACTGTCAAAAGCAGAGTTGTCAAACAAACAGCAGATGATTGAGAAGATTTACTGCTTGAGGTAAGCGTTGAGCCAACCAATAACTCTTTCCATAAATCTTTGATCAAATTACTTTAAGAACATGCAGTAATTAAATATGCAACACGGCAGAAGCAAACAGAAATGCCACCTGCTCCTGTACCAAAACCAGACAGGTCTCCCAGCTCGCCCCAGCGCAGTGCCACAGTGACCCACTGCCGGCGGCCCAGGCGCGGAACAGCGCCCACAGCACCGAGCAGCGCAGGCAAAGCAAACCCGCGAGCACTGCCCATGCCCAGGCACCGTCCCCCGAGCGCCGCCGTGCCGCGCTGCCCGTGCGCGCTGCTGCCGGCTCCCTCCAGCGCCCGCGGGCCGCGCTGCCCGTGCGC
>WBMY01005666.1:257267-300976 GCA_013397315.1 Donacobius atricapilla
GCCCGGGCGCTCGGGGAGGACTGGCGGCTGCCACCTGAGAGGTGAGTGGCACACCGCCAGTATGAGCATCATTTGCTGGCCACATAAAAGGCTCATAATACACAATTAGTATCTCAAATATTCTTAACTAATACTTCCTTTTTAAAACTATTACTTAGTTCCTAGGCTATATAAATATATACTTTAAAAATATTTTAGTATTTATATTTAAAATATAAATAAACTTTTCCAACTCCCCTCCAAGATGACTTGACATGATTAAGTTGATCCAAACCTTTCCTTGTCTGGGAGGTAGAAGAGTTCTAACATCTCAATTCATTTGCTAGAGTGGATTTTTTTCCACCTTTACAAAATTTGTCAGTGCTGTTTAGTAGCACTTTAGCAGTTCTGTTTCATATTTTTATTTATGGAGCATCTTATTTACAAAATTTTTTAAATAACAGATGCACATACACACCTGTTAACACAGGAGGCATGGAAATCCATCGTGCTATTCCACATGTTAGTCTTGAACACTGCAAATATCTTAGATACTACATAGGATGCAATTACCACACCAAAACCCTAGAATATTTGTCTTTCCTCATACCTCAACTCAAATACAGTGTTTATAAATTTTCTGCTGTTCTGAACGCACATTCAGTGTTACTGTGTCCTGTGGACTTTGCTTTGTCTCTATTCAGAACTGCAAACACAACATCCGAATGTCTCTGTGAGTATCTCTGTACCTTTTATTCCATGGCTTATTGTGAATTAATGGACACAAGCTCCAGAACAACTTCCATTTTAAAAGGGAACGGTCCAAAACAATCAAGAATGTGCTGGTGCAAGCATACATGGAGAGAAGTGTTAAAATCCTGAATGGGATTCACTCATTTCTGATGGGTGGCACCGGGTTGCCCCAGCCAGCCCCAGAGCGGCCGTGCTGTCCATGCGGGCCCTGGGAGAGGAGTGGGCGGCTGCTCGCAGCTCCTGGCGGCAGCATCACAAACCAGCTCCTCTGCAGGGCTTGCTGCCCACGGGCTCGGGGTCACAGCGCCTGCCGCGCTCGCACTGCGAGCTCCAACCTCAACACACACAGGGAAGAACAGCTGGAAAAAGGGACTGCTCTCCCTTTCTGCTCATTGTCTTGCTGCTGGTGCCCTGCAACTCTGAAACAGCACAGACACAGTGAACCTTTCCAGTCCTGCTTTTAATTATTTCAATCAACAGTGACTACTATTACTGTTAAAGGTCTTAAAGAATCATAGAATCACAGACAGGGTTGAGTTTAGAGGGACCTTAAAGCTTATCTCATTACACCCCGTTGGCAGGAAAACCTTCCACTCCAGGAGACTGCTCCAAGTCCTGGCCATGCTTGCCTTGAACACTTTCAGGGATGGTACACCACAGAAGTTGTGGGTGTTTCTTTTAAACAGTGGAGAGAAACTGCCATTTGATGTGATGACAGAGTGCAAAATCCTTCATTCCTGTCTACACAAATAATCTCATTAGACAATCAAGCTCGAAGACAATGAATTAAAGATCAGCAAAACCTGACCTGCAGCACCTTCCACTGAGGCAGAGGCAGTCACAGGTCCCTGCTTTGAACTGGCAGCTCCCTGTGACAGCAGCAGAGCTGCCCAGCCCGGGGACACAGCAGCAGGGACAAGCCAGACCGGACCCTGGCCAAGGCTCCTCAGGGCACGTGCCCGTCGGGCATGGGACAGGCAGTGACAGCAAGGCTCAGCGCCGGCTGGCAGCACGTCCCTCCCTCCTCAGGGACACTCCTGGAACACTGCCCTCCATCAGTGCCCGGCACAGCCCGTCAGCGCGCCGGGGGGCTCAGCACCGGTGGGAGAGGGCGGGGGGGCTCCAGCCGCAGGGCCCTGCGAGGGGACGCCTGGCAGTGGTTTGTGCATGCCAGAGCCAAAGAGAACCCGGTGCACTGCTGTGTCCCGGTCACACAGTGCACTGCAGCACTGCCAACCCACACCAGGTCACCGTGCAGAAAGAAGGGAATGTCCTGCCATGGGCTCTGAGTCATTGCCAACAGTCCCTTCCTCTGTACCTCAGCTTCCCGGGCACTGAAACATCTTGACCTGCTTGGTGAAACATTCTGAGGTGAGCTGCTGGCAGTGCTACTGGATAAAGGGAAACAGTAAATACTCCCACTCAGGTGTTTGATGATCATTGAGCACTTCCATTAGCTCATTACTGCTGGTTTCTGCCAACAAGGATACAAGCAACTTGCTTTTAAAGCATGACATCATTGGTAGGGATGGAGAATGAGCCAGAGCAGGACCCAATAGTAAGCTTAATTGGAGGGAGAATTAAAAAAAAAAAGGGAAAAAAAAAGAAAAAAAAAAAAAGAGGCAAAAAAGAAGCAGGTGACAGACCAGATGTCTAAAAACACACCTGAAATGCAAGAAATTATACCCAACTGGGACGACATGCTTCTCCTCTGATATGTATTTCCTATCACAGATTTACAAACAACAAAGACACAGATGCTGAGAAGGTGTCCCTGTACAGACGCTCCTTTCTTCCCAAGGCATGGCCCAAGCGACCACTGGCAGCAGGCTGCCATCAGAGTTCAGCAGCAGCAAACGCCAAGCAACACTAAGTTTACCTGGCTGCTTCTCTTTGTTCACTGTCTGGAGAGCAGTACTAACCAAACACAGCCCGTGAAGCAGAACTCTGGAACAGAGCTCATCTGTGGACCCTAACACCAGGCCATCCCAATTCTCCATGTGCTTCATTGCTCCAAATCTGTTCTGGATTCCAAGTCCTGATCTTACCTACTTGGAGAGCTCTAGGAAGTCACCATCATCAGAAAGCAGTTGTAACTATTTAATCCTGAAAACCAACACATCCACTCTCACTGTTTCAGGGCAGCACACGCAGTAGCACTGACTGTGGACGCGGCAGGAATGTGCTGACATTGTGTCACTCGTTTTAACTGCTGTGGGTTTGCTTCAGGAAAAGCCCTTTTCACACAGCTAATGAAAATATAAACTGGTAAGACAAAAACATAATAAACTATTTCAGGTAAGATTTAGGCACAAACTATCTCGCAGTCGTGAACCATCAGTCACAGGGAGCCCTGAATGGGGAGTCCTGCAGTGAGACAACACTGAAGAACAACTCTACTGTACTGAAGCAGCAACAGAAAAACACTTCCAGAGTCTGAAGATGCAGGACACAGTATTTTTGTTTGCATACAAATCCTTGAGAACTTGAAATCATAGTGGGTATTAAAAAAAAGAATCATGTCATTTTTAAAGGGGAAACAGCGTTAGCTTAATAGCAGTGAGGTCCTTGCAGTGGCATTCCTTGCAGGTTAAACCACTAGAACATACCTGAATATTAGTTATGTCCTCTCATATAGTAAGTACCCTCCAACTAAAGCAAATTGGCTCTGCTCCATTACCTTTTACTAGTTTTCTACTCTTATGGAAGAACAAACAGTACATAATAATGAGTAATGAATACTTCAGAGTTGAAAACTCCCAGTTGCCAGAGGTTAAAGATCATACATGAGACCACATAAAGAATGAATTTGCATCCACAGCAGCACAATGTATTTACAAAGTTGGGCATTATTTTCAATTCTGGATATGCAAAAATAGCATTAAGGGAGCCACAATCAGGAGTTATTTTGGGGGATGTGGGAAACTAAGCAAGATGCTCCAGCACATCTGAGTATGAATACAGAACTGGTGAAAAGCACAAGCCTGACATCTCCTCATTGCTACAGGTTTGGACAAGGGATGGGGAGGGGACGCAGCAGGGCAGGGTGAGTCAGGCTGTGCTGGAACTGGGACAGCAGCCAGGACAGGACGCAGCCCCACGCTGCTGGCCAGGCCTCTCGGAGAGGGCAGTGTGGGCACAGGGCCAAGGGCACCAGTGTTAGACCTCAATCCAAGCAAAGCAGAAGACGAGCTTGAGCCTTGATGTTGTGCAAATAGGTTTGCTTAAAAAAAATAGTAAAATACAAGCTTTAGCTTCCTTGTGAGCTGTGAAATACAATTTAGCATGTGTGGTCCTAAAGCACTTCAAGTATTTTCAATTTCTCAAAGCCTGAAGAAGAGGCTCCTCCTGGGGACCAGGCACCCAGAGCCCTGCGGCACTCAGCTGCACACGGCCAGCATCCACCTACTCTTGTCAGGCCATGGATTCAAACCAACTACAAACAGCCCAAACAGCCCCCACCTGAGGAAAACACCCTCCGAAAAAGGGCTGAGACCTCTGCTTGGAAGTGCTGCAGGGTTTTTTTACCCCTTCTATTTAAGAAAACCCTTAATCACTCCTCTAGTTAAAAAAGCCGCATTAAATCAACTAAAATAATTAAACAACCTTTGAGTGGCTAGGTGGGGTTTTGTTGTGTTTTGGGGTTTGGGAATCTTTGGTTAGGTTGGTTTGGGCCTTTTTTGTTTGTTTTTCTTCCTTCTCTCTGAAGGGTAACACACAAAGTTCCCATGCAGCTATACCAAGATGACCTTTAGCTATTAGGTAAACTTTTAACTTCTGTATTTCTACAAATAAAGGTTCAAAATACTCTCAAATGCATCAGGCAACATGGAAAATTGCATTAGGGGAAAAAACCCTCTGGCTCCAAGTTTGCATCTAAAATGACCATGTGCCACAAATGCAACACAAAAAGATTGTTGCTAAATCAGTGCAGATTTTCAATAGCTCCATCTCCTGAACTCCTCCTACCCCAAACATGAGGCCCAGCGCAGATGGAGAAAGGGCAAGGGATGAGGAAGGAAGGAGTGAAAAGGAAAAAGAGTCCTAAGTAAATAAATAAGTCAATAAAAGTCCTCTCTCTGTGCTCCTACACCCTTTGCTTGCAAACAGTTTCCTTCATGTTCTTGGAGCTTGTTCCCCCACATTTTTTCCTCTGCACTGACACGGAGGCTACAAACCGGGCCATGGGCACTTTGCACGAGTGGGACAAAAATTCCCATGTGCATATTCTGTGAATATTCTCATTTGCATGGCAGCTAGTTCACCAAACCATCCCACTGCTTGTTAAGCACTAACATCCAGATCATTAAGCAGCCCATTTCTTGCTAAGAACCAAAGTCTTCCCTATCACACATTAAACACTCCAAAACACTGTTCTCGGGCTGTTTCCAGTCTCCCCCAAAATATCTTTCCCTCCTTGTTTCAAATGCAGGTTTTTGGGGTAACAATTTTTACTGGAAAGAGGACTACAGTCCAAACCCAACTCTTTCAGACCCAAGTTACCAGTATCCATCTGCAGTTAGGAGATGGGACACAATCCCCAGCACCAGGACTTCAATGGACCCTGCCTCCCTGTAAGGTGGTTTTTCCCACCATTTGATGCAATTCCCAATTATCAGGGCTACCGCGTGACATACTTGCTCACAAGCCTTTTTCCTTTTGCTTTGATTCCCGCAGATTGTCTTCAACTGCGAATACAATTTTCTGCTTTGAACATTAGAAGCCAGAGCCAACTCTGAAGACCCTGGGATCTGCAGCATCTTTCCCCCACAGTGCTTGCTTCTGCTCCTGATAGGAACGCAGGTTTTGCTGCTCAAGTGGCACCACGTGGCGTGGAGGGTGACAGAGCACACCAAGGCACAGTCCTGAGCAGCTCCACTCCTGCAGCAGCCAGGCCGAGGCAGGGTGGCTGTACCAGGGGGGCGGATGTGTTCCCTGCCTGCCGCTGCTGCGTGTTCCTGTCCTGGAGCATCCCCTCGGCGAGGCCCAGGACAGCCTCCCAGAGCCACTCACTGCCTGACATCCCGAATCCCACACACACCTCCCGGCTCAACAAGCCAGGCGGAGCACACGGCGTGCTGTGCCAGAGCACACCGACACCCTGGTGCTGTCCGGCTGTGCCCACTGCCGCACAGCACAGTGCCAGCGTGCTGCTCTCTGAGCAACAACCGCAGCTGCTGCTAACACCAGCCCGGGAAGGGTCTTGGAAATAATCTTTTTCCTCTTTGCTTTTCTTGGAGAAACTGTTTCATTTACCAGCATTAGATCTGCCACATTTTCTATGTTAACGATGTAGGATAGGATATTTGTAGATCAATGGCAGAAGTTAAAAAAAAATTAACCATGCGACATTTGAATCTTATTTTAGCCCTCTCTATGTTATCATGTATAGCATGAAATGCATACAGAATATAAGTCAATGGTAACACATAAGTGACTTGTATTCACCCATGACAGCAAATAAAATCCATTATTTTAATTTACTAGAACTTATAAACAAGTCCACAAAGTGCTCTTTAACCAATACGCTCTTTGACATCAGTTCAAAGACATTATGGGTTTAATCTCTAGAAACATTTTAAACTTAGAGAGGTAATGGTGCTTCCTTTTCTGTGGAGAACATTTTGACTGCTTACACAAGGACATCAGCCTCAGAAGTTATGCAAACTGCCCTGACACAACTGCATATGCAAATTGAATTCCTCAGAAGAATGGAAAAAACTGCCGTCTGCGGTTTATCTGGTTTCAAGTTTACAAAGAGGCATGAAGAGTCATTTTCCAGTGCTGCTGCTGAACCTCAGCGCACAGAGCGTGTGGAATTAAACACAATAATCCCTCTGAGGCTGCACATTTGCTGGGTCGCTCTGAAGCCGGAGCCAGAATGGTACTAAGTGACTTTTGGTACATGCACGTTTGTCTCTTCCCTAAGGAGCTTTTGGTCACGTTTGTTGTGCTTCCCACTGCGTTGGAGAGTGCGGCGTGAGCAGCCGGCCCACTGCCGGCACCCAGAGGGGAAGCAGGGAGCAGGGTACAGCCGGCAGCAGCCATGGGCAGCACTGCCAACTTTGTCCTTTGTCTATTTTCCCTTTCCTTTTCTTTTTTAAAACACAGTTCCCAGATTGCAGGGACAGAGGGCAGAGCTATGGAGAGGGAATAGAGCAGAACCCCCCCCAGCTGAGGGGTGGGCTCGGGTTTGCCTCAGCAATACTTTCCCTGTTCTTGACCCTGCACTAGACTGGCCTCGTGGAGCATTAGTGGATAACTTTATTCCTCTTTGGAATTGTGTACACACAGTATTTACTGGGCCAAAGACAGATCACGCTCAGTCACGTGTCAGTGGTCCCTGCCCTAAGATACCAGAAGCTTGCTCTTTTCCCCTCCCCTTCCTGTTTTCCACAAACTATTCAGAAGCATTTTGACAGTGCTCATCCCACGTCAGTAAACAAATTAACATAGAAGGAGTCTCCTTGATAAAGATACATAAATAAGTAATGTGATGATGAAAAACATGCAGCCATCTTAAAAAAAAGAAAAAGAAACTCACCCCAAAATAAATAAAGCGTTCTCTCTGCCTATTTGTATTGCCTGCCTACGAAGTTTTTCCTGAAGCTGTGGAGGGTTAGAATCAGAACTAGCTGAGACGCTTGCGCAGTGCAAGCACCATGTACATACAGCAGTGATCAACCAAGATGGAAGAAGAAAAATACAGAGATGAATCTGAAGCTGGCAGATACCGAAGAATATAAGAGTGGTTACTGCACCTTGGATTTTTGCAAATCTCTTACATTTGCCGGTAAAAGTGAATTGCAGTATTTTACATCAATGTAATAAAGGTCACAGGCTGCATTCATAACCTGAGAATGTAAAGATTCATGGGATGCTTTCAACTACAAAAGCGAAAGATGAAATATTGCTGATCATATTTTCTGCACAGGCTTTCACTTTGAAATTTGAACAGCACAATTTTGTTGTTTAACTCTTTTTCTGTAAGTGATGTAGGACTGGATAAAGGACTCTTGAGGCCCTTCAGGAGCAGGTGGCACTTCTCCATGGCCAGGTAAGGCAGGGCTTGGAACAACCTGCTCTATTGAAAGGTGTCCTGCCCCTGGCAGGGTGTGATCTCCGATCTCTAGAGGGTTTCTAAGGTCCCTTCAGGCCTGGCTGATGCAAACCACTGTGGGACTCAAGACTGCCAGCAGTGACAGCAGCTCTCACGCTGCTTCCCAGGGATGACATCTCCATGCAGTGCTCATTTCCTGTTATTGCTTTCATTTCCTGCTTATTGCCATATTTCTGCACGAAGACTGCAAGTTAAGCAAGTCTCTACTACAATAACACAGTGTGTGAGAGGGGCTTTTATACTCTAGAACATCCCTCACACCAGAAGGTTACAGCACATTTTATAACATGGATTCAATATCAATATTTTCACATTACCTAACAAGAAAATTGTTAAGAAAGAGCAGATACAGGACTGATGTATTGCAAACCAATGCCCAAATTTGTCATATTTCAATTTTAAGGTAAACTGGACTTCCCAACAGATTTTTTTTTGAAAGTACTCAAATATATATCTCACTCAGTAGATTTAAAAGACCATTTCGTGCCAAACTGAATAAAACCTGAATCTATTTTTTAGGCAGAGAATTGTTGATGAGAACAAATTGTGCTTATATGCTGAATTTTTATAATGATTACATCGAAATCCAGAAAGAGAGATATTTTTCAGGACTGTCTTTTACTATAAAATAAAATCACAATAAAATGGTGATTTCACAAAGCAAAAGATCCTGATGTTATTAATTAGGCCAATAAACAAAGATGTACAGAACTCCATGAGAAAATAAACTTTACCTTACCTGATAAAATTCCCGAAGCCAATTCTTCTGTAAATTGTCTGGCTGAAAAACAAAAGGCAAAAATTAATTAAGAGTAAGAGATATCTATTTTTACAAGAATATTGTGATATTATTGCTTTCCTCGGTGTGTTCAATAAGGGAGCTTTTTTCACAATTAAAGCAAAAAGTACAAACGAGGATGTTCCTCCATGATGCCACTGGACAGACCTCTCCCCTTCACTCCCGAGTCCCCTCTGATTCCCACCAAAAAGGCGCATTTGTATATGACTGCACAGCATTTGTACCCACACGTTTATCATGCAATGACACACTTGAACTATGGCCTGTTAGAAGGACATACTCATCACCTGGGGATCAGAAATTTCACCAGCCTGCCCACACCCAGGTGCTGCCACCTGAGCTTCAGGTGACACAGAGTTACTTCACACAAGTTGGTTCAGAGGAGTGACAGTGCTTTTGGGGATGCTCCAACCCATCAGACCTCCCGCCAGGGACAAACTGGGAGAAGCATTTTCAGATTGCTCCAGAAGTTATGAAAACTGAAGCAGCAAAACTGCAGTTAAGTGCAAAGTTCTGTCTTTTCAGCAACAGATCCCAACCTAGACATGATCACAGAGGGAGAGAATTGATTTGTTGAGCTGTATCTTCAACAACACAACTTCCGGATAACTTTGGCATCCTAGCGGGGAATAACAATACAAGTCAGACTTCCTTATCACAGCGGCGGCAGAACCTCCAGAACTGGTGGGAATCAGCAGAACGTATCAAACCAAAAACCAGAGATCCCTCCTCCCTGACAAACAGCTCTGACACCAACTGCCCAGAGGCAAATACACAGGCATGGAACTTCTGTTCTACTCTGTTCTCCCATCAAGTGTGCTATTTTCAAATAGCTGCATACAACTTTGAAACGAAAACTGGAGCAGGAGAAGCAGCACTGGAAGGTGCCCCCAAGTTCCCCTGCGAACAGGTCCAAGGGGGAAGGAGGGTGCTCAGGAGGTCTCTGGGGCTGCCAGCACGGACTCCCGTGCCCAGGCTGTGTGAGCCCTCTGCTGCCGGCCCCACTGCTGTGCCCTCCTCCAGCAGCCTCTCCTCTGCCACCACCACAGCCTTTCTTTCCACTTCTACCACTCTGCTACAATTCTGTAACCTAGCCCTCTGCCTCAGACTCCTCTCCAGCCACCTCACATAAATGAAACAATTTGAAGTTTTGAAGGACTGGAGATAACAATCGAGTAGAAAGATAATTTCTCTTCCTCTTATTTTTGTCTAAAAATAGACACATTATATTTCATGTCTTCCACAGACTTTGGACTTCCTCCTATCCTTTCTCTCCACATTCTGTCCTTCATTAAATGATCTCATTCCTTTTGTAACATAATGGAAATTAATCTTTTCCCTGTCCTCTTTGATGCTAAATACTTTCATACCCATTCACTGATGAACCAATTTCTCCCGGGTCACCAATCCAAACCCCACTTTATCAGTCACTTTTTTTCTGGCTATCCCCACCTCCAGCTCTGCTCCAGCTGGTTGAATCTAGTCCTTCTCACCTGCCCCCAGGGCAGCTCCAGCTCATGCTCTCAGGAGTCCACCAAAGAGCAAACACGAGAAACAAAAGAAAGCAAAATACTTACAGACATTAATGCTTTGTTTGGAATATCTAGAACTGTAGAGTGGTTTCAGTGGGAAGGGACCCTAAAGATCATCCAGTTCCACCCCGTGCCATGGGCAGGAACAGTTTCCACCAGACCAGGTTCCTTCACATGCTGTCCAGCCTTGGGCACTGCCAGGGATCCAGGGGCAGCCACAGCTTCCCCGGGCACCCTGTGCATGGCCTCACCTCCCTCCCAGGGAACAATTCCTGCCCAATACCCCATCTAACCCTGCCATTCCCTGTGTCCTGTCCCTCCATCCCCTGTCCAAAGTCCCTCTCCAGCTCTCTTGCCACTGAAAGGAGCCGTAGGTCTCCCCAGAGCCTTCTCTGCTCCAGGGGTCTCTCCTCTCCTCTCCTGCCATCCTCCCTTGCCCTTGCAGCTCAGGGCCCCAGGTCTCTGTGCTCCCAGGCAGGAGGGTGGGCACAGGGCACTACGTCTGCTCAGCACGGATTCCTCAGCGTCATTTGCCTGCTTTAAGCACAGGCTGCTCCTCAAACACACCAAGCTCTGCCGCTCTCCAGGCTGAGCTCAGCAAATGCCCCTGTGCCTCGAGGAGCATGGCTCTGGTTTCATCCTACCCTTCAGGCACACGTTTTGACTCCACTGAGCCACAAATAGAAACCTGTCTCAAAAGAAACTCTTCCCCTCAAATAAGCACAACTTCCAGACAGCAACACCACATGGGATCCATACTAAAAAAACAGGACATGCATCCCACATGCACTGCTCCCCTCAATTAAAAGCAGTTCTGACCTTTTCCTGGAATTCCATATCCCGCTAAAACTATCTCTTTTCATGATGAGTTTCCACTTGAAGTCTATTTATGTCACACTGGTCACTGTAATAGTCAGGTTTATATGAAAAAACAGCTTGTGAACACATGAACACCACATGAGCTGGTAATAGCCTGAAAACAAGCAGCTTTTCAAATCCAACATACAAGTAGTCTCTCTTCTCTTCAGTATTTCTATTTCCTACAAAATTATACTCAACAGCCAACAGGAAAGCTTTAAGCCTCTTGCAAAAATATACTCAGATGGGGAAGAAGTCTTTTCAAAAGAATGAGAAAAAATGTATTTAGACAGGGTAAGGATCCTTTCATTCATAAGGAAAAAGGGAAAAGAACTAAATGGAACTAAATTAACAGCCTGGAAAATTTCTTTTCAGCTTTGTTCAGAGAGAAATGGAAGAAAGCCAATGAATTATAGAAAGCAGGTTCTATTTTGTGAAGTTTATTTTTAGCAAAGAATAGGCCCATTTTTTAAGCTAAAAGGGAAAAAAAATTGACTCACTTTGTGAAAACAGCTCCAAAATGAAGCAGAGGACTACCGGCCACTTGGACTCTGCACACTGCCTTAATACACAAAGCCCAATCAACCCCAATTTTTATGCCTGACTGAAACAGCCCCAAGAGCCCCACGTGGGTTAAGGGATCACTGGGAGCCTGTCTGAGTTCCCAAAGTCTCCTGGCATCCCACAGTACCACAGGAGCCCTGCTGCAGCCATAGACTCTCAGGGTGCAGTCCCAGGCAGGACCTAGAGCCTTTTCATCTTATCCTTCAAGACGCATAAAGAAAAATATGAAATACAGGCTATTTTCCCCTCCCTTTACTATACTTGGTTTTCTACTTATTTAATGAAAAGCACAGCCTTTGATCAAGTTCTGTTTGACTAGCAACAGGCTTACTCAAAAACTTCGTTCGAGTCCATCAATGTGACTGACCATCACAATTGTTTCAACAAAATTATTTATATCATATTTTTTGATCAGTATTTTTGATCTTATATTGACTTTGCAAATTTACTGGCATCCATTAGACATTTATGTTCAAAGATCCATTGGATTTAAATATTCTTTTATTTTCAAATAGACTTGTAAGCACGGCTCTTGCTAAGCCCTCTTGAACTACACAGATGATACTGGCAAAACCCCCACATCAGCTGGGTACTATTAATGTGGTGATTTGTACCACCTTCATACTCTTAAATGACAAACAAGAAGATGATAATCTGCAAGCTCTGCTCATGTTATGAGTTCACAACTTTTCAAAGCCCATGTAGACAAACCAACCAGGACCAAACAGAAAAACTAGAATTATGAGTTTAAGAAAAAACATTGAAGGAAAAGTGCAAATTCTTCAAAATCCAAACTTTTGGTTTAACACTGTTTCTGTTGCATGCATTTGCACAAACAACTTACAAACAGGACTGTGGTGTCCCTTAGCTCAGCATTTCTGAAAGCAGCAGAAAATGCAGAGTCCCATCCCGGTGCGGTTACAGGCGACAGTCCCCAGGATCAAGGACACGTCCAGGGGAGAACAAACACCACAGCCTGACCAACACAGACACGAGAACAGGGCGTTGGACACACACGCCTGGCACTGAGGAGTTTAAGGCCACTTTACTCCCGGGCTGAGTAACGCAGCGGCTCATGGGACGCCGAGAAACAGATTTGAAAAGGCAGGAAAGGCAGGAGGTAACGGGGGTAAAGCAGCGCCTGAGAGGAGAGGATGGGGACGCCCTGCTGCCACTGCCCGCGCCGGGGGCCAGCGGCTGCCCCGCAAGGGGAGAGCGGGCAGCGAACACGGCCCGTGTCCGCAGGGCCAGCCTCTGCCCCTGCTGGGGACGGGCACAGCGCCGGGACAGCGCCGGGCACCAGGACAGCGCCGGGACAGCGCCGGGACAGCCGGGGCACAGCGCCGGGCACCGGGACAGCGCCGGGACAGCCNTCAGGCCCGCCGCTGGGGCGGCAGCACCGGGTGCGGAGAGCTCTGGGAACGCCCTCCCTGCCCTGCTCAAAGCCCCGCAGGCCCGGCCGCTGACCTGCCCGGCTGAGCCCCCTCCCGTGAGCGGCTCCAAACACACAGAACTCGGGGGAAGGCCGAGGAGCCGCGGCGGGGCCGCCTTCCTGCGCCCCGGGGCAGCAAAGGAGCGGCCCTGCCGGCAGAGGCAGCGCCTCAGGCCCGGGCACCACAGCGCAGGCTGAGGGGAGCGCGCCCCGCACCTGCCGCGCCTTGCGGAGACTCTGCTTCTGAACAGCCGAAGCTGTCTATGAACTGGGGTCTGCGTGCGCAGGAGAAACCAGCAACTCCTGAAAGAACCAAAACCACCTGGCCCAGCCTGTAAGAGACCTGCCCAGGCAGGGATGCTGAATGCTGAGCACAGCAGCACACTCTTCAGCATAGGAAATGCAGCCTAAAACGGGAACAGCAAACAGTGACCTCTTCATTAACTACTCTGGCCACATCGCAGGGGAACGTAAGGAATAATGTACAGAGGCAAGGGTGAGGAAGCAAGTCCCTACCTCTTCAAAAGATCTGGATGTAAAGACACACATATATAAATTTGAGTGTAACATGTATGTATTATAGTTCTTACCACAACCACAATTAGTCACTCCTCAAACAATACAGGACAGGGGAGGGGAAAAGAGCCACCTGTCTTTAACATCTACATAATAATGGTACTTCCATCTGGACAAGATCTTTCAAACCCTGAAGAACCCCACTGACCAATCCTACATGTTAAAAAACTCTAAAACAACCAAAGAATCACACAGATGCCCCCAAAAAGCAAGGCTGGCAGCACGCAGCTTATGAGCAGCAGCTGAAACAAGCTCTAGTTCTTCAGCAGCTTCAGCTGATGAGGCCGATGCCATCACAGCACGTGAAGCCACCAAAACTCTGCTAGCACCAAGGAGCCCTTGCCCAGGAGCAGCCCCTGCATAGGACAGAGGCCCAGCACGAGCACTGAACCCATGCAAAAGAAACCTCCTCTGGGCATGGATGTGAAAAAATGAGTTAGAACAACAAATGCTTTTTAATAAAGAGCATCTGTGTCAGTAAAGCACTGCCAATTTAGTTAATTTGGGGGCTGAGATGTAGAGTCTCCTGCAACCTTGAGCCCAGTGGGTGCAAGTGGCAGGAGAGGGCGACCTGAGGCTGCCAGGAGGGTGACCAGCAGCTCCCTGCAGGCAGGACAGGACAGCGAGGAGGGAACGCCACAAACACGCTGCCTGTTGAACAGGATCATGAATTTTCTTTCCTGCCCCAAAGAGCAGCTCTGTCTCAGGTTCTCAGTGTGGATATTCGGGAGCCCCACCTAAACTCTGGAGACAAAGGAACAAGGTCAACTCAAAAATATCCCTCAAAAAAAATAGAAAAGGAAAAAATAAAACCAGAAAACTACTCATTACCAATGGAAAAAGTGAAGTTTACATGACAAACTTGGAATTGTCATCTAATTCAGCATAAACAATGTTTGCATCTAATACATGATGATTCAGAGCAGGGACTAAAGCAATCTGCCATTCATAAGAACACCTAAATCTCAGGAAGTTCATCAATCACATACAGTACCCAAGTTTGTAACACAATATTTCTAACTCCCAAGCAGAAAGATGAAAACTACACTCCAAGTACCTTGTGGCTATGGAGCTTTAGAGCCAGGACCAGGTGTCCAAGACCAGGCTGGACAGGGCTTAGAGCACTCTGGTCTGGTGAAAGGTGTCCCTGCCCATGGCAGATTGGCAGAATGAAAATATCTTTAAGGTTCCTTCCAATCCAATCCATCTGTGATTCTACAAAATCCCAAAGAAATAATTAATGTCTATTCCTTTCTTGGCTAATCCAGTGTCACAAAACAAAAGAAAAATACTTCTCTCAGCACTAATGGAGCTAAACTTTAAATTATAACATTTCCACGGAACAGTTAATTGAAGATACACATTTTTAGTACAGTTTTCATTACGGATAATTTTCTTAAGCATTACATTAGATTATACTGAGATGGTGCAAGAAAAGCTCCAGATTTTCAGAATTGCTGGTGTAGAAAAGAATTCAGTATATCTGATGGCAAAGCCACCAGGCTTACACAGGTCTAACATACATACAGACACACCCTTAAAACATGAAGCTGAACTGTGCTGAGCCAGGTTTTCTGCAGGTACGCAGCACACAGACACTGTTCATCTTCTGGCACCGGGTGAGCTCAGCCTGGGCTGTCCCTGGGCACACGACAAAACAGGAGCAGGGCCTGGGCACAGCCTCCACAGCCCACACACAGCATAAACCCAGCCAGGCACAAGCACAGGGCAGTAACCACTGCTGGGTAATGATTTACAAGGAACTGCAAAGACTGCAATAAGAGAAGTCCAGAATCTTGAATTTCCTGACCCCAGTGAACTGCCCATGTGCTTCAAATTTAATTTGTATTACTGACATCTTACTGAAAGCTTAAAAGCTCCTGGATATTTGAGTAACCAACATGTTAAGAGCATTAACGAGAATTAATCCAACACCACACAAACTCTATTTGTTAGCAAATAGCAGGAATAACCACCACATAATAACACTCAAGTTTTCCATTGCTTTGTATCCTGATTTTGGAATGACACAGGGAAGAGTTTAAATCAAATTAATCTACTTTTGCACGTGGATAGATAAAATAGCTCTCTGGAAAAATTCACACTCAGAACCAGCACCACGGTCTGTCCTGTGTATTTGTGGGGTTTCTTTCTATATTTGTTTGAAGTGAAATCTTTAAAATTCCCCCAGGTTAAACAGGGAAATATCTACAACTCTTCTTTTAAATCTGCATGGTACAGGAACGTGCACAGGCGTGCAGTGCCATCCAGACTCACATCTCCCAGGAACTAAAGGCCAATGATCCAAACGGTTCTTCCTGCGCGCTGAATTTTTTGGAGGCTTGAAAACATCCCCCAGGTTTTATGAATCCAGTGGTCTGTGTCAGCTGCAGGGCTTTTCACAGCCATGCTGTGCTGGCATCGTGAAGCAGAGCATCCCCAGACTCCCAGTGCCTTCTCCACAAGTAAACAGGCTGGTGAGAGCACGACAGGTCAGTCATTCCATACCGACACGTGCTGCGAGCCTGATGCACCACAGCTCTGGGCATCTGAGCCCAGCAGCTCAGGGACTAACTGCAGAACACGAAGCTGGTATAAAAAATTGCCTTAAATCAATAAGGTACAATGTGCTGTGGAAAAATAAAAATAATAATGTAATTTTATCTAAGTGCTCATGTTTGCAGACAGTAACTTCTGTGACCTAAAGCTCAAGAGCTAAAGGTCACGAGCTGCATGCCCTGCTGTGCAGCAGTGTCTATCAATTCATCTGAGTAATAAATGCTCTTTCCTCAAGAAGATACATCCTTTTTTGTGAGACAAATGCCATGTGATGGGGCACTGCTCTGCTGGAGATGAAAGTCCTAGCCTTTCCCAGAACTGCTGCAGAATCAGTCCCAGGAGGAACCTGCCAGGAGAGTGTGAGTTGTCAGTGAGGCAGCTCCAACACAACCTACATTCCATTAGGAAAAGAGCGTTCGCACCAAAATACTGCAGTCCCAAGACAGCCGTGAATTTACTGCCAAGTGAATCCCAGGGGAGCTCAACACACTAATAAATACACAGTGATCTAATAGAGGTATTTGATAGCAGCGGAGAAAATGACAGTTATTTACATCCTATTTCAGAAATAAAGGGCTAAGGGAGACACTTGGAAATTAATTTCAATTTGATCTAGAGAGTAGGTTTTAAGGATTGGTGGGGTTTTTTTCCTCTTCCTTGCTGCTATGCAAATTTCTGTAGGAAATCTATCTTTGACCAATGGCCTAATAGTCCACAAAGCTTATTTTCAGTTTTATTCAGAGAACATGAAAACGCCATCCTTGTTTTGGTGATGCTAAGGGTAAGCCCAGCAGAGGTGGCTGGAACTGACAGCATTCTCCTATGGGATAACACTCTCTGCCAGCAAGGCTCCCACAAACACATGGCAAAATATTCAGCTGAGACAAAGCATCTCATGCTGGGAAGGAGCTCTGGAATTATCAGGAGTGATCTGGAGTCCCACAGACACAGCCTCCAGCAGGAGCTCAAAGCCCCAAACGCACCCATCATGAGCCACAGGCGGCACCAGTGCCCAACAGCATCCAGCAAGGATGGAGGGCCAAGGGCTCCATGGCACAGAGCTCCCGGTGCTGAGCCCCCAGGGAACACACTGGCCATGCTGGGGCTCAGGAGGCAGCCGAGTGCTGGGCACTCCATGCTGCTTCACGCTGCATTACTCCTCACAGAGGGGAAGGGGTCTCTGCCCAGTGCTGCCCATCAGGAGACGGATGGCAGACTGCTGTGGGTAGCCGAGGGAGGGCTGGTACAAGCCATGGGCAGCCAGGACTTAAGGCATCACAGTGTGGTCCCAGCTTGCTCAGCTTAGGTGAAGGGACCTGAAGACTCTTGTCCTGATGGGTGACACTGAAGCAACCTCCTCCACTGCTGTGTGTCACAGCCAGATATCCTTGAGCAAAAGCAAAGGTTTGGGGTTTGCTTTACACAGGAAGGATGGGGGGGAAACCACCCACCAACAAACCAACTGAACACAGGAAGCCTCAGTTGTCCCATATGTATCATTACTGACATCTTGGTTATTCAGGAGCCAATACTTTTCCCTCCTACACCCTTGGGATAGCCCAGAACAAGCTTTAGGTGCTACAGTTGCACTTAACATGGAGTTGCTATAAGAGCAAAAATTTATGAAGAAAATATCTAGATGATTCTTTATGGTAAAAATAATGCATAAAAGGAAAATTAGGAATCTTCAAAATCATGGAAAATTCAGAAGAAACAATTTAGAGAAACAAAATCCTGAAAGGAAGCATTTTTGCTCAATTAATAAAGCATTGCTGATGCAGTTCCAAGGAAGCCAAAGCACCAGAACTGATATATGCAACTGGAAATAACCATCCTCAGTATTCCCTTAAGTTTCCACAAAAGGCTGTCAGACATCTGGCAGAGAGGCAGGCTCAGAAAGAAATAAATTGGCAGAGATGTGTGCAGCCCTTTGCAAAGTGTTTCATCCAGCCAGCTTCAGCAGAACCAGAATCTCAAATGAAATACACAGATACTTTACTACTGCTTTCAAAACAGATGTACATTTAAATCTGGCATTTGTATTCATTTGGAAATCTAAATAACAAGCAATACTGAAATGATGATTTTAGATGTCTGTAATGCTGATATCTCCATATATTTATTTGAGTATATACATCTCAGGGATTGGGTTTGGGCCCCAGTTACAGAAAAGAGGCTGTTGTTATATTGATCCATTCACAGCTGCAAGGTCCTTGGGCTTCTACACATAAAAATTGGATGTACAGTCAGTGTTTCTGATTTCAGTCAGAATACACCTTACAATAATACACCAGGGCTCAACTCTCTTGTTACAGTGGAAAAACAAGCAAAAATTCCAAACACAGTATGTTTTGAAAGACAATGTGTTCCTGTTCTCCCACCCCTCAGACAAAAATGCATTTTATAGTATAAAATGGAATGTTAGCAGCTTTCATGAAAGGAGAAAATAAAGAGAAAACACATGAAATGAAACAAAAAATATGTTCCAAACTGATTTGTGCAAAATTATATTAATTCATATGAGGTTACTACAGCATCAAAAAAGCAGCCCTGATGGCAGTTCTGGAGTTCCAGAGACTCTTCCCTGCACTGAGCACTGATGGGCAGCAGCTCAGCATTCCTGCGAGCGACACCTGTCCAGTACTACCCAGGAGCAGGGTGGCAGCACCCCTGAAAGCACAGCTTCTACCTCACCTTGGGAAGAGACAACTACAAAAAGCAGTTCTCAATCCCCAGCCCCTCTAGTTAAAGGTCTGCCTGCACAGAGCTTTCCTCATTGTGCGCGGGAGGCAGAAGCAGAACTCACTGCTGCCACCGAGCAGCCCTTTTCCCACTTCTTTTCTGAATTTCAGCTGCCCCTGGAAGCCAAGGCAGGAGAAGGGCCCCAGCTGTGTGCGATGCCCAGCAGCGCTGCCCGCCGTGCCCACGGGCAGGAGCAGCTCCTGGCCAGGCCGTGCTGCAGCCCCGCTCTGCTCCCACGTCCCCTGGGCCCTCAGTGGCACCAGGCAGCCCCGGGTGAGGACGGGGGCTGCAAACCCAGCAGCCACCAGGGTCAGTAACACCTGCCACAGGTGCTGCAGTGACCTGAACTGCGGTCAGCGCGGTGGGAGCTGGGAGCGCTCTGTGCACCCTGCGGGTCCCACTTGCAGGCTCTCAGCGATGTGTCCAGAGCTGGAGCATCCCCAAGGATGCAGACCTACACCCCCCTGCTCAGACCCTTCCCCACCCCTCCCTGTGCCCAGGCTTCCTTCACCAGGCAAAAAAAAAAAAAAATCGTTCCTGTGCGTATAAACTCTTCAGGGTTTCACTTTGCCTTTTTTGCCATTAACTTCAAAGTAAAAGTCAACTCTCCTGTGGGTGCGTTTCCACAGGAAATCCTGCCCCTTGTTCACTCTTATCCTTAAAGAGAACCATTTCCTTTGGCTTGAAAGCAAACTGCCTGTAGCCCTGTGCCACAGTGAATACTGTTTAACACTAAATATAGACTCTGAAGGAAGGAAACATCAGGCAGACAACAGCAGCAAGGAGTGTCAGTGTGCAGTGCTGGATGAACACCCTCTGCTAATACAAAACCTGCAGAATAACCAACAGTGAGATCACAGCTTCTCCTGAGTTTGAGGGGGAAAAAATCCATTGTTGCTGAAAATAAATTTTAAAAATACCTAAAGCAACAAAAGCATGCGCAGATCAGGGAGACACCCTGCCAGGACTCCAGCCTCATGGGAACCTGACTGCTCCTCCTCATGTTAATGGTTACATCCACTTGAGCATTTTGTTTTTAAGCATATGGACTTTGCTCAGCTCTGAAAGCCTATAAATTGTTTCACTTCGGGAGGTGTCCCACACTGCACAGAACCCAGCACACACTAGCTAGTGTCCCCTGCTCTACCGATCACTCCACACCCCAGCCCCACAGCTCCTCAGCCCAGCCACCCTCAGCTTTTCCTGGGAAAAGTGAAACCTTATTCATAATACCCCAAACACAACCTCAGGAGCTTGTGTGCCCAACCCCATGTGAGAACCTGTGACACAAATAGGGGCAACCTAATTCCAGTTCTGTCTTCAAACCATTGTGCTGTTCCCACAACACAAGGCATCGGTGAGCAGCAGTGTAACCCAAACTGGAGCTGTTGCCCTCCTTTGATTATTTCCACTCAAACATGTGGCTGGGAAAGGAGGATGCTGGAGCTTGCCAATGCACCGGCTCCCACACTGAGACCTCCCAGTGGGTACCAAGTCCGGGCTATCCTCCAGCTCCCACAGCAGGCACCATCCCCACTGCTGCCTCTGGATCACCCTTCTCCAGCAGCAGTGACCTCTCCTCCTGCACAAACTCCTTCCAGCCTGGCCCCACCGACAGCTGAGCTCCCACAGCTCCAGCTGTATGCGCCAAGATCCCGAAACAAGGAAAACAAAACTAACAGAACACATTTCTGGTGTAAAACAAATGGCAACAAACTCAAATCGAAGACTCAGTCCAAAACTCTCTGCTTTTGCCCAAAGAAGTGCAATAAAGGTTATCCAAGCACAACCCCAGGTCAAAGGATAAAGCCTGATTTGTTCCCTGGTCCCGTTGTATACGGTCAAAGGAGTCCCCTGTGCTCTGGAACACAAGGGTGTGTGAGGCAGCACTCCTGGCACAGCTCTAATGCTGGGCTACCCTGTTCCTGTCCCTATTGACAGCCCGTCTACATTTTCCCCTCTTTTCACATCAAGAGTTGATGTATTTATCCAGTTTCCATGTGTCTCCCAGTCAAGCTCTTCCATTACACTCAGCAGGACAATACATTCCACAAGGACCATTTTCCCCCAGCATCGCTGTGGATGGGACAGCCCAGAAGTGCTGTGACCACCCCCAGAGGGGAGCACCAAAGCTCTCACGGCTCTTGGGGGAACACACAGTCCCAGCTCCACCTGAATAAAGGTTTACTTGTAAAATGCATTTACAGTTGTGAACAGATTAATGGATTAATTAAGTTACTGTCAAACCAGAGTGACCAGTGGTTAGTGATGCAAAAGGTATTTAATATCTAAACCCTCCTGGCTGCAAAGGGGCTGCTGAAAACCAAAGTGGTAGCTGTTACCACAATTCTTTTGCAAAGAGAAAAAGCTGTCACAGCAAGCTTTGGAAGAGCTGCTGGGCTTCCATCACTTCCCATCTGCATTTCCTGCACCATTTTCCAGGCTTTAGGCAAGATACTTTCTGTTTGAAACTAACTGAAAACAAGGACAGATATTAACAAATGGTAATAATATGTGTTATTTTCACAAATTTCAGTGTAACTCTGCAAAACAAAAATGACAACTGAGCTAAAGCATACCTGTCCTACGGCTAACCTCATGCTTAGGTGTGGCAGAATTAGGGCACAAATCACATTTCTGCAGATTTTCTCTGACCACTGGTGAAAGGGAAGGATCACATCAGGCAGCAAGTGAAGAGTACAGAAATGAGAGCACATTTTCAGAGTACACCTGCTGAAGGTGACCAAGAACCTGCAAAGCAGAACTTCCTCCCGGGAACTGAGGTTCCTGCCATGCATCCCTTCACAGGCATTTACTGGGAGCACAGCCTGTGCAGTCAGCTCCTACAGCTGCATCGACTGCCTCAGCACTCAAAACCTTGCTTTGTGTTAGTGATTTAGACCTTTTCAGATTATTTTTTTCAAGAAAACTCCAATGGCCCAGGTGAGTACCTCAGACATCATTCCTATGAAAAATATGACTTCTCATAATTTCTCTCTCTGTAGCTATACAAACTTGAAAACATGAGCCAAGCATTCCTTAAGGTATAAGGACCAGAAAGCAAACCTGATTTCAGGTTTGTTGCTGCAGTTACCGTACTAGGCTGGGGTTGGCAGCTCCCTCAATGCTGTCCCTGATCATCCCATGACAAGAACAGAAACACCTCGAACTCCAGCCCCAGGAGTGAAAACTCTGTGCACTGCATGAGCAGTGATCTGACAGGCTGCACAGCTGCAACCAGCTCCAAAGGACTCAAGTGCTGCAAAACTACTTTTCAAAGTGTCCTTTTTGTAAAAACCAAAAGCAAATTTATTTGCCGCGCTATATAAAAAGCATGTCTTTTGTACGTGTGCTTGATAGTAGCACTAGTTTCACACAAGCCAATTCAAAGGGTAAAGCAGGGCAGAGGAGCTGGACAAACCAGAATAAATTGCAGAAGTTCCATCCATAACAGCAGAAATGTGAAGCACCACCGTGGTTGGGACAAGGAAGCGTCACTACTCAGGCCGAGGGTGCGCACCCAGCTGAGTGCCCCCGGGCACCTTTCCTCCAGGGCTCCTGGGATCTGCTCCCCATCTGATCGCACCCTCCATCATCCCCCTTCAGCGTGACTCACGTTCTCACGGAGCATTTCACAGGTAAACGCTCGGCAGCTTCGTTCCTGTTTGCACCTTCCATCGGAGCCTTCACTGCCCCCCACACTACCTCAGCTCCCCGGGTCCGTGTGACATCTGAATTACAGCAAGGAGGGGTGCCGGCCCCACAGCGGTACCCAGTGTGCCAGGCACTGTGCCCACCACGGGCACTGCAGCCTCTGCTCCAAGGAATTCTTTAACTATAAACACATATATGTATTTTTATATGCAAATATATGTTAAAGTTATATTAACTGTGAAGAATGTGAGCGTATAGGGCGCTCAGTGGGCTAGAAGCCAGCATAGGAGGCTGTTCGGGTACACAGGCTGTTCAACTCCTCTCAGACTTTTACAGTGTCCCTCTGAAAGTTCTGTAGATTTCCACAAGGCTTTGTTCTGCAATAGAGCAGAGAGATCTCCTGGCAAATCCAGTGTGAGAGCATTCAAGACGGGAAGCTTTGGCCAAAAACAAATAAACAAACCAAGCAAAGCAGAAGTCAGCTTCCCACTATTGACACAAAATGTCTCGGGGAGGCTGAGCAAGCCCCGGGGTTTTACACCAAGGTAGGCAGCTTATCCTCAAAGTAATGGAACGTGAACTAAACGCAGAGACATGACAAGGCGCAAAGGACCTGCGAACGTGGCAGGCCAGACAGGATCTGTGCCGGAGCACAGCCCAGCCAGATGCCAGGCAGAGGCTGCGGAAAGCCTTTTTAGGCAGGAGCAAGGCAACAAGGCAGTCAGGCAGCAGGACCGACCATGGCCTGGGCAGAGCATCAGCAAGGTCACGGCTGAGCCCCAGCTTGAGGAGCCAGAAAACATTGTCTGCACTGGGGTCGGTAGAGCCACTCCTCTGGGACTCCGGAAGATTCATAAACTCATGGGGAAGTTGCTACTGGCAGAAGCTTCACAGATTAAAAGAGCAGAACAAGAATGACAAGACTTAGCAATATACAAACCCACAGGTAAAGGAACAACAACAAAAAAATACACACTCCAAACGCCGAGAAGTGTTTCCCTCCCAACTCATTAAACAGCACTTTGCTCTTCTATACCCATCTACAAAATTATTCGCAAAACACAGCCAAGAATAGAGACTTCCAATTTAGAAGTTACATCTCTGGAATGTTTTTTCTCGTTGTAACCATGTCTTGCTCAGATAAGAGAAGACTGCAGCACGAGAATTGATGCATGCATTTCCCCAGAACTACCAAACTCTTCCCAACCTACTGAACATACACAGTCTGGCACACTGGGCTTGAATAAGCACATGCTTGAAAATTAAAATCCAAGTCAAGCACTGCAAGAGCATGCACTCTGGAACCTGCTTATCAGCAGGAAAAGTGTTTCAGAGAAAAGCGCTCCCTTTTGTTACACAACATTCACCATGCACTGCTGCTGACAAGACAGACTTTGGCAGGAACGGAGGGAAGATGTCCTCAGCTGAAAAAATTACTTTCCATCTCCAGCTCCTCCTATAATTAGAAGTAAGGGGGAGTCTGCCACAAGGATGGGCCCCGGGAAGGGAGGTGACTCCATGCTGGTGGGCAGCTTGCGCTCCCCTGGAACTTTCTGCAGCTGGTGTGATCATGCTGCTACTGCTAAGGGCTCAGACAACCCTGTTCTCTGTACAAGAAATTTAAAAAGCCCAGCACAAAATCATTCCATGTCCAAGAACATGTTGTGGACACATTTATTCAGCCAGGCTTGATCCAACACTAAAACCAAATGTGTGGCATGGTGAAGTACCAGTGGAAACCCCCCAACAACCAGCCAGCACTAACACTACTGCAGCCAAACTTCATTCTGTGTCCGTGGCTCCAGAAATTCAGAGCCACTGTGGAAAATATTGTATATTTAAACCTAACTATTCAGAGATATCCTGTTTGCAGTGAGGTAACACCTCTATTTTTCTCTGTCACAAGGAAGTGCACTTCACCTAGTATCAACATTCCTCATGGTGCTGGAATGGCTCTTTTCCTGTTTAGGAAAATGGGCTTCAGGCTTCAATTAAACTCTGAGAAAAAGTAAGGACAACTTTATTGACTTTTTCTCCGTGACATTTTTTTCATATTTTGAAACATCCCGAATGAATTGTGGGTTACACTGGGAAAAGCCACCTGGAGTTTCCTCCACCTGAAAGAGATGAAACTGCAATGGGCTCATCACTGGCTACCACAGCACAAGGATGCATTCCAGGACAACGCTGCAGATCTGGGGACATACTCACAAGGACAGTTGTACATGTTTTTACATGCTCCTCTAGGAAAGCTCTGGAAGGATATATTTATGCTGAAATGTGTTAATTTTATTTAAAAAGTGAGGGCAACACTGTCCTTAAATTCACAATTGAGAATGAGGATTATCAACAATTGCCATTCCCTTGGGCTGGAAACTGCCCCACAGTGCTCGGGCTGGAGGTGCTGCCTCCCAGCAGAGAGCCTAGAGGCAAGCACGAGGAGGGAGAAGGGAGGCTGCAGCTCAGGAACCACCCCCGAGCAACCCTGGGCATCCCTCTCTATGTTACTGGTTTTAATCTGTGCCACGCTTTTCTACACTGACAAACTGTTCTCCACCTTGTGGCACCAACACAATCTACAGCTCATTCCAGAGGAAAAGAGTTATGGAAACTGTCAAAACCTACAACAAATAATTCACCATCGCATTAATTCAGTTTAAACAATAGCAACTGTTTCCATCCTTGAAACGGATTTCATTTTTCAGAGCAGCTCAGCACTGAAAACTTGGTCTCTCACCAGTGCCAGCCCTCCTGGAAGAGCGCAGCAGTTGACGTTTGCCAACACAGCCACCCCAGCAGCCCCACCGCAGGTCACCAGCGTCCCACCAGGCAGAGCAGCGCCTGGCCCACCCAATGCCCTCCCAAAACCCCCCGACACAACACACAGAGGCACAAGGAGGAGTTTTAATAGGTGGCCGGAATGCTGACTTAAACTTCGGATCCACATGAGAAATGAAATTTCCTCCCTCAAAAAAAGTTAAGATCTGTACTCAACTGCCTGAATAATTTATTCATAAAGTGAATTACAAGTGGGGGCACTTCAGTTGGTATTTTAAGAAAACAACTGAACAAGTGAAAATTCTCTTCCTACCCTGTGCTTATACTCTTCTTACATGCCCAACTGGATTTTGTTTCCCCCCTAAGTTTTCACACAGATATTTTCCATAGTAACACAAATTTACTCAACTGCAGTTACAGGTTAATAAAAATAACTGGAATTATTTATTAATGCACTCTTAGTTAATATCTGGGATATACAGGCTGTCATATAACCGTTTGATATTTCTACTTGAAATTAAAAAGGTTTGATACACTGGGATTAGCTACATCCATCCCTGTACATTGTCCAGCTTCAGAAGTCACCAGAGTCACATCAAAACAGAAGCTTCAAACTTTCTCCCAAATTCCATAGCAAAACATGAGGTTTTTTATACTTCTTTTCCTGGGGCTCAGGAGCTCAGTTTTCCACCCGAGCTGCCAGCACAGGTGTCCTCGTGTGACAAGTACACAGTGAGGTGCTGACACTGGAGCTCAGCCCCAGCTCACCTGCTTTGCCACTTACTCTATTTCGGGAACAGATAGTTCAAAGTGACAGGACACATCTTCATACATGCAAAATAGACCTACTCTTGTTTTCAACCATAACTGGCCTGCCAGAGATCCCTAAAGGCACACCAAATGTCTGAATCATGTTAAAACTCCAACATTTTCCTCCCATTCTCCAATTTCCAGTCTTTACTTAACAAGAGGATATCAGCCATGGTGATGATTTCGCAATTCATACAGATTAGAGTGCACAACACAGTAAATGATGCCGTGACCACCCCCGAGGGCTCAGCAGGGCTCTGGGGGCTGCAGCCTTCCTGGGGTTCGAGTCTCCTCATCTGATGCCTGAGGCTGCCACGTGCTGCTCCAGAGCCAAGAGCCAGAGCCCCCGAGCAGAAATTCGGGCATGTGGCAAGGCACCTCACCAGACCCAGAGGAACCGGAGCAAGGCACTTCCCCAGGGAGCAGCACCTTGGTGTTGTGCAGCCCCTTCCTTCCAGGGGCCTGCGCGCAGCCCGGCAGGGCCAGCCCGCGCCCCGCAGCACGGCTGGCCCTGGTTGGTTCTGGGGAGCTGCTGTCCCTGTCCCACTGCCAGCGCAGCGTTCGAAGGGTTCCCATTTTCAGGGGGACAGCACAGCTCTGAGCAGTGCATTTACACACACCCTTCAGTGCAGCTTTACAGTCAGAAATCACTCAGGATGAAAACAACAGATTCACAGCCAAATCCCACTTGGGGCTCCCTGAGCATCCCTTCTGGGCTTCTCCCTGGCACCATCCCACACAGATGGGCTGTCAGTGAAGTGACCCGGCTCATACATGCTCAGATCCCAGGCAGAGCCGTAGCACACACAGAATTAACCACGAGTACTTCGCTACGGACTGGTAGAAATGGTGCTCAGGGCAGCCAGGGGATGTAACCAAGCTGGATTCCAGCTCCAGGCTGCAAATTCACTGACCCCAAAGGAATACTGTGCCTATGTACCTGGGGGGGCTGTACACCTGTATATCTACCTCTCCACCTGCGATGAGAAATTACAGTCCCTGAGGTGCAAACCCTGGCACTGGCAGACTTTTGCGAGACACTTCTGGCTATAACAGCAAGACAACCCACGGTGCTGCTGGGAGTGAATTACACCGCAGGGAGACAGCAAGACCCTGCAGTTTACAGGGAACAGCAGGGAAACAAGTACTAAAACTAGCACTGTCAACATCAAGGTGAAGATTTCACTGACTTTTAAAAGCCAAGCAAGTTGATAGGGTCAAAAATTAATTAAATACATCTTACTTCCAATTATCTGCTATTTCAGTTTGAATTACTATATGGTTAAAGTATGAGCAAGAAGGGTCTAAGAGCATCATTCCATATTTACAGAAAGAAATATTTTCATTTTTTAATTACAAAAACCCCCAGCTTCACTAGTATTTTTAAAGAGTTTCCTAGAAAACTTGCATAACTGTGGATTACGTGTTTTTTTTTTTAAACTCTTCATTCGCAGTTCCAACACAACCACAAAACTCGAGACAAAACCACTCAGTAGCCCGAAAACTCAAGAGTCAAGGTTACTCAGGAAATACCTTCTAATTCCATCAGAGGTGATCCTGGAAGCAGCCCTAGGCTTCCAGAACAGAAGTGTATTGTTAAGGCAAGTGCCTGCCATTCAGAGCTCTTCAGTGGGGCTGTTGAACACACCAACTATTAACAGAAAGGAACAGCGAGGAAGAAAAGCATCATTGTTCCCACACTGCCCAATCTCGCATCTATTGTAAATACAGTAGCAAACACTCAACAGCACAACGCCTTTGTGTCTTCTGTACCTATGCAAACATCTCATTATGGTTTTACTTGCCTTTCAGAAGGCTCTCACATCCCAAAACATTCCTTCCTATCAATTTCTTGTTGACAAAACAAGAACAAAATCCTGATTTCTTCCACTTACTGTTGATAGGAGTGAGCCTGCCGAATCATCTCTGAAGGAAACCACCAGAAGTGATGCACTCCAGCCTTAAAGACAGGTATTTAGCCCCCAAGATCAAACTTGAGATAGTTTGAACTGCTGATCAAAATCAACAGATTCCTTCTGAAACCACTGCTACCAAATGGTATAAAAGAGCAAAGACAGCATTTTTAACTGAAGGGTCATATCTTGTAGGAGTGATTTAATGCATTCAACAGACATTTCCACCACAGGAAAAAAGCAAATATACCAATTAAAATAATTTTTAAATATCGGTAAAAATATTGAGGAGTTGGTCTCCAAGTCCATTTTGGAGCTTTTGAAGCATTTTAACCTACACTTCACCCTGTATTATCCAAGATACATTATTTGCCACAGAGACACAAAGCTAAGACAGATGCTGAATGTCAGGTTTGCTGTTCCCGAGCAAACAGCTTGGTCAGGCTGCAGACCAGCAGGAGAGCAGTGCAGTGAATTCCAGCTCGCTCCATCCAGGAAACCGGGGAGATGCAAGCCATGAAACATCCCCAGGTATAGCTTCTGTTTTCCCCTAGAGAGCATTAACCCCAACACTTCCCCCACTTACTGCAGATCTCATGAAATGCTACATTTTCTCTAAGTGCCACGTCCCAGTCTCCCAGCAGGCAGCTGATGCCAAGGTGCTTGGCCCCCCAGCCCATCAGGGTCCCCTCCCTTGGGTGGGGTGAGATGGGCTCAGTCCCCCAGCCCGGCCCGTGTGGAACAGGAGGGCGCAGAGGAGCAGCCAAGGAGCGCCTGGCACCTCAGGGCATTCCCACCGCCGGACACCTGCCTTGGGCTCCAGCTCTGCCCCACCTGCAGAGCCCGCCCAAAGCCACAGATAGAGCTTTTCAGCGGGGTGGGGGGGAAGAGACACAGACTGGGGGCATGAGCTGAGAAGACCTGCCCTAAATTCTCCCTGCCCCCCCAGTTTGCCCAGTGTCTTCCTTTAGAGCAAGCCGCATTTCTGTGACAGTATTTGAAACCAAATCAGAAAAAAAAGAAGTCCTCAGCAGTGCATTAATCAACACAGATACGTATCTAAAGGAATTCTACAAGGGAAACAGGAAAGTACCTGCCTGGGCTTCCTAAATGTGAACACACACTGAACTCTTGGAGTGGTTTGTTCAGGTGCTCACCAGATGACCACCTGCACACCGGGGCACCCAGACGTCCCTCAGTGCTGCTGACCAGGATTCCATTAACAGAGCTGCCCGCCGTGCCAGCGGGGACAGCGTGGGACAGAGCTGCCCTGGCAGGCACGGCAGGCAGCATGGCACACACCCACTGGGGCAGGCAGCATGGCACACACCCACTGGGGCAGGCACAGCCTCGTGTGGCTGCCGAGCCAAACGCCAGCGGCTGCCAGGTGAGCCCGGGCACCTCCTGGAGGAGGCTGTTCCCTCACATCCTGCCCAAATGCCAGGTGAGCCCGGGCACCTCCTGGAGGAGGCTGCTCCCTCACACCCTGCCCAAATGCCAAGTGAGCGCGGGNTGCCCAAATGCCAGGTGAGCCCGGGCACCTCCTGGAGGAGGCTGTTCCCTCACACCCTGCCCAAATGCCAGGTGAGCCCGGGCACCTCCTGGAGGAGGCCGTTCCCTCACACCCTGCCCAAATGCCAGGTGAGCCCGGGCACCTCCTGGAGGAGGCTGTTCCCTCACACCCTGCCCGCGGGTCTGGCGCAGCCTTTGGTACTGGGCACTGTTGTACGCCCTATCAGGGATGATTTATTTGTGCCCTGGTACCTGTAGCAGCATCTCCCTCACTCATCTTTTGTACAAGAGCAAGAGGAAGACATAAATGTAACAGAGACAGATCTGGAGTTTATTACCACATTGAGAATCTGAGCTTAAGGTTAAAAAGTCTTTTCCTCAGCCTTATTAACAGCAGCGAACCAACCTTCTGATGTCGACCCCCAACAGGCAGCCCATGTCCAAACAGTTCCTGATGCTGCTGCGCACAAACCTGAGCTGTGCCACAGCCAGAGCCAGCACAAAGCCTGATGTCCTGCACAGCTGGCCACAGGCAGAGCCACTGCTGGGACCCAGTACAGCCAGAGCCCTAGCAAGGCTGGGATCTGTGTGCTCAAATCGAGCCTAGGTAAGTCCTGAAAAGATTTTGCCCGTGCTGGTTTGGCCCCTCCACCTTCCCAGCTGCTGCAGCTCAGTCAGGAAGCTAAAAATACTTCACTTTCTAAAAAATCCCTTTTCCACGTGAGGCGGAGCTGTGGTTACCACAGAGATGGCACCACACAATCCCCAGAGACTGCCACATCACCTTGACTGGATGGAGCTCCCAAATAACCTCCTGCTGAAGATGAGATGGTGGCTGCCGCCAGGCTCACCGCCACGGCCACCACGGCTGCCAGAGCGGCTCAAACAGGGGCTGGTGACCGTCACCCACGTCAGCCTGGCTGCCTGACAGAGAAGGGAGGAGTCGCCCTCCTCTTACAGCAAACATCCACAGAGACCACTGCCTTATGTTCCAAAGTATTCCATAAAGCATCCTTTGAGCACCATTTCATTCAAACGTGATCTTGCCTATGAACGATTAATCCTGATGGACGGGACAATTATTAAGAACTCGTTCCATTTTGTATCTTACTGTCAAACACAGTAATTCTTCAAAGCCAGGAAGACTTGCAGGCACACAGCCCTCCTGACCGTGCCAACAGGCTCCCAACAAATCCAACAAGTCATGGTGTTCCTCATGATGCAAAGCTGCGCCTGCTTTGAATCTTTCAAAGTCCAAGAAGAAAATGTCCCTGGTATGTTTCTGAAAGCTTTGTCCTATTTTAGTACAAGTGATTGAAAATTACAGTTCTATTGCTCTACTAATATGTGAACAGCAGGGAAAATGCTAAAAGAAAGGATGGTACAGTGTAAAAATGAGGACATGTACAAAAGAAGACACCTCAACAAAATGAGGAAAAAAAAAAGAGAATATCCCTGCATAGAAGACTTAGCAAAAAATCATCCCAGATTAACTCTCTGCACAGCCTTGCAGAAAGCTTGGTATTTCAACCATCCATAAGAGATATTAAAAGACCAGGCAACAGGGTGTTTTTGAAATAAGAAGCCACCAAATTTCCTAAGAACATCCTTAGTATAAAAAGCAAGTGAACACAAAGTCAAATCACCCTCCTCAAATCCATGGCCCTCAGCAGCCGAGTGCTAGATATCCCAGGTCAGATCCCTCTACGTGTCCTCACACAGCTGGTGATGGAGACACCTGCCATTCAAGCCTTGAATTTTAGAGAATAAAGAGTATTATCTCCATTTACTGGACTTGGTTTTAATGAACTCATTGATTTCAAAAGACTTTTAATCAGTCCAGTTTTAAGGATGTACATCAGTAACAAGAGTGGCAATTAATTCAATTAATAATTAATAAAAAGCTTCTTGTACATTTCTTCATCCAAAAGAAAAAGGGGGAAAATATGCAATCAATCACATTATGAATTCCTGAGAAGTCCAGATACATGAGATACTCCATGGACAGGAAAAAAAGTAGGAGTTTTCCCCCTGCCTTTAAAAAGTCAGTGTTGCCAAACACTGGAGCAAGTCCAGAGGAGGCTTCTCTGCTGCTCCCAGGGCTGGAGCCCCTCTGCTCTGGAGCCAGGCTGGGGGAGCTGGGGCTCTCCAGCCTCAGGAAGAGAAGCTCCAGGGAGAGCCCAAAGTCCCTCCCAGTACCTAAAGAGGCTCCAAGAGAGCTGGAGAGGGGCAGGGCTCTGGAATGACAGGACAGTGGGAATGGATTCCCACTGCCAGAGTAGATTTATGTTGGATGTTTAGGAGAAATTCTTCCCTGGAGGGTGGGCAGGCCCTGGCACAGGGTGCCCAGAGCAGCTGTGGCTGCCCCTGGATCCCTGACGGTGCCCAGGACCAGGATGGAGAGGGCTTGGGGCAGCCTGGGACAGTGGGAGCCGTCCCTGCCGTGGGGTGGAACGAGATGAGCTTTGAGGTCACTTCCATCCCAGCCCCTCCTGTGAGTCTGTGGAACACTGAACACAAGGGGCAGGTCAGTCTGGCACTGCAGAGCAGGGTCACAGCCGCTCTCTGCTGCCTGGGATCTGTCCCCGTGCGCAGAACAGTTAACGTCCTCACACAGGGCACAGCTGCAAGGATCCTTCCTTCCCTTGGTTTCCCAGTGTGTCCCACAGTGCCACAGGAACAGTGCCACCAGTCCCAAGAGCTGCCTTAAACTCAGCAGCCAGAACCAGTCCTTCAATCCACGCGTAATGGAAATCTTCAGATTTGTATCACACATGATACCAACTGACAGGAGTTTTCTGTAGATTCTAAAAATCCAGCAGCTCTGTTTCTGTGAGGTTCTCATTCTTGAATAATTTAAAACAGGCAGTCTCTCTTTCTGTGTCCTTTTCTCCTCCCCGCCCCATTTCTCATTCCTGTCAGTACATACAAACATTCGGCAACAGCTTTCAGAGTTCAAAAGGAACCACAACATCACAGCTGGCCTCTGATAAATTTCACCTACATTCCCATACACTGGCTGTAGAACTTTTAAATTAAATATTTCTATTCTCAGCAGATTAGACTGTTGAGAGAAAGCAGATGCCAGGAGAGCTGGAAGCATCATTACTGCCAAGGGCCCCTGCAATGCCTTGGAGTTAATTAAGTGAGATAAGAATGAAGATGGCACAAAGCAACCCACAGGCTTTGCTGCTAATCAAGGGGAGGAACACTGAAGAGTTTTGCAAAGCCTGTCTGCTGGCACACCTGAAATCGAGCTTAACCCCAAAACACATGAATAAAACATGCTGGGCAGGCATCTGAGAGACAGGCATATTGGGAACACTGGGAACAGCTTGCAGGACAAGTCGAATCTGCTCCTCCCTTCATCAGCACCGAGAAAGCTTCTCAGTGGGAGCTTTCGCAGGGCTGGGCGCTTGAAAGGAACAGCACAGTGACCTGTCCAACGCCCTCCCCAGAGCCTCAGTGAAAGCTCTCATCCCATCTCCTCCTTCACTGCCACTGAAACCCGCATCTTAAGGATGAAGCTTGGGAACAGTTCAGACAGCTGGACCCATTCTGTTTGTGCCACCTTGGTTGTTGTGCCTTCACCACACGTGATGCCAAGGGAAAATAAAGGATCTACTTGCAAAGCGCAGCCCTAATCTGTGTTTGCAAATACAGACAGAAGGAGAGAAGCTAGAGGAAGGCTAGAAGAAAAAAAAAGCAGGAATTGAGTCACGTCCAAATTGACTGGATGCACACAAACTTTGAATGAAGGAGGCTGTTTCCTGCCCAACAAAACTGTATCGCAGAAGTGCACCCCGAACATACACCACTGCACCTGGCCATAAAGTCTTGACCTGGAGCTTGGGCTTTGAATAATTTCACTGCAGAATTAATCTCTGAAGATGCTGCATGTTCCACAGATAGCTGCTGCTGAAACCACTTTCCAAAGAGAAGAATTTAGCAGAATTTCAGCCCTTTGGCACAAAAGTACCTTTGTGGAAGATGAAAAAAAAAAACCAAAAATGGGAGTTTTTACGGTGCTGGGTATCTCCCTGCACTGAAAACACTTGAAATACATTACAAAAGTCCACGGGAAAAAAGCTCCACTGTAAGAGTTAGTAAACACTGCACCCTGTCACTCAAAACCCAGCCTTCTGCTTAGTCTTTCCATCTCTGTTTTACCTAGGAGGCACGTATATGTTTCTATCATTACAGCCTTAACCTGAAGGTACAGAGCCCTCAGTCTAGATACATCCATGCACAATTCTTGATGAAGGCAAACAAAATACAATAAAAATATTGCACTAGAACGTAAAACTTGGTTTCCAAATTTTCAGAAAGCTGTCCAAGGAGATGGTTCAGGAAAAAAAAAATTAAAATCCAGTAACATTTTCAGGTAGCTGTTAACTGCAGTCGCAGCATTTGTGCTTGAGGATCAGCTGGAAATCCACATTATTTGCACTCTAACACAAAACATCATGAGAGAGGCTCCCCAGGAGCGTGGGAATGGAATGGCAGAGTTTGAAACACATATGGCCAGTCCTTTACAGCCAGTGATGCAGCAACATCATTTTCACAGAATCACTTTTCCAGTAATTTCTACAACTTGAGAAGAAAAAGTAATTTCAGTGAGCATCTGAAAAAAAAAGCATATTAATCCCTAACACAAAAAAGGGTCTCATCAAAACCTTAAAAGATTTGCTAAGCACAGTTATTAATACCTTGCCTGTCTGCATTGATTATATTTGACATAGTTTCCATATGGAAACTTACACGAAATTTCATCAAGAGCTTTACTTTGTTTAAAACATCAATCCATCTCATGTAATAAATATTTGCAGATAGAGGAAAACATCACCTTTGTGGGTTATCCTTATACAGAAGAGTGAGAGAATTCACACACAGCTTCACTCCAATGCTTCCTACTTCCTTCCTGAATAATACACACCTTATTCTCCAGCCCCATCCTCAGCTGCTTCAACTTTGCATAGAGCTATTTTGGCTTCACTGCTTGCATCTGTGGAAAATCCTGTTTGTTTTCTTTGTACCAAGAGGCCTGAGGAGGTCACCGAAGTTACTTACATAGATAAACCTTATGAAATCTCCCATCAAAAAGAAAAAATAATTACTGGATGTAACAGCATCATGATAATCAGCCAAGTTAAAAAAAACAAAACAGAGCTGATAAACCAGTAAGAACAGATACTACTCCTGTCATCTTTCCATTCCTGTCTTCCCTTGTACACAATCACAGATTTTGCATGGTATTTAATGAAAACCCACTAATTTATGCAAGAAACAGAAGCAGCCATGTCAAGGTCAAAACTTGGATAAATAATTTCACATCATTTTCATTAAGATTGTCATTCCAAGTCCACGCCTAACACTCAAAGTACCAAGTCATGCTGCTCTCAGGAATCAGTCAGGTAAGCACCTGGCCCCGTGTCTGGAGACCCCCTGAGCTGAGCCCAGAGCCCTCAAACACAGCCCAGGTACACACACAGGTGCCAGCGGCACACGAGCACTCGCAGGGCTGTGCCCCAGTGCTTCAGCACAGTGCTCCTTCCACCTCCTGCTGGGAATCCCAGCAGAAACGGGAAATCCTGCAGCACCCACCCTGTCCCAGCCTTGGGATACAGCCATCTGCACAACCGTGAGATTCAGCAGCTTTAAACACTGAAAGCCGGGTTCAAAACACGATGAAAATACATCAATTGAGAAGGGCACTTTGACCTTTTTGCTCCCTAAAGATGTGACAGTTCATCTCCCTGACAGGTAGGAAGGACTGAGATCAGTACCAGAGATACACACTGCTGCAACAAACCACCTAATAAAAATCACTCTAAAGGAAGAATACAACAGTTCTACTTGGGGTTTTTACCTTCAGCTGTTTGTCAGGTTTAAAAACAAACAGAGTATTAAACTTGGCTTATCTTGAAAATAACACATTCTGCTCAACAAAATAAAAATGTTCTAGACATGCTAGTCCTAAACACTGTTGAACGACGGAACTTAGCAGTCACTTGGTAAGAATCCAGGAACTGGCATGTTTTCATTTCCCTGTTATCTCCTGTGCTCCGTGACGGAGCGAGGCTGTCGTCACCAAAGGGGCAGCAGAGCTCTGGGCTCACCCTCTGCTCCCAGCACCAGCTGAGAGCGGAGTGTACTTCACCCAAAAACGGCTGCTCTCACAAACCCAACTGCTGGGGACGTCTGGGCCGAGTTTAAAAAATGAACAACAACTTAAGAAAACTACAAGAAAATTCAGTTCATGGACGGCAAGCAGAGCTTCTTGTGGCTAGAGACTTCAGGGGGCCTTGCCAAACAAGGATGGCGGATACATTTCAAAAAATATTCAATTAAACAAAATGAGATAGAACAGAAATTGCACATTGCCTCCTTTTTTAAAGGCCAAAGCGGATGCTGTTGTGTCTGCAAAGAACACTCAAAGAAGTAAACAAGATGCAGTGATAAATTCCAGCACAAGTCTGAAGCACTGCTCAATGAAAGCAGGCCAGTTTTGCTCCCTGCCTTGGTTTGTGCTCTGCAATTTATCAGAGGAGCAAATGTCAGGCAGTCTGGAGAGAGGACACTTCAGAGGACTGTGCCCCTTAATTTTATCAGCACACCTGCTGGGCCAAAAAACCCCCATCACAGCCCCTCGCAGAGTCCCACGAGGAACACAGGCTTTTCCAGAACTGCTTCTTGCCATCCTTCACTTCCACAGCAAACCCAGCTGTGTGCTGACCTCCTCTTCAGACCATGCTCAGCACCCAGCAGCTTCTCCAGTACGGAGCTGGGGCAAGTGACATGCACCCAACAGCACAGGAACCAATCAATTAACCAACCAATCAATTAACCATTCAATTAATGTGCCAAACAAACAGCATGCGGAGCGGAGCACGGCCGCTTGGCTGATGGGGCAGCGTTCCGAAGGAATCCCACCTCTATTCCTACTCACAGTATTTAAGCACACCCAGCACGTTCTGAGAGGAGCAGCAGGGCTGCAGAGGCGGCTCTGAATGCAGCCCAGGCACTCCAGCACCAGGCACCCACAGCTCTGCTCACGCCACCGTCACCCCTCGCCGGTGCCCCGGACGCTTCAATAATCTCCGGCAATGCCACATCCTCAGGCATTTGCTTTGTGTTTTTCCCACAAGGTAAGACACTTGCCGTACTCCAGGTTCTGTATCAGGCAGTGCATTTTAGGGAGGTTTCACAGTTTGTTTCCCCATATTGAGACCTGGTCTCCTCAGTACACACTATAATTTACAATGCGTTTATACTGCCACTTGTACCTGGGGCTCTCCAGGCACCATAACGTTCATGAACCACAAATACTACCTGAGCTCAGTTCTGCTGTTTCTCCTGTTTGAGATCCCTAAACAGCCAGTGCATCTTGCAATATACTACAGAAATATTTATGCAACATGGCTTTGAACAGGAGAACTTCCATTTTATCCTTCTTTGAGGCACAGGCAATGATAAAAGGACGAGAAAGGTACAAGACAAACAGAAGGGAGAACAGTGCTCCAAGAAAACTCACTACCATGGAGCCTGGGTTACCCTTCCAAACCCAGAAAAGGATTAAAAGGACCAAAGAGATTTACCACCTCCTTATTAACTCACTTAAAGCACAGTTCACTGGAG
The DNA here is from genome assembly GCA_013397315.1 of Donacobius atricapilla. Taxonomy (NCBI): domain Eukaryota; kingdom Metazoa; phylum Chordata; class Aves; order Passeriformes; family Mimidae; genus Donacobius; species Donacobius atricapilla. Next base: position 294,487 of record WBMY01005666.1, read on the forward strand.
TGGTATTTATTGGGACCTGTTCACATCACATTTTCTTCAAGTTCATTGTTGGAAGTCAGTCCTTTCAAAATATTAAAAAAAATCACACAACCAAAACCCCAAAACAAAGTAATAAAAACCATCACCACCGCAAAAAAAACCCCAGCAAACAAAGGAACAAAGAACGCCATCACACAACCAACTACCAGCATTTCTAAACTCCGGAGATACATCCGGCTGGCACACCTGAAGGCACGGGCACAGTGCTGCAGCAAAAGGCACTGACGGACCAAGGCTGGGTGCTGAGGGAGAGAGCAGTGCCGGGGTCAGGGCTATTTCTACACATCTCAAGCCACTGTAGCACACCCCAGTCCCAGCCCCACTGACCACAGCAGGAACCAGAACCAAAAATCCCTGCAACTCAGGGTTTTCTGACTGGAGAGGTCTGTAGGAGTTAGTCCAGACTCTTTCAATAGCTCTATGAATCACCTTAAGTGACACGGCCAGCAGCCTTTCATGCTGTTTTTATGCCTTGCTATAAGCTTACTTTATTATGAAGGCCAATTTGCCTGTAGATGCCTTGGTTCAGGGGTCAGAGGGAAAATGTGACCGACTCACTAGAAGTGGGGCAAAGACAGCACCACAGTGGCGCAGACACCCAGCCAGCTCCCCCTGCCTTGGAGCAGGCCAGCACCTTCCCAGAGGGGCCACTGCTCCACAAAAAGGCCACAAAGCCCAGAGCAGGCTGAGCTGTGAGCGGGACTTTCATCCAAAGGTCTCAGTACTGCAAACACAGCACGCAAACCAGCATCTTCCCTGAGACACACAGCTGCGTGCTTCATGAAGAAGGCAGCTTCTACTCTCTCTTCTTGGAGATCTACTTCTAAAGTGCATTAAAGAATGCCATCTGAATTCAGGGTTATTGAATTATTTGGAAAAGGCACCCACTTGTGTCCCATGGCAAGTCACAGCTAGTGCTTACAGACACACAGCAAAGTCAAATGAAGTAAATCCCCCAATTCCAGATGGGGTTTTGGCAAATCCACCCATTGTGTTTTCACATTATCACTTGCTTATGCTCTGCAGAAGAAACACTTGCATAATCCCACAGATTATACTTAGTGATGTGCCTCAGGTTGGGCACACAGCAGAAAGGGAAACACTGCCCTGGAACATCAGGCAAATAGCCTAGGAAGGCCGTGAGCACCTCTCCTCTACAAGCACTGACACCATACCCCTCCTATGCTTTACCTTAAAACATACACCGAAGGGAAAATACTCCTTTTAAGCAAGAAAAAGCATGGAAAACAGAACAGAACATATAGAATAGTCTAATAAGCTGTCTTTGTGAATGTCACATTTCAGAACCATTGAAAATTTCTACTTTAACCAAACAACTTCGTAAGTTTTGCAACGTTTTTGTATGCCCATTTAATTAGGCCTTCCATTTCCTTAAAACTTTTAGGTTCATGGATTTAGAGGTTTTAGAAGAAGTGCTGTGAAGACAAAGTAAGAATGTGAGTTCTGCCAAGATCTCAGGAAAACACCTCACATTTTTCAATCAATTAAAATACTTCTGAACCTTCTGAAAAAGCTGAGCAGCTGGGAATATCTCCCTCTAGGATGGTGTGATGCACGGAAGCTCGGCATGCGCACATTTCATGCAAACACAGTTAAAGTGCTGTCAAACATCTTCCCCAGCTCCCAGCGAAAGCTCTGAGGAGCTCTAAGGAACACAGTAACATGACCCAGGCATTTCCAGACTCCTCAGCAAAGCCAGCTTTTCATTAAAGCTGAGATCCACCACTGGCTTGTTCTTGTATTTGGAAGAAAAACAGTAACAATATTCCTGCCAGGTATGAGGCTACAAAATATTCACTTTTTACTGCCTGAGGATTTGGGAGTTTGGGGATTTGCTTGGGTTTTTTTCTTGCTTGGGTTTTATTTGTTTGGCGTTTTTTAAAACTTTTTTTTAAACAACTGTCTCTTATCCAGGATATACATGACTATTTCAGTATTTGTGTGACATCCCAGGGAGATGGCTGTGATTCGGTCCAAGAGCCCTGTCCATCCTCTTCTGCTCCAGTCCTTGTTCCCGTTTCTGGATCCCGCTGCAGAGGTGAACCTAAAAGTCGCAAACCATTCAAAACCGAGCAGCTCCTGTGCATTTCTGGCGTGTGGCACAGAGGGGTGTCTCCACTTCTCGGACACGACCCTGCAGGCTTTCAGCATAAACCCATGCCCACCCCCCTGAGCAGCAGGTGAGACAGAGACTCCTCCAGCGAAGAATCCCCACAGCTGCAAAGCCGCTTTCTGTTTGCAGAGAGGGAACGGGGCGATGGAGAGACAGCCCTGCCCGTAACCACGGCCTCAAGGGACCGCAGCAGCCCTGCCTTCTGTGACCCCCCGAGCCCCGAGAGACCTGCCCTGTCTACTTGTGCTGTGCCTGCTCGCTCCCGAGAAACCTCCCGCGGGCCGCGGCCGCGCCGCCCGCTGCCCATTCCCGGAGTGCCCGCTGCCCATTCCCGGAGCGCCCGCTGCCCATTCCCGGCAGCGCCCGCTGCCCATTCCCGGAGTNGCCCGGTGCCCATTCCCGGAGCGCCCCAATCCCATTCCCGGCAGCGCCCCAATCCCATTCCCGCACCGCCTGCTGCCCATTCCCGGAGCGCCCCAATCCCATTCCCGGAATGCCCGGTGCCCATCCCGGCAGCGCCCCAGCCCCGGGAGCGCCCCATTCCCATTCCGGGAACGCCCCAATCCCGTTCCCGGCGGAGCTGCCCACGCCCGGAGAGGCCGCTCAGCGCATCAGGAGCGCAGCCCCGCAGAGGCGGCCCCGGGCCCCGGCTGAGGGTCGGCAATAGCCCCGAGCAGCGGGAGCCACCCCCGGGAGCAGCTCCGCAGCTGCCGGCACCGGGCCGGGGCTGAGCTTCCCAGGGCTGCCAGGAGCTCCGGCCCCGCCGGGGGAACCGCTCCGAAGTCACCGAGAGCCTCCGTGCTGCCAGCGACGTGGGGACTGAACAGAAACTTAAATCAAGAGGAATAGTTTCTTTTTACTTTCTGTCTTGTGCCGGCTCTTCCCGGTTCCCAGCACAGTTGTTTGGACCAACCATGCTTCAGGCAAAAACCAGCAATGCTGCAAACACGGAGTAGATCGGAAAGAAACACACAAGTGTAGTAGTGTCTCTGCTTTTGAATCACTTCCCAGCACGTGCCTCTGCTGCAGTTTCATTTTGGGGTAAATACCACATCAGCTGCCAGTAAACCCTGTGGATCCATTGCCCTCACTGTCCCAGGCACTTGGATCGCTCTTCTGCCTCTTTCCCACTTCTATGTAACTGGGAGCAGCATATTTCTTTGCTACTGAAATATCAACAGAAAAGCAAACAAACAAAACCCATCAGAGCTGCAAGCCTGACTTGGAGATTCCAGTTCCCACACACTGAGGGCATGAGGAATCTTTCACAATATTTCGAGACGTTACAAGCTGACAGACAACATGCATGGTTTTCCTCCAATTTTTAGGAAAGCATGCACATGTTCCAGTTCCTGCACCAGTCACTCTGCAAAGCTTCTGGAAATAGTCTACATCCGTAACAGAAATGCAGATAAAAAGGGCATGAGGATTTGCCAGAAAATACTGAACAGAGAAGTATGCCATCATCCCTAGTAAATGCTGGAAAGCAATGACATCAGCAACAAAGATAAAACCAAGGGAAAAATGCATCATATCTGGCTACAGAGTCACAAAATATGGTGCAGTTCTGGACTCAAGCCAAGTCTCCCAAGAGTCAGGTGCTCAGGGCCTTGTCCAGATGGCTTCCAAGTATCTCCAGTGATGGGGTTACCACAGCTCCGGCATTTCCTTATGGACCTTTCCTCCACTGTTCTGAACGCAGCAGTTTCTGCCCTTATCTGTTTAACATGCACTGTCATTATACAACACTGAATGTTCACAGAAGTTCATTATTTTTAAGAAACACAAGTAAGTCCTGCACTGAAATTCACCTATTTATCAAGGACGTCTCCCTTCACCTGGCTGATACAGCTCTGTCTTCATCCATCCTGGTAGACAACTTTCTGTTCACACACTGCAGTGACACTACAATGACAGTAACAGCCTACAAGAACAAGCAGATCCACACAACATTCATATAATTCAGGAAAGACACGGGAAAGGAACTACAGATCTTTCTTTTCTGAGACAAGTAAAAGGTGCACAATGGTCATAAGTAACGAACACTTTAATATTTAGTACGAACAGCTGAAAAGTGTTTCTTTTTTGCCAAAAGGATGTCCCAGAAGACAAATGAGAGCTGGCTTCAGAGCCTGGTGAGCAGTCGAGCCAGGATCAGGCCTGTCCTCCCAGACTGGAAAAACAACACTGCCAGTTCATGAAAATAAACTTGTTATAGCAGAAGATTTTTGGGTTACATCCAGTCCTCTGAAGTGCGTGGGCTGGTCCTATCATACTGTCCCACCCAGTTCTTGACTTCATGTGCCTGGCAGCATTTGAAGTTAAAAATAAATGTTAAAAATACCCAGTTTTTCAATTTCCTCCTCCAATAAAAAGCAGAATAGGAATTCTAGACCTGAACTTTCACTCTGAACAGATAGTTTTTAAAAACATTTGGAATGGTCAGGTCAGGGACACAAACAGCCAATGCTTTTGTCAAAGGGAACCTTTTTTGTGCAAATCTGCTGCAGTGCCGGACCCAATGACAGCTGTCTGTCCAAGAGTGCACAGTCTTCGCTGCCCAGAGAGTCTGAGAGAAGCACAAATTCTGTCCTTAAATAAAAATTCTGAAGTAATTAAAACAGAGCCAATGCTGGCTGATGGTGCTTCATGAGCACAGACTTTCCTCAAGTGATTTTTGTACCATTTCTTTTCATATTCACTTGGCACACAAAGTTCAGCATACAGTTCTCCTACAGGAAAAGTAGTTTTGCTTTTCCAAAAGGATTGGAAAAGTCTCTAAGGATTGGTAAAGTCTCTAAAACTTAGAGAGCTTGCCACACCAGGTAAACTTTGAAACAAGCTCCCACCAGATCACTTGAAAAGCTTTAATAAAAGAATTCAGAATTGGGTCCTGCTCCCAGGGTCTGTGTGCCTCTCACTGTTTGCCCACTGCAGTGCCACCAGCCCGGTACAGAGGTGCTCCAAAGAACCCAGCCATTAACATGCAGTGCCTTGCCAACACTTCCAAGCATTCCAGGACAATCAAAAATTTCTTTTCAAGAATGCAGTGGAAAATGGAAAGCGAGGAGCGAACATGTAGAGGCAGCTCTACGTCAGGCGAGGTACAACAAACAGGTTTGGATCCTGCGTGTTCCCATGGTACCCAGAGCCTGCGAGCGCGGCCTCGTACCCAGGGCTGAACGTTCTAGAGAAGGTGACGTGATCCACATCCTGTAAACAGCGTCTGCGAGCCTCAACAAAGCACAGACCCACATGGAGCACCCTTCCCTGCTTGTACTTACTCCCATAACTAAAGGGAGCTGGTTTTGCCTGGAGCCTGTGCAAGCCAAGACCCTCCTGTTAAGCAGAAGGCTCACACAGCTCAGATTATCGGAGCCTTTGTTTCGTCAGGAGCTTCTCCTGTTCCCCAGGGGGAGCATGCCCGTGCAGGCTGTGCTGCACTCTGCACAAGGTGCTGCTCTCCCTTTCCAGAGCTGAAGCTGAAGGAACAGGCCATTGCTGTGGCTCTCACCCATGGCCCACACGGTCCAGCTCCCCCGACAGCTCTCCGACTGCACACCTGCTCCGGCTGCAGAGCCACGCTCACCTGTCATCACAGCCCTCCACGCACGGCCTGCAACCTCAGAACCTCCTGAGCATCCTTCCAAACCCCCGTCCTGTGCAGGAGAACCAGCCAGCGCGCCTGCAGCCTGTCCCAAGCACGGCAGCGCTCTGTCCGAGGGCCGGTGTCCGGGGCATCTGCTGCCACTCGCCAGGGGTCACGCAGGATGCTCGTGCCTGAATGCAAACTGAGCCCCGATTTCCAGAGCCTAGCCCAGCACTCCCACCACTCCTCCTGGAACACACCTTTTGCCCTGAAGCAGTCATTTTTTTCTCCAAGCTGCTTTGAGGGTCAGACAGTCCTGGGCAGTTGGGGCACAACACAGGCAAACAATCCCTGTCTGAACAGTGGTGGCTTCTGGTCTCCCACACCGTGATCTGCAGGCGTGAGTGCTGCAGTGCAACACCACGGGCTCCAACTTTGAGCCTGATTTAACACGACACATTTTGTATTGCAAGGGAAAACCCCCCAAGCACTCATCCCAGCACCATTCCGTACACGGTCCCTGGGCATGTCTAAGAGGAACAGTGCCTGGCTTCCACATGCAAACCCGCCCAAATCAACATTTTTTCCTCCTGGCTTTCAAAGACTGAGCACAAGCAGGATGTGAGCAAATGCCACACTTCCAGTGCTTCTGGAGCTGTCAGTGATCTGCAAGGAGCAGGCAAGCCCAGACCCACGGACGGTGGGGCAGGGAGCAAAGCCCGGACCCA
>WBMY01005666.1:314972-337937 GCA_013397315.1 Donacobius atricapilla
AGGGGAGGGCACCCTGCAGGTGCTGCACGGGGCTCCAGGACATGGGTTGGTGCTGCTGGTGGCAGCAGTGGTTGCTGAGGGATCTGTGCAGCTGCCCCGGCCCCTTCCCAAGGCTTGCACAAGATCATTACAAGGAAATTGCCAGTATCAAAAGCAAATCATTCACACATAGAAGCAACTAATTTATAATTTAAGGCACTTACTGTTTCTCAGAATTGTGTTTCTTCCAAACAATGATGTAGTTTGGGTGTCTGTCCTGTGATAAGGCCAAACCTGCTGTCTCTGTAGGGCTCCTAACCCAGCATAATGACCTCAGTTCTTTTTCTGCACCTAGCTTTTTCTAGAAATTTGTTTTTCCTCAAAGCTGTTAAGGAAACCTCAGGCTCTGTGGGTAAAGCACAGGGGTGGGACACTGAGGTAAAGGCACGGTGGCAGGCAGTGAGTCCTCCTGGGGTCTGGAAAGCTGCTGGAGGAAATCTGGGTCCTCCCCACAGCTCCCAACAGAACCAAGGAGCCCAGGCCTCTCACAACAGTGGGCTGGCAAAGCAGGAGCTATTCCTCATGAAGCTGGTCTTCTTCATCCCTCCATGAACTGCCCACACACAAAATACATAAAAATGTAAATATCTGCATGGAGATAAGAATGGGGAATACCATAAATTTGGTCTATAGTCTGTAGATTGCACAGCCACTGGCACTTTCAGCATTTTTTCCCTGCCCTGAGGCTGGGATGGAGAAGGCATAGAGGAACAGAACTTTTAACTAAATTACACAAGGAGTAACAATGTCAATATCATTGCTGAGAAAGGCTATTACCTAATCACCTAACATCAAAGAAATAGATTAACGTGGTGTCTGTTCTCCCAGGACCATAGATATTTTTGTGGGATATGACATTATAATAAAAAGTCCCCAGACTTCTACTTAATCTAGAAAACTCATTAAATAGATTCAATACACTATGGAATTCTATATAGAAATATTATTGTTAAATGTGTACCATATTTCTCTGTCTCCTTTGCCCAATCATTTTCATCTTGTAGCATATTTTACAGTCTGAAGGAGGTAGAGAGAAGACTCAGAACTTATGCAGGCTTTAAAGACCAACAACCTGTGCTTTCATAAAATCATATAATCACAGAATGGTTTGAGATGGAAGGACCTTGAAGCTCATATCATTCCACCCTTCTGCCACGGGCAGGGACACCTTCCACTAGGTCAGGTTGCTCCAAGCCCTGTCCAACCTGGCCTTTACTATGTGGGAAGATGGGAGGAAATGGGCCATAATCTGTAAATTATTTTATCATCAAAGATGAGCTCAGCATGAACAGAAAATCAGGACTGAACCATAACCTGGTGAGGTTTTGGGTTCTCAGCCAAAGATGTGTTACAAAAGACATACATCTCACCTGAGCTACAGCAACACAACTTTCCTGAGCCCAGAGCCATCTGCCTGTGGGGAATTTTACCTGAAGATGAGCTCTAGGCCATGTCTGACCAGGGTGCAGGAGCATGGCCCCTCTACTCCACCAGGGTCTTTGGGGAGCCTCTGTCAAAGCAGGACCTCCATGCTCCTTGCAAGACCCGGCACTGCACAGCAGCAGGTCAGTGCATGTGCAGGGAAGGTCAAGATCAGCAGCTTTGCTCATCTGGAAAATAGGTGGTAACCCGTAAAGCTTGAACTTAAGAGCAAAAAGCAGAACACTATGAGGATCAGCTTGAGGTTCTCGCAGAAATTCCTACGGGATCTGAAGCTCCCCATGAATCTCAGGGTTTTTGCAGGAGGTGCGGCCCTAAAGCCAAGCCTGTTCCCTTGGGTATTGTCATATCCCCCGTGGATGTTTAAATATTGCACACTAGAGGAAAATGCCTGGTAGCACGTGTAATTTCTGCACCAGAAAGCAGTCAATCCCCCACGAGCTGCAGTAAAGCACCATCAGGGAGCCAGTCCTGGAATGGTTGTAGCCGTGCAGGGGCAACTCTTGAAATGATGCTCTGATTCTGCCGGTGTCAAAACCACTGATGGAAACTTCCTTTCCAGCAGTCGAGCTTCAGGTGCTGTGGGGTTCAGCTAGCCAGAGGTGTGTGTGTGTTATGGGGTTCAGCTAACCAGGGTTGTGTGTGTGTTGTGGGGTTCAATGAACCAGAGGGGGGTGTGTGAGTGTGTTGTGGGGTTCAGCTGACCAGGGGTGTGCGTGTGTTGTGGGGTTCAGCTAACCAGAGGTGTGTGTGAACCAGGAACATTTTCAGGCTAGACTTTGAAGCAGTGGGATAGCTGAAATACCATAAATATAGTGAGTTCAGGGTGTGGAGGGTTTTTGGGGTTGTACCCAGGGAGAGCTTTCCTGAAGGAAAATAGCATTGTCNAGTGGGGTGTGTGTGTATGTTATGGGGTTCAGCTGACCAGGGGTGTGCGTGTGTTGTGGGGTTCAGCTAACCAGAGGTGTGTGTGAACCAGGAACATTTTCAGGCTAGACTTTGAAGCAGTGGGATAGCTGAAATACCATAAATATAGTGAGTTCAGGGTGTGGAGGGTTTTTGGGGTTGTACCCAGGGAGAGCTTTCCTGAAGGAAAATAGCATTGTCCTGCAGGACTGAATCCTTATTTTCAAGCAACATATGGAAGCAGTAGCTTCAAAAATGCATTAGCATAAACTCTCCTGCTGCAGATAAACAACAGGGCACTGCATGGAGTGGCTGCACGGCTCTGTCGCTCTCTTGGACACCACTGGTGTTTAAAAATAAGCTGTTTGGTTTCTGTACCACTAGTGAAAGTAGGGAACGTTCTTGTTTCAGAGGAAATGGCTTCCCATGCAGAGCAGGGAGGGAGGCAGGGAGGGCAAGCAGCCAGAGGGGAGGAAGAGGGAGTTGAAGGTTGAGGCTCCTCCTTCCCAACTGAGTAATGGAAAAACGATGTAAGAATTCCAGCATCTGAATAAATATGTGCCCTATGACCTTAATCCCCTAGGAACCAAAACCATCCAGAGTCTGATAAAAATAGGAAACCCTTTACATTGGTGAGGGAGAAGAGCACTGCTCACAGCTAATTAGCTAAATCCTGTGTATAATGGGGAGCTAGGCAGCCACGAGGAAGCAGGTCTTCCAGAGAAGGATGAAGGGAAGGGTGAAGCCGAGGATGATGCTGAGGGCACACAGACCCCTGTTGAACACATGGAACGGTGAATGGCCACGGGAGGATCCACCAAAGCCAGGCACTGAGTGGGCAGCGTGCCCTGGAGGAGACCCCCAGAGCGACTCCTGGCTGATGGCAGCTGCTGTGTTAGACCCAAACCCTCAGATTACAGACCTTGCCTGTGCTGGGAACCAGAGCTGGGCAGCAAAGAACCCCTAAAAAAAGAAGAGAATTATAGTGATCCTGACAACAAATGCCAACGAACTGTTCGGGTTCAACTGTGCCACTTTATTTAAAGTATGAGAGCTTCACAGTGAGCCAAGGATGAACTTTTGTTCGGCCTCTGGTGGAGACAATGGATTGCCTCAATCAGCATTCACAGCTATTTGCTCTAGTCCTGAATACCTGCCATTAGTCAGCGTGGGGTTTTCCTTACAGTTCCTTGTGTGCAAACATTAACGCCAGGTGAAGGTTTTATTCACCCTACACCTGCACACGTATGCAAGGTTATCGTTTGTGCACAGCCAGGAGCCCTGTGTCAATTAAATTTTCTAGTTAATAGCTTAGATTTTTCCGGCCAAAGGAAAACTCGTCAGAGGGCAGGAACCTCACCAGTAGGTCTCAGTGGCTGCCGGTGTTCACCTCCGCCGGAGAGAGCTCTGGAGCTGACCCCAACGTGGGATGTTTGCTCCGCAGGCAGTGATGGCTCAGGTCCCGCACCGCGCTGCCCGCAGCGCCCCCGCCTCCCTCCCGGCCGTGCTCCGGCATCTCTGCTGCTGCTCCCCTGCAGCGGCTCCCCGGGGCTGCTCCCGTGGCACCGCCGCCCCACTGCTCCGTGCCCTGTCCCGGGTGTCCCAGCCCCGGGTGCCCCTGTCCCGGGTGTCCCAGCCCCGGGTGTCCCAGCCCCGGGTGTCCCTGTCCCGGGTGTCCCTGTCCCGGGTGTCCCAGCCCCGGGTGTCCCTGTCCCGGGTGTCCCTGTCCCGGGTGTCCCTGTCCCGGGTGTTCCTGTCCCGGGTGTCCCAGCCCAGGTGCTCCTGTCCCGGGTGCCTCTGTCCCCTGTGTCCCTATCCCAGGTGCCCCTGTCCCGGGTGTCCCTGTCCCGGGTGTCCCTGTCCCGGGTGTCCCAGCCCCGGGTGCCCCTGTCCCGGGTGTCCCTGTCCCGGGTGCCCCTGTCCCGCGGTCACAGCAGCGTGTTTGTGTTCCACAAGGCAGCCCGAGAGCTGAGAATTGCCATGGTGTGCCAGCTCCTGGCCAGGTACACAGTCCAGCTCAGGTACAGCACTTCCACTCGGGACTTTCCATGGGTTATACCGACAGGGAACGAGGGAGTGTGCCAGAACAAAAGCGTGTCATAGAGAGCGGCAGCTCCTCTGAAGCCTCCCTGTGTGCCTCCCGCCCTGAGCATGTTTCAGGAGTTTCCCCAGCAGCAGGCACGGTCAGCGGGTGTCAGACAGGCCCTGAAGCAGAGCCCCAGCTCCCAGATGCAGCCTCAGGAGCCCCGCAGCGAATGCTGAGCACTGCGATCTGGTCCGGTGAGGCTGCAGCAGCAGCTCCTTGCCAACAGGACCTTCCACCTCACAGAAGCCCTTGTAAATGGCTTTTAGGAGTTGTTCTTCTCCAGCAACGGAGCACATTACTTGCTCACAAAATGTCCAGGGCCGAGCACGGGCAGCAGAGCAGCTCCCTCCAGCTCCGAGGGCTCCAGGGTGGAGGGACTGCCCGAAGAGGCAGAGGCAGGGATGCAGGCACCACGCTTCCCTTTCTTCTGTTCTAAAACATGAAAGCAGGAAACTAGGAACAAGAACTGGAGTAACTCCAGGGCAAGACACAGGTTATTTTCAGTGAGTACTTCCTTGCTCCTCCCTGCTCTGCAGAAGCCACCCACAGAGACACCTCAACCATGAGTTTATTTGCAGAGCTGTATTTCAATTTCTTTATGAACTGGTATTGTTTAGTGCCACTCTCATACCCAAAATGGTTTGCAATTTTAAAGAAGCAGCTTTATTTTTCTTTTTCAGTAGCTGTCAAGAGACAGATAATCAGATGAAAAATATTCTCATGATCCTGTTTCTACTTTTGCCAAGAAGCCTAGTAGAGGAAAGTGAATCTGAGAATAATATCAAACGCTTCATGTGAGAATTCTGAAAGACATCATATTTGTAGGCTACCCGGTGAGCTGGCATCAGTCTTCAATATGGACTAACTGTACTCCCCATGTTGCTGGTGAGGGCCACGGAGAAGTACAGGATTGGACAAGACCTGGATGTGGTTAAGTGCAAAGTGCCTTTTTCTAAATCCAGCCTTTAACAGAAAAGTTGTTATGAGGACACAATTCCCTTAATTGTTAATACAGACAATTATTTAGGAATAACTTTTTCTCCCAACTGACCCAGCTGGGTCCTGTGGGTTTGCTCAGGAGCACTGGGCTCCAGCCTGGCGTGGCCAATGTGATTTCACTTCCCTTTCCAGGCAGTGGATGGATCCAGAACCTGCAGAGAATGGGAATCTCAGGCCCACCAGTCGTGTTTGGCTTTGGAAATCTCAGCGTTCTCAACACTTTGGGAGCTCATCTCATCTTGGGGACTGAGGGCGGACAATGGCTGGGCATTTGCTGCCCTTCTTTCCACATGTGCAGAAGCCTTTTTGGCCTTATTTTAACTCATGTGGTTTTGTTCCTTCAGGAGCTGTTTGAAACCAAGGAAGAGGGGTGAGCTGGAGACCACCCACTGTCTTGCTCTTATGTAAGCCTTTTAAAAACAGTAATAGTCCAATTAAAGGGAATAGATTTGTACCAGGACAGAAACATGGTGAGCAGCAAGAGACTTGGCTGCTTTGGGTATGGATTCATGAAAGTAATTTCAAGGCTCTCTGGGGGCATAATTAGAAACATGAAGTCCTGGGATGTCTTCCTTCCTTTTTAAACCAAAACTACTTTTAAGAGCTGCTGGCAGCTTGAAAAATGGTTATTTAAAGAGGGACAACTCCAGCCAGTTTGAGGGACAATTAGTCTGCAGAGTTTCTCTGCAAATTGTAAGGTTTGGGAAAAGATCTACTTATTCAATTGAGAACAGGACACAGGCTGATTCTGGAACAAAAAGGGATGTCAGAAATGTGGAAGGAAAGCTGTCCTTTAATCTCCCACACAGTGATTTAATTCAAGGTGACAGATACATTTGCTTTTTGGAGCAGCACCACCTGCAGAACTTTCAGATGAAGGAAGGCTTTAAAAGTTTCCACAATCCCATAAAGGGTACATGGGAGAGTCTGGCAAAAGCCTGTTCCCATTACATTATCTAGGGACAACAAATCAAGCATAGAGATGAAATGTTAATTCATCCAAGATGTTGTTTTCAGAGGCTTCTCTGCCACGTTAAATAATATTTGCCTTTGAGCAGAGCAATAGGTGAGGACACAGCAGTTGCTGGCCCTGTGTTCAGCTGGAGGGTGCTCAGACAGCACTGGAAACTAGGAAAAGGGAGCCACGATTGGTGGTTTTCCGTGACTGAAAGACAGTTTTCCCTTCCCCTTCTGTGAGCTTGCACAGTGATACATAAGTGGGCCTGACATCCTTTTGGTGCTTACTCTAAGGGGATCATATACCTTTCCTGCTTTCTGTCTTGAAAAGGCTGTGTTGATGTTTTAGAGACAATCACAGAATCCCAGAACTGTTTAGGTTGGAAGGGACCCTACATGCCCCCAGTGCCACCCTGCCATGGCAGGGACCCTAAATCCCACCCAGTGCCACCCTGCCATGGCAGGGACCCTAAATCCCACCCAGTGCCACCCCTACCCTGGCAGGGACCCTAAATCCCACCCAGTGCCACCCTGCCATGGCAGGGACCCCAAATCCCCCCCAGTGCCACCCCTGCCCTGGCAGGGACACCTCCCACTGTCCCAGGCTGCTCCAGCCCCAGTGCCCAACCTGTCCTTGGGCACTGCCAGGGATCCAGGGGCAGCCACAGCTGCTCTGGGCACCCTGTGCCAGGGCCTGCCCACCCTGCCAGGGAAGCTGTAAATTGGAGGGTTCTGGGGAGGACTGGGCAGAGCAGAGTGGAATGCCTGCAGGTTTTGCCATTTCAAGTGGCTGAACAAAGGTTTTAAAAATTAGTTTTATATTTTCCAAGTGTTCAACAATGCACCATGTGTCACAGAGATGTGCAGCAGCATCAGGAGCAGAGCTGAGAGGTTTTGTAGCCTCTCCCTGGGATGCAGAGGAAATGTCAAGCTGTCCTTAGCCTGGATATGAAAAGGTTACACTGAATTAGGAAATCAGCACTGCCTGAATGACTTTTTCTCCTCCTTAAGTCTGTCAAAATGTCAAGAAGCTGTCCAGCCTGCAGCACAAGGATGGGGGCCCAGGGCAGTCTGGGGAGGACTGGCAGAGCCCGGGGGGCAGGGACCTGTGCCCGGCTAGGACACAGGGGTGGCCACGGAGCCTCCGTGCCTGGCAGCCTCTGGCTGCAGCAGAGCCAAGAGCTGAGCAGGGGCACCCTGGTGCCTGGGCTGGAGCTGCCTGCCCTCCCTGAGGGGCAAGGAGCGGGTGCAAACCCCAGGCCTTGATGCCTATCTCCAGCTGATACATAGGGCAGCGTGACTGTAGGAAACAATTTGTCAGAGAGACAAGCCAGGAGTAAAAGTGGCTCATAGCTTGGCCCTGAGGAAGTGCCTTCCCAGAGCAGTCACAGTGTGCCAACATGAGCTCCCCTGCCTACTCGGGAGGCACCCAGGAAGCTGGGAGAGCTCTTCCTCTCCAGGCAGGATATGAATGTGTTAAATGTGGGCACTCTGGAGCATCTCCCAGACTCAAGCAGCTACAGACTGTTTCTGTTTGCTGTGACTGTGGTGGGTCCAGCTGGGCTGTCATTCCAGGCACTAGTCCCAGCCTCTGTCACCTGGACAGGGTGACACAGTGTTGTCACCAGACACATAATATGCTCTGGATGAGCACCAGACTGTGTGAACTCTAACAAAATACTTTTTCCAGGATGTACTAATGCACCACAAAGCCAGTTGATGCCAGGAAACAGCCACTGGATAAAGTGTCCCAAGGACGGGGTGTGAAGGAACCCCCTGTAAGCAGCCCCGTGTCCCCGGGGCGGCAGCAGCAGCAGCAGCAGCAGCAGCAGGGCTCTGCAGAGGGTCCCACACCGCTCCCAGGCTGGTTGTGTCACAGTGTCCCCGCTCTTCAATGCGGACAGTTTGCGGTGCCCAATGCTTGTAACTTCAGAGAAAGGATATTCTTAGTGTAACTATATATATAAAAATTTTACTTTTTCTATAATTGAGGTGAATTAAGTGTAATTGGAAGCATCTGCTCCGATTTTGGCGCCCGATATAGCGTGGTATTCTGCATCTCCTGGAATACACTCTCCTTCAACTCCCACAAGATCCAGCTAAAAATAGTTAATCCAAATCACATTCTTTTGGGCAGAAGTGCTCTTCAGCTCTCAGGATTTGCCCCGCTGTGGTACCACATTTCTTGTCCTGGCAGGAGTAGGGGGAAGGCACTGGGCCCTGGAGGGTGCAGGGGAAAAGCCCCATTCTGTCACCAGTGTCTCTCCTGGGGGTGGTGGCAGCTGATGATTCACAAAGCTGTGACACCAGGGAAAGGCACCTGGCACAGGGCAGGGTGTGACCCCGAGGGACCCCGGCTCCTCCAGCGACACAGAGTGCAGGGGCTGCAGCCAGGGCAGGGATGGGCTTGGGCCTGAGGCTGCTTCACCTCCTGCGTCACAAGGGCCAGCCGGGTCTGCTTTGGTCTTCGAGCCATTGCTTCTGTGAGAGGGAAGCACCGCTGCCACCGTGGGCATCAGCACAGGGCGGTGCTCCAGGGCCATGCGCGGGGAGCTCCTCTGGCCTGGGGAAACCACAGCTGTGCTCCCCACAACGGTAACAACCTATTCTGGGGTTAGTTTTTCTCCTCATTTTTGAGCTCAGCATAGGCTGAACAAGCCTAGAAAATTTCTGGAAAGAAAACAGAGGAAACTTGTACAAAAGGGTTTGCAGAGATGTCTTGGCACAGCTGCAGCAAGTTGTGGGAGTGTTTGCTCTGCAGCCAGCAGGCGTTTGTTACGAGGTCAGTGCGTTTTCCAGAGAGCAGCATTTTGGCGGGGAGAGCTCTCTTTGTGCCACTTTACGCAAAAACCATCCCCTGCCTGCAGGATCCCCAAGCTGCGCTTGGAGCCATGACCTGCACACACAGGGAGGATGTGTCTGGCCAGGCAGGGAAGGTCACAGCAACGTTTTCATATGCCCAAATCTGTGCCTATATTTCATGCATGCATTTACACACAAGTGCACATTTCAGATTAGTTTCCAGTTCCCAGTCAGTCCCCTGGTTCTCACTGTGTAAAACTGAGCATTGCACTGTATCACAGAAATTGATTCATTGAGCTTTATTTTGTCTAAAATATATCATGGCAGAATGAACACCTATTAATTACACAAGTAGTTTAGCTTGTAGGCAAGGCTTAATCCTTTCCTGGGAAGGTTTACAATCTCAGAGCATGATTTTGATGGAGTCCGTGTTCCCATGCAGGAACTGTCTCTGTGGCTGAGTCAGGATTGAGAGTACGTGGAGAATGAGATGAATAACACAGTAAGTATGTTGCAGTTTCATGGGACCAATAACTGGCGATCCAAAAAACTCATTTAACTCCAAAAACTAAAAGCAGTGAAGCTGTGAAGAAAGCCAGGGTATTTGCTCAGGTTTCTTGGTCTCCTCCCGTGCTCATGCCAGTGGACCCTACTTGTGAGAAGGAGGATTCCCAAATGAATTCCTTTCAGAAAGTGCTCCAGGGTGTGAAGCAGTTAAAGCACAAATACCCAAGTCATGAACTAGCAGTGTCTGAAGACCTAAAAGATGATGACAGCCCAGATATTAAGGATATTTTTTATTTCCTAGTGGGAATGAGAGCTTCAACATTTTGTCTTTCTCACTCTGCTAAGCCTGAAGAAGTCAGGGGTGTGGGTGGGACACCCGAGGACCTGTGGAATCTTAGGGACTGAAGGGATCTGGGGGACCAGATGAGATCAAGGGGCTGCAGCTCCTTTAGTGTCAGGTCATGGGTGTAGGAGCTGGGACTTCTCCCCCCCAGCCTTCCTCCTTGCCTCCCTCCTTCCCTCCTTTCCTCTCTGCCACTCCAGGGAGCACAGGCAGTATTTCCTACAGGCTGTGTTTGGATATCAGAGGGGACAAGGGCCAGGAAACTCCGGTTAAGGCTTCTGAATCTTATTGTAACATCTACTCCTTGTGAGCAGCAGCAGTGCTCCCCATCACCCCAGGACACCGTGCACCCCACAGCCCTGTGCTCCCCACAGCCCTGTGCTCCCCACAGCGCAGTGCTCCCCATCACCCCAGGACACTGTGCTCCCCACAGCCCTGTGCTCCCCATCACCCCAGGTGCTCTGTGCTCCCCACAGCCCGGTGCTCCCCAGGTGCCCTGGCCCTCGGCACCTGCCTTCCCCAGCCCCAGGCACTCAGACCCGATGTGCCTGCCAGGCATTCCAGGCTGTTCCCATGCCCTGTTTACGCTGTGACTTTGGTTCTCTTGGGGCTGCAGCAGAAATGGAGCTCCAGGGACCCGTTCCCACCTTGCAGGCTACCCTGGCCAGCCTCACCCTCCTCCAGCGGAGCTCCCTTCCCTCTGCTCTCCTCCCCCAGAGGCTGCTCCGGTCCTGGTTCAGGCATGGGCAAAGCTGCTGGACACCACCCTGTGACAGCATCCAGGCTCTGCTCCCCAGCTCCTGCGGCAGCTGCCAGAGGGGCAGAGAGGGGCAGGGGGTGACCTTCCCTCCTCTGCCCCGGGACAAGGACATGAGCCCTCTGGGACACACTGGGCTGTGCCACGAGCCTTTTGTGCGCCTTGGAGGAGCTCGGAGCGCTCTCCTGCCTTCAGCAGCGGTGTGCCTGGGGTATGAACCGCATGAAGCCACATTCACCGCAAATGTGCAAGCCTGGCTCAGGGAGAGGCAGTTTTACAGAATGATTCCTTGTGATCCTGGCTCTGCCTGGCTTTGCCCATGGTGACTGGACCCACCAGCAGCTCCAGGACTGCCAGGGGGGAGAAGTCTGATGATGTTCCTGCCCTTCAAACCCCCCCTGAACGTGCTGTGGAGGTCAGCAAGTGTTCCTGCCCACACAGACACGGTTCCCTCTCAACTCACATCCATCTGGTGTTCATGAGGGCTATAAATACATCTTGTATTCTATACAAATCAGGCATGCACTGAAAATATTTATACATTGCATCCACTCAGACAGTCCTGTGGATTCCAGCCCTGACAGCAGCAAAAGCTGTCATTACTCCATAGTGTGGAGGGGAGAAAATTCTAGTGTGGAAGCAGTTTATCTTTTTGGGAGTTTGAGGAAATTTCAGTTGTGCACAGATTGCAGCACTGACAGCTGCGCTGGGCCCTTTAAGGAAATGTCCTCTAAAAGAAGGCAGGGTTTATTGGGTTTTGTGCTGTTGCACTTTTAGACTGTTCAAAATTCTCCCAGGGATCCTTTTAATATTCCCATAAAATTGAAATATGAGTTATGCAATTATAATTAGAGCACCATACTCCTGATAACATTCCCTTCAAGTCTGTAGGCTGTTTACTTCCTAACTTGTACCTAGAAGAAATCTTAAAACCCCAAAATGAACAGCTCCCTTCTCCCCTATCACAGCACAGACCAAAACAAACAGCCACTTGCTCTAAAGTTATTCAATCAGTTTTCATGAGAGCTGTTTCCATAGAGCTGCTGCTGCCGTAGCCACAGCTGGGCAGGAGGGCTCAGCACGGGGCTTTTCCACCTTTAAGTGTCAGTGGCACCCTCGAGGCAAGAGGAGCCGAGAGCCATAAAGACAAGTGACATTATCTTTCCTTTTTTTAAAAGCAAGACACGTGAAATTTGGCAAGGGCTGGATGCATCAAGTCCTCTTATATGTCAGCTGCCTTCCCTGGGTAAGTCACAAGTGTCTTATAAATTAAAAACGTACCCCCGTCCCCAGGCTGGCCAAGACCTGGGTGGGGTTTGGGCTCTTCTCTCAAGGAACAAACAGCAGAACAAGAGGGAAACCCCTGAAGTAGCATCAGGTGAGGTTTAGGTCGGATATTAGGGCAAATTGCTGTGTGGAAAGAATTTACAAGCACAGGCTGTCCAGGGAAGCTGTGGAGTCACCATTCCTGGGGGGATTTAAAAGCCTTGTGGATGTGGCACTTGGGGACATACTTCAGTGGTGGCACTGGCTGTGCTGGTTGGAACAGTTGGACTCAATGATCTCAGAGTTTTTCAGATTAAATGACCTCACTGCACCTCCTTGACCCTTCTGGGGCACATGACCTCCTCGTGTAGGGGCTGGTGGCTCCTTGAAAGACGGGTTTGTGGCATTGAGTCCTGATGTGTCTCAGGTAGCTCAGGGAAAGACAAGAGAATAATGCTGAGGCAGTCTGTTCTCTTCCAGTCCATTTTCGTTTTTAAAGTAGAAATTACACAGTTTAAGCCTTTTATGCTGTGGTTTGACAGCTGTTAGTGCCCAATAAAAGCATTACCAAGTAATTTCCCTTTTGCTTCCCTTTGATTTTAGCACTCTCGGGCCTAGTGCTGCCACCTTTAATTATTAGGCAGCAATATCTGTGGGGTAACCCACAGAATTTAAATTCTGCAGACTGCTGGGGAGCACAGATTTTATTTTATTGTAGAGGTGTTCACATAAGTGAACAGCAGAGAGATGATGGCACTGATATGATGAGCCCTTTGGACACCATCTCAGAATTTTGGAATCTGATGCATCCGGGGCAGTCCTGGCCCAGCGCCATGCTGGGGTGGCTGCGGGGCAGGGAGGCTGTGCCGGGCTGGAGCCCTCCTGGGCAGGCGGGCAGGCTGCGGTTCTGCTCTGCCCTTCCCTTCCCTCCCCTGCTCTGCCCTTCCCTGCTCTGCCCGCCCGGCCCGCACTGCACGCCCGCTGTCCCCCGGGTTCTGTCCCCGCTGTGTCCCCGGGTTGTGTCCCTCTGTCCCCCGGGCTCTGTCCCCTCTGTCCCCGGGTTGTGTCCCTCTGTCCCCCGGGCTCTGTCCCCTCTGTCCCCCGGNGGCTCTGTCCCCGCTGTCCCGGGCTCTGTCCCCGCTGTGTCCCCGCTGTCCGGGCTGCCCGGGACCGCCGTGAGCCGCCGTGCCCGCTGTCCCCGGTGACAGACAGGGCAGCCAGGGCGGCGCCGGGCTGCGGGCAGGGGACGCGAGCCCGGCCGGGAGAAGCCGTCCGTGCCAAGGCAGGCAGTGTGGCAGGAGGGGATGCCCGTGTCCCGGCCCGGGCAGAGCAGCCCCTGGCCGGGGCAGTCCCGGACCGCATCCCCCCGAGGCACTGCATCCTCCCGGCTGCCCTGGGAGCTCGGGGCTCCCCGCAAACCGGAGCCTCCTTCTCCTCCCCTGGCGCCCGCCGGGCTGCGCCCGTTTTGCCCGGTCCCCGGGAACAAGAGCTGTCCCTTGCCTAAAGCTCCCAAACTTTGTCCAACTCCTCCTCTGCAGAGGATCCTGTGCTCCGCTGGCCAGCCTCAGAGCACACTGGCCAACAGTCCAATTGTGTTTTTAGTCAAAATGTTTAATTACCCTAATTACACTGAGGTTTAAAAACGTTTATCCCGAATACTTCTGTCCTCACTTCACACATCCTCAGAAGCCTCGAACACATCTTTGCCAACAGCTGCAATATTCAATAAAACAGCTCCTCCAATGTAAACAGAACCGAATGCAAGGGGACAATATAAGCAATATAAAGCAGAGCTCCAAAGCCCCCTGCAGCCAAACTGGGACTGGGCTGTGCCTGAGCCCTCATCCCAATCCCCAACTCCTGCCCTTCTCCAGCCAGCCAGGAGCAGCAGACAGATGTGTTCTTAACCTTTGCAAGGAAGTGGGAGCTCTGGGTTTGATATTTGCACTTCAAAGCTGGAACCAATGCCATCCTCAGAGGACAGAAGAGAGGAGCAGTTTTATTTGCTTATTATTTTGTTTATTTGGCACATAAATACTTTTGAAATCATGCAATATGAAATGAAATGATTGTTAACATTCGGTGGGCTTGCGCAAAGCTGAATAATATTATTCTCAGTGATGTTATTAAAGCTCAGACTGCATGTGTCACCCAAAGCTAACAAAGTCCTGCTCCAAAGACTTCAGAGGAGCGAGGCAGATTTCAGCTGGCTGCAGAGAGCAAGTGGAGCCCCAGCCAAGGTCACAGGACATGCCAACAGTGCCATCACCATCACACCGAGACCCAGGCAGGGTCCTGGGAGTGCCCACAGCTCCCCCGTTGCTGTGATGGCAGCAGGACCCGGGCTGGTGTTGTTGGGACAGAACTCAGGCACGGGATTTCTCCCCAAGCTGTGCTGCCACTCCCAAAGGGGCTGAAGCACCCTCCCAGGCAGCCCAAATGGATAAATCCCAGACAGGGCCTTCTCAGAGGCTGGCTGTGCCTGTGGGACCAAAGGGATGGAGAGGTTCATCAGCCACCCCTGCCGGGAAAAGGGCCACCCTGCCTTTCTCCCCAGGGTTGACAGGTTGGCTTGCAGTGCAGAACTAATTTCCTGAAGAACCCAAAAAAGGAGACCGACAGTTGACATTAAAATCTAATGAAGTTAGAAAAGTAAGGGTAGTTTAACAAGGAGCCATTTCTGGTGGTTACTAGATAAGATTTAAAAAAATTGTTTCATCCTGACTTGACCTAAATGGAGTGGAAAATTACCATGACTACATTTATCTGAAATCATAAAGTGTGTTCTGATTAGAGCATGATAAAAAGGATGGTATAAATTGATCCAAAGATAAAGAAAGGGCAGGGGAAATGAGATTAAGAAAAGAAGCAGACGCTAAAAAGGCAGGATAATACAGTAAGTCTCTGAAGCTCTATTAAAAATAGCTGTAGAAACTGGAACATAAATAGTTTGGTGCCTCACTTTCTGTGCTTGGGCTGCGGCCCAGCCGCTGTGCTGGGGAGCCCAAGTTATCACCTCGTTAATCCCAATTCAGCAGCCTGTGAAATGGGAAGCAGGTCTAAAGCGGGCAGCCGCCTTGCCCAGGGGCTGAGCCTGGGCTGGAAAGCACTGTCTGTCTGTCTGTCCGTCCGTCTGCTGGAGTAGTGTCCGTCTGCCTGGAGCGGTGTCCATCTGCCGGGAGCAGCGTCCGTCTGTCCATTCCGAGCTGAGTCCACTGGGCTCTCTCCTGGCTGTGCTCCTCTCTGCGGGACCTCCTGCCTCCTCTGCTCAGTGAAACCTGCAGCTGCTTAATATGCTTCAGTCCCTATCAAATTACATGGAAATTGCTCAAAAGACTAGAAAACTAGTGCAGTGGGTCTGGAAAACAAACCAAGCCAAGAGGAGCCTTTGGCTGAACTTCACTTCCTAGAGAGACAACAGTTGCCTCTGGCAGAAACCTTCATGGTCATGGAAGCAAATTTACCTCTGATAAAAGCTGTGTTTCATTTTCCTAGAAACAAGTTAAAAATGTGAAAAAAGCAAATATTATTTTTTTCCCCCTGCTTGGCTCCGTAACTGGCTGTCTGGGGGCTTGGTGTGTGCACCTCTGCCATGACACTGAGCAGGGAGGACACCGGCAGCCACAAGGCCACCGGAGGCTGGTGAGAGCACGAGCACAGCCTGTGCTAGAGGGGCTCTGTGGGCTGGCGGGGTGGGGGGCAGAGCCTGGCCCTCACCTGGCTGCAGTGCCCCCCGAGACAGCCCTGAACTCTGCCCCAAACCTCATCAGCCCCCGGGTCCTGCCGTGAGCACCAGCGTGAGCTGAGACCAGCAGCGTGCTCCATGGACACGCTGCTCCTCCACTCTGCGGTGCCCAACCCAGCTGAGGAACAGGGCCCTGACACTGGCAGTAAATTGTCCCGGGATAATCTGTCTGCCAAAACCCATCCTTGACAGTCCAGAAATGCTGCTGCTGCTGCTGCTGGGTACTGGTGGTTTAGGAATGGATGAAGGGCTGACACCACCTTCCTTTTTAGCTGGTTTTTTCTCTTCTGCCTAATGACTGGAATGTCCAGCCTTTCTCTCTGCAGAACAGGAAAGTTTATTTACCTAATCCGATGAGTCTGATGTCAACAGTTTTTTTCTGAGTGCAGCACTGAAATCCCCAGCATCCTGTGCCCATTTGACCCCCCAGCAAAGAACTCCCTCCTGGACCTTCCCTGGATAGCCAAGCATGGCTGGTTCATTTAGATGAGGCTCAGCAAAAAGCCTCTTTGGAATACTGTTCCTCTTTCCATTTGGTGTAAAGTTCCTTTTCCACTCTCTGTTTACGTTAACATAGACATGCGTAAATCTTCCACCAGTCTTCCTTCAAGGAGAAAGTCCAAGCAGAGAGTGAGAGGAAGCCCCATTCCCTCCATGCATTCAAACGGTGTCAGCAGAGAGGCTACTGGTGTCCCCTCCGTGCTGAGGTGGCCCTGCCATCACAGACAGACACCTCCCTACAGGACTCCAGGGACAACTCGAGGTTTTCCTTCCGTGTGAGGAACATCCTGGTATCCATGTCTGTTCTTGCTGTCCTTGCCAGTGCCACAAGTCCACAGCAACATTATGGTTCTCTAACTGGTGAGCCTTCTGCAGTGTCATTAAGCAGTCACAGATAATTTAATATCCTTAGATTTGTTTTAATTAATGTCCAGCTACTCAGCTGTTCCAAAGGGTGTCTCTGCTCTCCCCTCTCCAGCTGTGGACATTGCATCCTTGAAAACAGGACTGACACAGCTGGTGGGGAGGGATGGTGAGGGGGTTAGAGGCCAGTGCCAAAGCTGAGACCACTGCCCTCTGCCATCGTCACCTTCGTCCTGCCTCCTTCTCCTCCGAGATCCCCGGCAGGAAGGTTTGGAAATGATCAGTGCTGGGTGATGTCCCTGGGGACTATCGGCCCTCCGCTTCCAGAGCCTGGCAGGATTCTCTTTTTTTGCTGGATTTAGGGGAATATAGGATGAGGGCTCACTTACTCCTTACACAGGTGCCAACTAAACAAACAAGGCAGGTATTTTGTGTTGCTGTGGGAGCAAATTTGTCTTTGCTGATCAGCAGCAGAAAGAAACCTGGGAAGATGGCAATAAAGCTGAGCCTGGGTCCTAAATTCAATGTGATGAAAAAGAGCTCTGTGCCATGCCTGGGAAGTGATCCCAGGCAGGCGGAGGGTGCCCAGCTCTCAGCAGCTTGGCAAAGGAATCAGCCCTTGCTGGGGAAACTCACTCTCTTGGGAACTAGTGGATCCAAGACCAACAGAGATGGCAAAAACAACATCCAGCTATTCTCTGGTCTCATCTGTGCTGAAGTCTATTTTCATTCATTTGAGTCTGCCATTGCTGCCATGGTGACCAACTTAGAAATTAATTATATAAAGACATTAACAACATACTTAAATAGGAACATTCAACCCACGGTTCTGGCAAAAAGATCCACGTATTCCTGGATTGTGCCCCTCCCACCTTCCCCTGAGTCCTTAGATGTGCCATTTCTTTCCTGCACTTACCTCTATGCTGATGTTAACACATATAACTAGTCTTTCACATTTTTAATTTTTTTTAAAATTCTGACTTATATAAACCAGATATTCTTTAAACAATTCCGCTCCGTCCAACATATATAAACCAGGTATTCTTTAAACGATTCCGCTCTGTCCAAACCCTGTGTTGCTGTGAGCACCAATGCCATCCTCATGTAGTACATGAGGTGTGGGGTTTGAAATTCAGGCTTCAGACAAAGAAAGCCCCAGAGAGGTGCCTGGCAGAGCTCGGGCTCGTTATGACACACACTGGGCTCCTGCCTTTGTTTCTTTGGGGTTTTCCACAGGAGATGGGTCAAAAAATGTACCACCAGAACCCAAAGCTCGTCCATGGCTGTGGCAGGGAAGAGAACCTTACAGAGACCGCCTTGTTCCTCAGCCCCCTTTCTCAGGGGGAGGCAGCAGTTCAGCCTTGCTTGTTCTCTTGCGACTGTTCTCCAAGCAGGGAGGCTTTTCAGTGCCTGAGGAGGCACCTCCCCACCCGCCGTGACCCAGCTCTGCTGCTTCTTCTTGTCTCCCCTTCCCGGGTATGCTTTCATCTGTGTCTAATGGCACCTTCTGTGCCCTCCCATTGCACCCAGGCTTTGATGTTGGTGCTGTCGTGGAGATTATTTTTGTGCTCTTTTCTGCAACTCCTTTACTTTACAACTCATGTTGTTTGGGGTTTTTTTTCCCTGTGGTTTTTTTTTTTTTTAATGCATAAACATATATCTACCATTACCACATTCCTTTCTATTCAGCTGTGTGTGCTCAGGAGGTGGGGACAAACAAGAGGGGAGTGAACCGCGCCTCAGTGACAGGGAATCTGGCTTTTCCGAGCACCCAGTGAAGTGAATGCAAACCCAGCTGTGTTGCAGAGGGCGTGTGCTGTTGGCAGGGATTTGTGCAGGGAAGGACTCACCCCTGGGATGCAGGCCTGAGCGTTCCCACTGCACGAGCTCGTTTATTTTGGCACTCTCAGGGCTGGTTTACATGCCTCTGCATCCAGCCACTGCTCAGCTGCTGGAGTATTTTCCTTCAAAGAGCTATTGGGAAAGAGACCTAAAAAACCTTTGCAGAGATGTCTGTACTAGTTCTGCCGGCAGGGATACGGAACGGGGCGGTGCGACAGATGCCTTTCCCCAGAGAAGTGCTGGTGACTGCTGGAGCCGTGGCTGATGTCTGCGTGCTGTGGCTCCATCAGGGACAGACAGCCCTCCCACAATTTGTTGTTCACGGACCGATTTTCAGAGTTATCAGCCTGTGCAAACACGAAATAACAGAAGAAGGAAACAAAAAACCGACATTAAGAGGACTCAATATACTTACAGAAAGAAGGTGACTTCTCCAGAGATGGAGTTTGCTGGAGCAGCTGCGGCGGTGCCTGTTGAATTTCACACAGACACTTTCCAAGAGATGTGCTAAAACTGCAAGAAGGTCGCAAATTCTCACAGACATTTATTCACAACCCCCTGTGTAAAGGTTCAATCTGCTCTTCCAACACAGCCTTCCTGGGAGAGGAATATAGTGAATGGAGGGAAACTGTAAAAGGTCCAAGGAGCTAATGAGGGTGAAAGAGAGCAGAAAAAAATGCAGCTCAAATTAGCACCTAATCAGGATTACCAGGAGAGTTTACTGGGTTTCTGAAGATCAGTGCACCATCACCTTTCAGACGGATGCCATCCCAGGTGCTGTTCTGCACTTCCAAGAGGAAATGGTTCACCTCTCAAATCCATAGTGTCTCGATTAAAAAGCCTCCTTTAATGATCAGCTGGTTCAAGAAAGGGCAAGGCCTAATCCTGGCTCATCAGGCAGGGTTTTACATTGGCTGGTGTGCCTGAAGCTGTAAGAAGAGAGGCCTGATGCAGGTGACAGGAGGAAGCATCAATCTTGTCCCCTTTGGAGCAGAGATCCTATGAGGATGGGGAGCACAGGGTGATCTGTAAGGGCTGAGTGCAAGCATCTTTTCAGCTTTTTGGTGAGAAACAGTTGGGTCCTGAAGATGGCAAATGTTTGATGGACGGAAAGACTAGGGTTCAGCAAGCCAAATCCATCGTGTCTCTGATTTGGTGGCTTTAGGGAACATTTTATATTCTGAACATTTACATTCTGTTTTGTAATAGAAGAGGGTAAAGCAAATGTACAGAAGATGAGCACAGAGCAGCATCAAAGAAATAAGAACTATTGGGCTGAATAAATAAAGGCCTGAAACTCAGCTCAAATCAGCTCAAGGCTGGTTCTTGGACTTCCTGGGGAGGTGGATATTCAAAATCCACTGAGGCCTGAGGAGGAGGAGCATCCCCACCGGTGTGTCATGCTGGAGCCCTGTTGGGTGCGTGCCACTGGCAGGGCAGGGTTGGCCTCTGCGCTACACGGTGGTGGCAGATGGCAGGAATATTTCCCCATCTACCTTCCCAATGGTGAGTGCCTTGAGCCATCACAGGAGGGGAGCTGCTGTCTGCATCCCAAACGTGCTCCCAAGCCTGGGGACCAGCAGTGTGAAGAGCTCGCTCTTGGAAAAACATTGTCCATCTGTGGAGGGAGCAGGACAGCTTGCACAGCACGGCAGACAGAAAACCCCTGGCCAGAGAGAGCAGGGATACTGAGAACAGGTTCTGACAGATGATCCCAGACAGCTGCTTAGCTCTCCATCCAAAACAAGGCTGTGGGCAAATCCATGTTCCTTCCGAGCCCAGCACGCCAGCAGCTGCAGGGAGAGGGGTGAGCCCCAGCCTGGCACTGCCCATGGCACGTGAGCAGGAGTGACACCGTGTGGTGTCCCTGGCCAGGGCTTCTTGCCCTCAGCTGGGGCCTAAAAATGGATCTCAAGTGTTTCATTTGCAAACCTCTAACAAAGATCACGCTGACATGCAAGTAGGAGAATGGCAAAACAATACGTGACAGCCAGCTTGCTTCTCCTCTTTGGAAAATTCAGATGTTTTCTTGTCACAAAGCTGCTCATTCTTCCTCTCAACATAAACATCATAATGAGAATAAAATAGTTCTCTTTTTATGAAATGCTGTGTGTTGGTGGTTAAGCAAAATTAACATTTTGTAAAGCAAATGAAGGAGAAAGGCAGCTCTCTGACAAATTCTGTGAGCAAATTCATTCTGAACAAATTAATTTCACTTTTCTTGGATGCTGACCCAGATGCAGAGCTGTGTCCTGGGGCACTCAGAAAGGAAATGGTTAAGAAAGTGAGCAAGCGTCCCACCCCTCCCTGACGCACCCCGCGGTGTGTGACCCCAGAGAAAAGGGATGTTTTAGTAATGCTCAAACCTTGTGACTTCACCCAGCTCCACAGAAGGCAGACAAACATCCTGTGCTTGTCTGTACAGCTACTTCTGAGTAACCTGGGCCGGTGGAAGGTGTCCCTGCCCTTGGCAGGGGCTGGAACGAGATGAGCATTAAGGGCCCTTCAAACCCTTCAAATTCTGAGACTCTGTGATTCTGTAAATCATTAATCCCAAATAAATTACAGTAATTGTGTGTCATCACTCACATCAACAGTCTGACTGATTTTTGTGGGACTGTCAGGATGGTCAAAGTTTGTCAGGGTCAATTTTAGCTTCAGAATAATATTCATATGAGTGGTCTCCAAGAAACAGAATGAGACTGCTCTGTTTGGTGTAAGTGAGGAGACAAAATTAAATTGGAATTATTGTCCTTTCTTGCTGGAGATTTTTTCTTTTACATTGGAAAAGTGCCTATACCATAGGCCCTGAGCAGCAGTAAGGAATCTCCTGCTGAGATAAATGGGAATTACGTTTTTGGCATCTGTTCCTGAGTTGCTCAATGAATTCCATCGCATTTTACGGCAAAGACTGTTCTTCAGCACAAGCCCTTCCTGTTCCAGACCTTGGAGTTGGGAATGTGCAGATTAAGGCATTATTTTGACTACAATCTAAGGACCTTGTAGAAAAGTTGAAAAAATTCCAAGGTGCTGCCAGTGGTTTTTCTGGGGACAAGATTAATATTTGCTGGATTTGCCGTATCCTTTTAACTGCTGCTTTCCTCCTCCTTTCAGTAAATAAATCTGCCTATTAGTTAAACAAACTGACTCTGATAGAAACCAAACACAAGAAATGTATTAACAATAATCCGCTGTTCTTAAAATAGAAAGGCAATAGTGAAGAGAGCCCGTGGGTTCCGGCTCACGGCTGGGCATTGCTCGCTCCAGTGCTCCTGCTCTGAATTCCTGGAGGAGACAAACGTGGACTGTGGCAAACCCCAAAAGCTTCAGAGGTTCCTGAAGGCTGCAGCGTGCTGTGGCAGCCACGTCACCGTGCCGTGCTGCGATGTCAGGGAAGGGCAGTGCCACCAGGGCCTGACCTGACACACGCAGCAGCAGCAGCAGCAGAGGAGAGTGAGGGGATGTAGCAGATGATCCTGATCTTATCCACCTCTCAGCGTTTCTTGCCCTCTCTCGGTGAGTTGTGTGACGTGGTGGGCAGACATGGAGCAGCTGGCACTGCCACCTGGCCACCAATGGCTGGCATAGAATTAATCACAGAATCACAGACTGGTTTGGTTTGGAAGGGACTTAAACGTTCATCTCATTCCAAGCCCCTGTCATGGGCAGGGACACCTTCCACTAGACCAAGTTGCTCCAAGCCCTGTCCAGCCTGGCCTTGAGCATCATTCCTGGTGAACATGGCACCATCAGTGTCTTTTCTTAAGAAAAATGGAAGCTTTTTTTAAAAAGTACAGATTATTTGTTACCCGGAGCAAGCAGGAAAATCTGGCATGCAGTTTTTGAAACGGGCATCTGCTCAGCTGAGATGATCTGCTTCTGTGTGACAGTTGAAGCACATAAGGTCGGGGCACTTGGTGGTGGCTCTGTTGTGTGCCAAGGAGGGCGTGCCAGCCAGGGACCTGCTGCTGCCTGCAGAGTGAGGTTAGGTAGCAGCCAGATCTCCTTTTCCACGCTCAGTTCCCAACAAGCAGAAGTAGGAGATTCTGGGCAGCCTTTGGGGGCCCTTCCTGCCCTCCCTGCACTGGGAGCAGGTGTCCTGGGGTTGTCTGAGCACCATGCCACCCGGCCTGTCCCCAGCTCCCCAAAACCTACTGTGGGCTCCATCAGGACTGCAAGAACGGGTTTTGCCCTGATTTTTACTGCATGCTTGGGATTTTAAGTCCTTTCTCTGGAACACCCAGGGGACACCTCCTTGCCCTTGCTGCACGCTGCGGCTGCTGTCATGGCCAAGGTGCTCCTTCCATCACCCTCCTCTCCAGGATGCTGGGAGCTCCTGGTGGTCTCAGCAGCCTCCCTTCAGCCGTTTGGGCTGAATGATCCAGTCACATTTAGCAAAGTGTAGGAAAGCC
>WBMY01005666.1:338100-349270 GCA_013397315.1 Donacobius atricapilla
GCCGCTCCGGGCCTTTTTTGGAAGAGCCGGGCCGGGCTCGCCGGGCGCCGGGGCCTTGCCGCGGCTGAGGGAGGGCTCCTCCGGCCCACATTCCTTGCTAATTTTAACCAGCTCCCTCGAGAAGGGCCTGGAGAAGTATGGTCTTGATTTATTAGTCTTCTCTTTCTGAGAACTTTGTTCGAGTGTCTCGGGGCAGAGGTAAAACCAGACTGGGATTCTCAGTCTGGATCCCGGCAGATGTCTGCCCGCATCACCAAGCGCTGCGAGGTGTTTTCAGCACCAGCAGTTTCCCCCTGAGGCATCTGGGCAGCAGGGCAGCCCCNGCCAGCGCCCAGGGGTGGTGCTGCCCAGAGCCCTCCCTGCACAGCACAGGCTCCCCTCTGCCCTCAGCACCCCGGGAGAATCCCCAGCGCCCCAGGAGAATCCCCAGCGCCCCTCTGCCCCCAGCACCCCAGGAGAATCCCCAGCACCCCTCTGCCCTCAGCACCCCGGGAGAATCCCCAGCGCCCCGCTCCCCCGGCCTGGGCAGAGGGCAGGAAGGGCAGTGCTCCCTGTCCCCAGGGCTGCCTTGCCCAGGATGGCCACTGGCCTGGCACATGAGGGCAGGGCAGCAGGGCTGGAAGTGCCAGCCACAGGATGGATAAGGACCAGAAAGCACAGGTGCTGAAGTGGCTGCTGAGGCTGAAGAGCCGAGCGCAGGAGGCACAGGCGGCCTCGAGCACTCTCACAGATGTCAGGAAGGGACAGGGGACACACGGGCTGCCTCCTGCAGCAAAGAGAACAAACCCAGTGTGCTTAACTTGGGGCAAGAAAGGTTGGGCTTAGACACAAGGAAACTCAGAGGTAAACTCAGCTGATGGCAGAACCAACTTTCTAGGGACTCTGTTGTGTCTGTATTGTTGGATATTCCTGAGTGCACGTTCAACAGGCACATGCCAGTAAAACCCTCCTGGCCTGGGGGGGAAGCACAGTCTGGGAGACCAAGGCATTGCTCAAGCCTGCGGCAGCAGCCAGAGCCCCCCAGAGTCCCCAGGGCCACGCAGGGTTATCCCAGCACGGGCACAGATGGGATTCCTGGAAAAGCTCTCCTACCTCACTGGCTGTCATAGCACGTCCTCAGTGTAAAATGAGCGAGTATCAATCTCATTCTGCACCAGTAACCACACCAGCATGAAATCCACAGTGTATTTCTGTAGAACGTGTTCCAAAGGGAAATACTGAATGTTTTCTTCTAGCCAATTTCACTTGCTTGTTTCCCATTTCAATTTTGTGTGTGCATGCACTCACATCCATTGCCAAAATGAGGCTGTGCTCCTGGAAAACAGACAGGAAAGTGCTGGTTTTGCTTTTTCCTTTCTTGTTATTAATGCAGAGGAAAAGATGCTCTGTGCTTCTGCTTGGCTGTCCCAACTCATGCCCTGTCCCATGGGGAAGGTGCCCGGGGCCCTG
This sequence comes from Donacobius atricapilla, assembly GCA_013397315.1. NCBI lineage: Eukaryota > Metazoa > Chordata > Aves > Passeriformes > Mimidae > Donacobius > Donacobius atricapilla. The sequence continues at coordinate 339,550 of WBMY01005666.1, forward strand.
TGGCACTCGGTGCCAGCACGTCCAGCCCATGGTGTGCCCACAGCAACAACCACCCCAAAGCCAGAGGCTGTGTCTTGTAATGAAACAGCTCTGGCCTCGTTACTCTTACAGAGCTGATGATTTCTCTAAGGTGTTTTGTACTTAAGACTAAAGAATTAAGCAATGCCTAGAGTTTAAGGAGGTTTTGTTTGTTTGTTTGAGATTTTCCTGTCCAGTTGCCAAGAGTTTCTGGCTCAGCCTTCAAACAGATTAACTCTGCTGTGACCAACCAATTTAAATAAACACCGGCTGAAATCTGAGCCTTGAAACAGTGGGGAAAGTGGGACTGGAAATGCTCCAGACGTTGTTCCTGGGGCGGTGGGGCCCCGAGCCCTGCCTAGAGCAGAGCCCTGCCACGTGCCCTGCGTGAGGAGGGCTGAGGACAGGGGATGGAGCAGGGAGTGCCCCTGGACCAGCCTGGCCCCAGCAGCCGCTGCTGCCGTTTTCCTGCGCGCAGGTGACTTGATGCCTGCCGGTCACCGGCAGTGTGCTCCCAGCTGGGCTCTGTCGCGGGGCTGCTCCTCAGCTCCCCTTGGCTCAGGGCTCCTGCCCGTCAGTGCTGCAGCTCCAGCGGCAGCACGGGGCCAGAGGCAGCTTCTCCCAGCTCACCTGGGCTTCTTCCCAGCCCGCATAATGACCCCTGCTCTCTGTAATTGCCAGCTATGATTAAAGCATAGGAGCTGAAAAACAGAAATGAATAGAAAAGGAAAATCCTAATTAGCCTTTACTGTTATTGGCAATATTGCTGCTGATTACTCTGGAGCTTGTATTTTGGGATACACAGTGAAGAGATTGAGGAGGGTCTAAAACAAGGCAGCATGCCATCCCCTGGCACTGGCCAAGGCCCTGCTGCAGCCTTCCAGGACACTCACATGACAGCGGTTTTCCTGCCCCTCCCTTTGTCTCTCCCTCTTCCCACATCAACCTCGGCGCTGCTCACTCTGCTGACACTGTCCAGAGATCTCACACTGCCTGACACACAAAGCTGGTCCCATCACCTTTTGTGTTTTGTGTAGGTGTTTTTCACTTTCCACCAGGGCTGTCTGTGGGAACACCTTTACTCCAGCTCCTGTTCCCCATTCCTTCTGTTAGGCTGTACAGTCATGGTTAATATCCAACCCCGCTGAGTTTATGAGCCCTGTGGGCTCCCAGGAAACTCTCCATGCAGGAAACAAGCTCCTGTCACCATTCCATGAAAAATGCTTTTTAGTTCTTAAAGTACCCTCGAATCCAGCTCAGGTCTGTACACTTTTTCAGCCACATTTAATACTTTTTAGAAATATTTTCAGTTTTCTTAAGGAATTTCTCTTCTAATTAAAGCTTTACACAGGAACAAGGTTTGTGGAAACGGCTGGCTGAGATATCTTGGGGGCTGCACCCTTGACAGACAGGGAACCCTGACTGCCCCGGTGCCCAGTCACTGGAGCCCAGAGCAACCCTGAGCAGCCTCTCAACAGGAGTCACCCCCCAAATCACACCATATGCCTCTTTACATGATATGCTTTTATCTCATGGTCTGAATCTCCTCAAAACAGGAAAAAAAAAAAAAATAAGGGTAACAACAGGAGATGAGGAAAACGATTTAGGGAGACAAGAATTTTAACCTGATGGCATTCACATCAGCCCATTAACCCGCTCTTGCAGTTCTCAGCAGCATTAGCCTCTGGGACTCTAAATTGGAAATCCGAATCTTTTCTGATTTGCTACAGCCCTAATGCTTTCATCCACCTTGTTTTCTCCTCCAAATACTTCTCTCCTGATCTCATTGTTGCCTGATTAGAAGTAATTGAAAATAATCAAACAGCCAGGGAGGAAGGAAAAAGAACATCCCTGTGAGAGGCGTTTTTAGAAAATGGGATTTCATTGGAAAAGCATCCACATGTTTTACGGAAGTAACAATCCCATGAGTTTCAGCAGCTGAGAATGGATTTACTTTTCTCTGTATAAATTGATGCTGTTTCTCCCCAACATGCGTCATCACTTCCTGTTATTTTGAGGATGGAACAAGGCAACTGAGAAAATTAATGCACTATATATCCATATCTTCACTTTTAGGATTAAAGATTGCTGTCAGTATAGCTAACTTAGGGCCAACACTTAAAAAAGACATTTAAAAAAATCAGTTGTGAAAATACTCTTTTCTTTCCTCGTGTTTTTGGTCAGTTGAAGCCCCTCCAAGGTGTACCTGGGGTGAGCAGCAGTGGCAGTTTGGCAGTGGGGAGCAGAGAGCCGTGAGAGGGACGGGGCAGCGCTGGGGGCACTGCTGGCTGTCGGGGAGGCTGCACCAGCTGCTCTTGGGTCGCTGGTTCAGACCTTCAATTCATGCAGCAGCCTCCCAAACCCCCTGCCGTGCTGAATAACCCGTGGAGAGGAGTTCTGCAGTATCCCAGCGAGCCTGCAGCACAGCAGGACGCTCAGGCCACGTCTGAGTCCATCGCTGTTACCGCCGCAGGCACCTCCAGGGTTTCCTGGTGCCTCCGTTCTTTCCTCTCTCCCTGGGCACGATTCCCTTTATTTCAGATGGGGATTCTTACTTTGGGAATGCTCGACAGGACTCAAACCTGGTGTCTGGAGCACAGCAGCTGCTGCCCAGTGCCGGATGCCAGTGCTGGGTGCCAGTGCTGGGTGCTGGGTGCCAGTGCCGGGTGCCAGTGCCAGCTGCAGGAATGCCACACCCGTGGCACAGTCCCAGCAGACCCGGGGCTCGCTGGGTGGGTGTCAGCTGCCCCCTCCACCGCTGGCAATCTTACCTTGTGACTATTCCATTATTTATCAGTGTTGCCCTTGGTTGTTCCAGCCCCAGTCCCCCAGAACCTGGTAACTGCACACCCCGTGTAGCGCCCGGCGCTTGTGTTCTCCTCTCCAGGTACAAAAATCAATCAGAGGTTTTTACTGTGCAGTAAATGTCAATTGTGCAAACATTACAAACCCAGAAACATCTGTAACTATGGAAACTTCAGAGGCAATACTAATTTCAAGAATAAATTATGACAAGAAGCTTTTTATAGCTGTTTTTAGAGAATAAACATAAATTAAAACAAGTGAATTTCATAGGCACAAGTTAATTTTACTTCTTAACCTTTAGTGCTATAGCTTTTCAAGACATGTTTATCAATACTGATGTAGAGAAAAATGCTATTATATCGATGTTAGCATCCTAAGAATTGGCATCACTATTTGTATTGCTTCGAAATGTTCTGCTAAAGACAATCTCCACTGGATTTCAAAGGGGGGAACACTTTTCAGATGACTAATGGCCCACCCTTAGCATTTATGGTGTTATTTATACTTTTTGCTACATTTTGCAGTTACCAAAAAAAGTCATGAAGTGTGTGAAAGGAAAACTCAGTCACACCTTTCTTGGAGCCGCTGGGACATTGCAGGATATAAGCACAAGGCCTGTCCCCAGCCACAGATTTGGGAAGAAATCTGGGACTTGTTCCTTGCCCTCTGCACTTGCTCCCTGCTGCCAGCCAGTGTGAGGTGTCAGGACTGAGCTCAGGCCGGCAGCGAGTGATTCCCCCCTCTCCTCGCCCCTTTATGATTTGCACACCCTTGATGCATAGAACGTAAATCCTCGGAGATAAAGGAACTGCTCTGACTGGCCATTTATTGTCCATTCCTTAGGGCACGGGTGGNCGCTCCCGGGCAGCGAGCACAGCACGGCTGTTTCCTTGGCCGGGTTTGTGTCGGGAAACCTCCTCTTCCCGCTACAGAAATCTTTGGAAATCAGGGCAAAGCAATGAAGGGAGGCAGTCGCAGGAAGGCTGCGGCTGTTGGGACTCAGACTCCCTCTGCCTGCAGAAGCACAAACAGGCTCCGGTGGAGAAGATGCTCTGGCCCCGCCGGGCCCAGCAGCTCTGCCAGCCGACTGTCCGATGCTGCGGGACGGGACAGCGCGGTCCCCCGCAGAAACCTGCACACGGGGCCACTGCTAAGTGTTCCAGAAATGATTTCCCGAAATCAAAGCACCACGGTTCCTGCAGCCTCGGCTGGGATCATACCGACATTATTGTGAGCGTCCTCCAGGCTTTTAGGAAGTGAAAGACTTGGGGCATACTCCAGGAGGAGCAAACTTATTGTTAATAATGGTCTAAAAACGAATGTGCAAGTAAGATTTGTGGGCGATTCTACCAGAAATGCTCAGCACGATCACAGGGCAGAAATGGCACCGGCCAGCAGACAAAAGGACGTGTGACAGCACCAGTGCAGGGCACGGAGGAGCCCCTGGCTGGGGCACAGCACAGAGAGCTGTGCCCTCCGGCCTGGTACCTTGCAATGAAGAACAGCATTTTGCAGGCCAGGCTAGAGCAGCAGTTTATGACTTTGTGACCCTGTGATGTCCTGGGGCACAGGAGAGGAGCAGTCCAGCTCCTTCGCAGCCAGCGTCTCCCTGGCCTTTCACCTGCCCTTGCAATGATGGCTCAGGATCAAGCTGGCAGAGCATTCTCAGCAATGCCAGCACCTCTTCCACAGCTGGCCGCAGCCACCCCACAAACCATTGCTGCCTCTAACTTCTCTCATCTTCCTGTACTCTGCCTCTCTTTTTGCCCTTTGAGGGGCAAACTTTGAGCAGTTTCTCAGTATTTTTTTTGCTTGGGTACCCATATGACTGTGTTATGGTCAGCAGGCAGTGGCACCTCACTCCCACTCTTTACAGTCGTTTTTTTGTGGTTTTTGTTTTGTTTTGGGGGGTTGGTGGGATTTTTGTTTGTTTTGGGTTGTTTTGTTCTGTTTGTTTGTTTTGCCTTTTTTTCCTTTAACACCAGCTCTCTCTTCCCTCTGGGACCTGCAGCTGTCATCAGCTAGACTTTGGATGCAGAACCACTAAAAGCTGTTTGAAATCCAGGTGCACGCTATGGAACACAGCACCCCTCTCTCCCATTGACCCTTTTGGAGACCTCAGCAGACTTACAGGGAATCAGCTCCTTCCACAGGCACCTGCTGCCTCTTTCCCACCACATCACCCACCCAGTGTCTGATAATGCCCCTTCCTCCAGGCTGGGCACAGAGCCCCTCTCAGGGGCAAGAGCTTCCTCCTCAGGAGTTACATAAAGGGATTACAGCCCCACACACGCTGCTCAGGGGATCAGTATAATGCACTGCAGATTAGAAACACCAGCTGGATATGTCAGCACTAAGCCTGCTTTTAGCTCCCTCTCGCTGTGTGCTGTTCTTCTGGCCAAGCGGGCACCAATCCCCCTGGCCTCAGCTCCCTCAGACAGGCACCTCCTTCGGGGACACGGCAAAATTTCCAGGTCTTTTCTAAATCTAGGTCTTCCACAGGGGCTGCCATGTACCAAGCCCTCAAATGAAAACTAGGAAGGCACTTTTCAGAATAAAAGGGATATTTCCACTGTAAATTGCACAATCAGTACAGCTGCAAAATACAAAATCTAATTTTAAAGTGTCTTACTGAAATCAGACAAATTGCAGCTGACTGTTTACAGACTGCCTCCAAACAGTGCAGACTCCACGCAAGCTGCTGGGCAGCCTCGGGAAATCAACGCTCCTGGTTTGGCTGCTTGCTGCCAGCATCCTCCTGCCTCCAGTGCATCCCTGTCCCACACTTGCACCGGGATGTCTGGGTGTGAGAGGCAGGCAGAGCACCAGCCACATTTTTCACAGGGTGCTGCTGACACCCCAGCCTTGGGGCACTGGTCCCACCGAGCAGGGCTGGGCTGGGAGCCCCTGGGGCCATCCCAGCAGTGACACTGAGCCAGGCTCTGCAGGTGTCTCCTCTCCCTCCTGTTCTCCCACAGAGGAGCCTCTGCCAGGGGCTCCTGCTGCTCTTCCATCCCTTTTCCACCCTGCTGCCCTTCACTGTGATCCCATCAGCCACTTAACTCTGGGAGAACTGGATTAAAACATCAGCCGGGATTTCTGTTATTTTCCTCCTTGGCCAGTCAAACTGGACATGGATCCCAGCACCCCAGAGGAAGGCTCGGCCTTGGCTCCCCACGGAGTGCAGTGCAGAGCAAATAATGCTCATTCCCCAGCGCTGAGTGAATCCATGCTGTCAGCTGCTGCTTTTGCAGCATTTAATGTTAGAGATTATGTTGCAGGATAGCTGCTTATCAGAAAGGTCTCTGGCAGCATTGGTTGGTGAAGCTGCTCCCACAGCACCTGCAGCCAGAGTGGCTGCACAGCCCCAGCAGCTCCTTCTGCTGAGAAAAGGGCCAGATTTTAAACAGGGTCGCTGAATAGACTGACGGGAGGCACAGAACTTCCATCTGCAGCAGGCTGTCCCCCCGTGGGACAAGCTGTTTCAGCTCCTCGCGTGGCTTGTGCCCTTTTGCACACACCTTGCCTGAGAAGGTTCCAATAGTCCCAGTGCCAGTGCTGAGCATTAAACCACACTGAGCTCACGATATCCAGTATATCTGTCTGGACTTCCAAAGTGCATTGCTCCCCATCTAATGCCCATTTCCAGCCTGACTTCCAGGCTCACTTCCCGAAACAAAAATGAATAAAGAGGCATTGGAAGGGGGAACTGAACGACTTACTGGACCAGCTGCAGAGCTGGAGGAGGACCCCAGGGCTAATGATCCCAAACCTGTGTCCAAAGGAGGGCAGCAGAGCTGGAGAAGGGTCTGGAGCCCAAGTCTGATGGGGAACGGGTAAGGGAACTTGGGGGGGGCTCAGCCTGGAGAAAAGGAGGCTCAGGGGGGCCCTTGTGGCTCTGCACGACTCCCTGCAGGAGGGGACAGCCGGGGGGTCGGGCTCTGCTCCCAGGGAACAGGGACAGGAGGAGAGGGAACGGCCCCAGGCTGGGCCACGGGACATTTAGGTTGGTTATCAGGGAAAATTTCTTCATGGAAAGGGCTGTCAAGGCCAGGATGGACAGGGCTTGGAGCACTCTGGTCTAGTGGAAGGTGTCCCTGCCTGTGACAGGGGTTTGGAACCAGGTGGTCTGTAAGGTCCTTTCCAACCCAAACCAGTCCGGAATTCCACAGAATCTTTGAATGAAATGGGTTTAAGACAATCAGTCCCCTGGGACCCCTTGCTGTGCCTTCAGGTGCTCCACTCAACACAGGGTGAGCTGTGGCAGCTGATCTGAGCTGCTCTGTGAGACTGCAATTCCACCTTGTTTGAAGTGCACTGTGATAGCTTTAAAATGAAGGAGCCTTGAAAAAGAAACCTGGACTGCTGCTCTGGTGGTGTTTTAAAACATAATAAATTTTCAAAGAGAAGAATTGGCAGAGGGGAGGTAAAAAGGGATTTTTTTTCTTTTGGCACTTACACGGCAGCCAATTTAAATTAGGTAACTGAGTATCTATAAATTGTCTAATTAGGTCAGCTTTCATTGCAACCTCGTCCTGAATTGCCCCAGCAATAAGCTTTCTTCAGAGAATGTCTTTTACACCCCTTGATCCCACGTAGTACTTGAAAATGATAATGATCCACTTAATCCTCATAACTGACTTGAGGTTTTCCAGAAAACACTGTGACTTCAAACAAATAAATTTCTTGGGAATGCATGTCTCTACATATGGAAGGATTTGTCCTGAAAACCATAAAATCCTGTAACAGAACTCTGCAGTGCAGTTGCATAATGATATAAATGGTGGCTTCAAAAGGGCAGTCATGTTTGCTTTTCATAAAGCTCTGAAAGAACAGAATTAACTAAGAAAAAATCAATTTTGTTAAAATAAACCTGCTCTCTCATTAATGAGAAATGGGGGCTGACGTGGTCACAGGCCCATCTGGCCGGAGCTCAAGGAGTGCTTGGACAAGGCTCTCAGGCACAGAGTGTCCTGTGCAGGGCCAGGAGCTTGGCTCGGTGATCCCTGGGGGACCCTTCCAGCTCAGGATGTTCTCTGATTCCTTCATTTCCACTGGCCACTGACCCCCTGCAGCAGCTGCTGCTGACTCTGTCCATCACACCTGCAGTGTCCTCTCCTCTGCCCACTGTTGCTGAGCACCTCTGAGAACCTCCGAGAACCTCTGACAACCACTGCGAACCTCTGAGCCCCTCTGAGAAACTCTGAGAACCTCTGAGAAACTCTGAGAACCTCGGAGAAACTCTGAGAACCTTGGAGAAACTCTGAGAACCTCTGACCACCACTGAGAACCTCTGAGAACCTCTGAGCCCCTCTGAGAAACTCTGAGAACCTCGGAGAAACTCTGAGAACCTCTGACCACCACTGAGAACCTCTGAGAACCTCTGAGCACCACTGAGCTCCTCTCCCTCTGGCCACCTGCCTGTCCCGTCCTGCCCCCCAGGCCTCCTCAGCTCATTGCCCCATTGCATCTCTGCCTTTGGGTGGGTGGTCTCTGTCCCTGCCCCAGGCTGTGCTCACGTGGGTGCCCCACCTGCTCCCACACTGGCCAAGAGCGGGGAACTGTGCTAACTGCAAAATAACAAACCCAGGAATAATCCACCTTTCTTGCCTTGCTTTAGGCTGAGTTCTGTCCCACGTGCCCCTGGCAGGTTGGCTGTGTTGTCTTGAGCCCAAGGGACACCGAGGGCCACTGAGACAGATCAGCCTGTGTCAGGGCTGCCAGTTTCCAGTGCTCTGGGAAGCTGAAGGGTAACAACATCTGCCCTGAGACAGACACTAACTGAGCAAAAACTTCCTGCAATTGATTCTCGGGAGAGCATTTCTGCGCGGCAGTGTTACCTCTGCTGTGCAGCCTGGAATTCTGCCATGATCACGATCCTCTCCCTGTGTCTGGTCTCCTGCTCCCCTCCCCTCTCAATATGGCTTTGTAAGGGGCAATTAGAATAGGAATTAAAAGCACCAGCATCATGCTGGCGGCACACACCTACGGGCCCAGGTCACTGCGATGCCTGGACCTTCCTTCCCCTCCAGGCAGACCTGCAGCGTTGGAGCCTCGGAGCAGAGAGCATCAGCAGCAGTGCTGGAGTGCCTGGAGAGACAGGCCCTGCGTCATCAACAGTCCCCGTGCGCAGGGACAGGACACATTTCCCTGGGAAGATCTCCTGTGGGGGAAGCCCAGCATTGGCACTGGCATGCTGTAGGAAATCATGGAATGGTTTATGTTGAAAAAGCCCTCTCAGACTATCAAGTCCAGCCGTTCTCCCAGCACTGCTAAGGACCCCAGTAACCCGTGTCTTCAGAGGCCACATCCACTTTTGATTACTAGGAAGAGAAACTGGAAAAAAGGGACAAACAGGAGGCCAAACCCCTCATGCTGAAATGCCGAATTTCCTCTCCGATTCAGCCACGGGATCTGTCTCTCCCCAAAGCACTGCACCTCCCCGCAAAAATAAGCCCTTTGCCTTTGTTTATCTGCTCAGAAACAGATCATCATTCCCTAAATTAGGGCAACCCTGCAATTAGTCCTTAATTAGTTTTATTTTTTTCCTGCCATTCCAGCTAATTAGAATTACCAGGCACTGTCTTGCTTGCTCACCTTAGAGAGGATTTTGGTTTAGGTAAAGGCAGCAGGCAGTCTGACACATCCCGCGGCTCCCCCAGGTCTGGGGCACTGGGGGCATCTGGAGCCCCTGGGAACGCCCCAAGGCCCGAAGCTCTGCCTGGGCATCAGCTGGTGCTGCCCCAGCACCGTGCACTGACCCCAGCCGTGCCCCGAGCAGTGCCCCCACCACCACCCTGCTCCTCCTGCCTGTCCGGTCCGTGCTGCCCATCCCACCCCGGCATCCGTGCTGCCCATCCCACCCCGGCATCCGTGCTGCCCATCCCACCCTGGCATC
>WBMY01005666.1:390240-400583 GCA_013397315.1 Donacobius atricapilla
CCAGTGCTGGTGGCTGGAGCAGCAGGGCCCTGGGTGTCCCCCAGTCCCCAAAGGCAGTCCCTGGGCACTATGGCCAAGTGCTTTTGGGAACGGGGAGATCAGCTGGATGTCACCCAACGTGCAGCTCCAGCCACCAGCACTGGGCACACAAAAATGCAGCACAGTCTATTTTGGACTTGTTCTCCCACCTTTTATTAGCATGCAGAGACGCTGACTCCAAGCTGTTTGCAGGAAGACTGAGAAACAGTAATTAAGTTGGATGCCTGGTTTTAGTGGACTGAAGCATCTAGAAAGCAGGCCTAGAAAAATCTCAAGCATTCATCTTCTCTGCTGAAATACTGCATGTGACCAGGCAGGTGTGTTAAAAATACAGCTCTCACACCAATCATCCCCATCACTTTATATCAAGGTGCAATATTTTTGTGCCAGTGGTAGAGCAGAAGAGAGGAGGTAAGAGGAAAAGAGGAGTGATTTATGCTGCTTCACAAGCTGCTGGCAGCTGCATGGACACACAGAGCCCTGAACATTTTTGAAGGTGAAGCCACAACGTGATATTCCAGACCTTACAGTGGTTTCTATAGGCAGTGAGCACGCAGGCAGCTCTGACTTTGCTGCACACAGCAGCAGTGTGATGGATGGCTTGATGTACTGACACTGAGGGTCTATTAAGCTCCTAGCAGTTAAAATGAAAGCCTTCAGCATCTGCAAGTTTAATGGCATCGCAGCCTGGGGACAGGGGAGAGAGAGGAAGAATAAAGGATTTTCCAGACTGAAAAAGCAAAGGAATATACATCTTGTTTCATGCAGGAATGTGGATGAGAACCTACCAGCAGTTTTTACCAGAGGTTTTACTGCGTGTCTGTGTGCAGGGAGGGGGCACCTGCCATGAGGAGCTGCTCAGGAGGATCCCAGAGCAGCAGAGCCAGCCCTGCCAAGGGCCTGTCCCTGCAGGGACCCCTTCCCCACCCAGCAGGGTTGGGGCAACACGTGCTCCTTGTGAAGCCCCTGATCCCAGCACGCCACGCGTTCCTGGTGCAGGGAAGGGGCCTTTGGAAACACAGCTCTCGCTCCCTCCCGTGTCCCAGCCCGAGGCAGGGCTCATCCCCAGTGAAATGTGTGACACCAGCCCAGGGGTCCTCGCTCCCCCTTCCCGGCCCTCAGCTGGGCTCTCCTTCAGGGAGAGGCAAACATCTGCCACTCCGAGCCAGGGGTTAGCTCTTGCCTTGTGCCTTGAGCTGGCTCCTTGCTGTCACACACCAGGGAAGCCACAGAGCAGCACCAGAAGATGCTGAGCAGACATGTCTCTCCTGGCACTACTCTAAACCATGTCTGACAAGTTTGAGCTCTGCAGGCTGCTACTCTGCCTGTTGTTTTTCCAGAAACTTGTTTTACTTAATTAAAACCCTGTCATTACCTGACTAGTACTTTCCTTGCAAAGAAAGCCCAAGGACAAAGCAGTAACAACAAGAAGTGATCCTACTAGCTTTTCCAACTCAAACCAAGTTAAAAAAATTAAAAAAAAAAAAAAATCCAAGTTTTCCAGTTTTGTGCATCCACAAATGACCTGCAGTGTTTGTACATTTTTCCAGTAACTGCCCTCTGCAGAACACATCACATGCCAGAAGACAGAAAGTTTCACAATAGGAAGTGTCACCAGTCACAAACTTCTGCCGTGCCCAGGATTAGCATGAGTGGTGTCAGTGTTGAAGCCACCTCATGGACTCCTTCTGGTGACAAAAACCTTTGTGCTGCTGTCAGTGAAGCCCCAGCATGATGGATTTTATAGGGTTCCCATGAATATTACTGGGTTACCCAGAGCAGCTGTGGCTGCCCCATCCCTGGAAGTGTCCAAGGCCAGGCTTAGAGCACCCTGAGGTAGTGGAAGGTGTCCCTGCCATGGCAGGGCTGGAATGGGATGGACTTCAGGATCCCTTCCAGCCCAAACCCTTTCATGCCATCCTTCAGGAAAGGACAGTCAATGAGCAGCTGATGGAAACATTTTGGTTCTACCTTGTGGAAAATCAAGGAAAGCAACAAAATTCAATCCTCCTGCCAGGAGAGAATTAGGTACAGACAGTTCTCTGAAATAATGAGCAGTTTTATAAGTGATCTACCAAAACTCCAGACATGCTGGTCTAATTGGGAATCTAGGTAAATGTGACACGTGGAACACAGGAAGTTGTGTAGTTCTGCTTTTCTAGTTTTGCAGTTCTTTATCCAACAGTCATGTTGTCTTCAGCCTGGCAGACTGTGCTGGCAGCTCAGCTCACACATGTAAGGCAGGAAATCCCCTGTGGAAAGCCAGCTGAAGGAGGCCAACAGAACAGCGATATCTGATAAATGTATATACCCATATACACAGGCAGAGGTTTGCCTGAAGAGCACAGAGGGAAGGAATGCTTTGGTCTAATCCAGGCCATCCCACCACTTTCTTATCCACATGTTCTCCAGATGTTTTCTTCCCCCCCGATGACAGACCTGCTCTGTAGCTGTAGCTCAGATCCCACCGTGTCTCTGGAGCAAGGGCTGCTTCTCCTCCTGGAGGCCCTGCCCTGCAGCCTGTGCCCATCCTGGCCAGGCCCTCGTGGTGGCAGCAGCGGGGGCTCCCTGCGGGCTGACGTGCGGGGAGCAAGCATCCTCCCCTCCTGACTTCAGCTCTGGCCTTGGGGCTCCTCTTGGCCACAGCTCTCCTGCTCCCCGGGGGCTGACAGGCACAGCCCGTCTGTCTGTCCTGAAGCATTAGGGGCTTCTTTGAGTGCTCCCTTCTCCTGCAGCTGGGCCATGCCAGCCCACGCAGGCCCACCCGGGCAAGGACACATGTCAGGAACAATGATGACGTTCATTACCTTTGTCCCAAACTGCTCACACACAGTGAAGACAGCTCAGAGGATGAAGTTTGCTGCTCTGTTAACCAGAGCACTGTCCAGACAGGAGCCATGGATTGGCCAGGACTCTTCCACTGGCAAGGACAGCACATTCTGGGCAGCAGGTTTATTTATACTCCTGATCTAGCTAATAGGAATTTGGGTCCAATCCAAACACTCTTGATATAATAAAGTCTTTAGCCAGAGTTAAGCAGCAGTTCTATGGGCAAGATCAAGGAGGAAGCTGAAATGTTGCTGCTGCAGTTGTCCAGACACCCTGAGTACACAGCATGAATATGTCATGCTCTGGTTATTTACTCCAGCCAGGCTTGCTGGGACCGAGTCATAACCCAAGCAAAGCAAGTCCTTCATCACACTCAAGCAAGTGTCCCATGACAGAGGGTATTAAAAAATCCCCTTTTCCCACCAAGATTATATGAGCACTGACCATCCCAGTCCCACTGCATTATGACAGTTCAGAGAAAGAAGAGAGTCCAGAGAAGCAGCGCTGGCTTGCTCACACAGAGTCCTCCAAGCATGAAACAGAGCACAGCATTCAGGGGACAACAAAACGAACCACACTGCATAAAGCATGGCCACTGACACAAGGCCCTTCCTAGTGATACCTCTGGTTTTTGACGCAAAATTAATCCTTCCCCTTGTTTAATACCATCACAGCTGAGGTCTTGTCTGGACACTGATGACTGAAAGGCTGTGAAATGATTCTAGGTTTTATCCAAGTCACTGGATTTCCCCATGCACTTTTATTCCCAGTCATGCCACATCTGGTATTTTTAGGTACCAAATTTTCATCCCAGGCAGATTGTTTGATGAGAAAGGGAAACCCATCCCCATCTATTACAAAGAATCAACTCTCTGGTTTCCATTCCTACCTAATGTCCTCGCACAGAGGTGAAGCCCAAAGGATTTTAATTTGATCCCAGCCATTCTCCAGAGAAACACTGAAAATTTAGGTACAAACCAAACCTCAAGTACTGTGAGAGATATTGAAATACTGTTCCCCAAAGACAGGTTTTGATACAATCATTTTGAGGAGCCATAAAGGGCCTTCCTAAGAAATCCAAACCAGAGGGATCAGAGGGAGGGGAGCAAAGGGCCCCCAGGGGCCTGGACTGTAACAGGTCACTGCTGGGCACCAGCACACACACGTGATAAATGTCAGCTTAATTCCAGTGAGTTTTAGTTCTTTCACCCAAGGAAAGTGAAAGCCTAGGAGCTGTTAGTCTTTCAGGCACACAGCTACAGGTTTATCAGCTCTCTGAACAGGCAGTGCTGCCTCCTCACAGCATCCTGCCTGGCCTGCACTTCCCTCTGGGAATAGAGGCTCCAATTCCCACAGTCCCCAAAAGAGTTTGGAATGAAAGCTTCTCACCACCTCTGAAATCACCCCACCAACTAACAGCCAAGCATTTAAGTTTCACAATTGTCAGTCTCAGATTTAATGGAAAAACAAATGCAAACAAACAGTGGAATACAAATTAAAAAAGCACCAGGAGGCTTTTCATGGCAAGCATCAGTCTAGCAATCACTCACCTGATACCGGAGGCAAAGTTATGTCTCAAACTGTGTTAAGAGATCTCGTATTTCTGGAGTCAGGTGCTCGACTGCCTTGGCAGCTTCCGTGATCGCTTTCCGGTACATCCCTTTCTTCTTGCGATTAAATCTCAGTTTGAAAAATTCCGAGAAAGGAGAGAGTTTTGAAACAGATAAGAACGAAGTCGTCGGAGAACCAAACCATGACACTTTAGCTTCTCGCCACGAAGGTTCCCCATTCTCCTTCTGGCTGAGGTTTATGTCAAGAACACGTGCCGGCCACCACGGAAACCCGTGAATTTTACCCCAGACAATATCCCCCACTGAAACAGTCCTTCCATCTTCTGTGACACATTTAGACACACTCTGGGTGTGCAGTCTGACTGTCAGTGGTGGCACAATTTTACGCTCATCTTTTGAAGATGAAGAGACGGAGGCATCATCACCAGGCAGAAAGTCAAACAGTTCCGGTGATGTCACTTCTGAACTAGAAGACTTGGATTCATCTAAACTGTCATTGCTACACACTGATAAACTAGAAGAATCTGCTTTTCTTTTACGGTAATTCATGAGGAAAGCCAAGTTATCATGTCCATCTTTACCCTGGGGAAACCTTTTAAAGTCATCATCTTCACCCGAACTGCCTGAAGACATCTCAGCCAAACTTCTGTCGGCGGACTCGTCGTTGTAAAACGCTCCGGGATTGGACTCCCGGCTGTTCTGGAGGACATTGATTTCGTCAATCAGTTCTGCCTTATAAATTGAAACGCTCTGACCATCGTTGATGCGATGGGGCTTCAGGCGAATCTTTGGGGGTGGGACATCCACGCCGGAATGCACGGGCCGCGTGAGCTTCAGTTTTGGAATGGAAGCAAGCTGGCTGCCTGCTGACTTGTCCATTAAACATTTGGTTTGTCGACACTGATCAGAGTCCCTGGTCTCCTCTTGGTCCCCGGCTCCGTTCTGCAGCACTCGCTCCGGACAGAACGGTTTGACCGAGCCATGAACCCGGGAAGGGATTTTTACCACTTCGCCTTTCCCTTGTGGAGTACTGTAGGATATTTTTATAACCGGCGTTCGGTGCACCAGCTCCCCAGAAAACTTGTCCTCCTCCCTCTTCTCTCTTTTGTTCCTTTTCTCCACGTAGTCAGAGTCGCTGTGCTTTTTCTGCTCCTTGTCCTGAACGCTCAGCTTCCTCCTGGTCTTGGCGTTCTGCCGCGGCGCGTTGGCGTCCTCGGGGTTCAGCGTGTTCTTGCACTTCTCGCAGAGCACCTGCCGGGGCCGCAGCCGGATGGTGCTCATGATCAGCCTGCCCGGGTCCCTGTTGCGCGACAGACGCCTCCTCGTCCTCTTGACCGTCCGCGGCGGCGGCTGCGGGACCCACTGGTTGTAGGTGTGCCGCAGCCACAGCGGCCGCGGGAACGGGGCTCCCTCGAAGTAGGGAGGGAAGGGTGGGGGGCCGGTGGGTGCTGGCAGCAGCGGCGGCACCGGCTCCTCCCCGCCGCCCTTGGCGGGTCGCGGCTCCGGTTCTGGCTCGCCCGGCGCGCCATCCCCGCCGTCAGCAGCTCCGTCGGCGCAGGCGCCGGCCGGGGGGTCCTCGTGCCTGGGGAAGGAGGATGGCAGGCAGAACAACCCGGACCTAAATCGGGGTGACAAGGACGGGGAGGGAAAGAAACAGTCAGGAGCTTGGAAAGGCGCTTCTCTGGGAAGCCAAAGATCCCAGCGCCCCGCAACTTCGGTACTGAGAACTCAACGCCTTCTCTTGGCTTTTACGACCCAACAGCCAATTCTGCCACTGAGAAAAATAACAGCAGTGCAGAAATTCCATGAGGTGACCTACTCTTCTCCCAGAAAAGGCACAGGGATCAAAACCTCTGATTCTATGAACTCTTTGCACAGAGTTTTGCTCTAAGAAGTTGTAAGTTTTATCCCACAAAGCAGTTTACTGCATCAGCAGGCTGGCAAGGCTGGAGGAGGGATGTGTAGCCTAGGGAGCTATGAAACCGCCCTTCTCACTGTACATGCATGGCTGATTTTCCAGTTCTTCATTCTAAGCCTGAACACCTTGACTCGGGTGGGTAACTCGCACAGGTTCACCAAGACTCAGCTCTGCTCCTCTTCCCTGGTCTCTCCAAGTTCAGCTGTATTTGGTAACATAAGGCACCCACTACTCCTTCGGAACAGCAGGGTTAACAATGATGATACTCTGTCCTTCAATACCAAGTCTTATTACAAGCCACCAAAGTACAGACACAGTATCTTGCCTGGATATTGGCAAAAGCAAATCCTCAGAAATGCTGAAACTCACAACTGCAATTCATGTCTCCAAAATTTATGAATTTATGCCCTTAGCCTGGCATTGGAAATATTACGGTAACACAGCAGTGGGACAGATTCTACCCTGAAACACTGACTCCGAGTGGGCAATGCTTGCTGCCTTGGCTTTCCAGAGACACTTCTGCAGAGAACACACTGTCAGTGAAGTGTGGGGGCTTTTCAAATAACAACAAAATGTTGTATAGGAGAGTTACGAAGAGGAATGGAGATGGGATGGAAAGGAATGGAGAACAGGTACAGACCAAATACCAGTGGGTTTTGGATTCTACCTTCCCATTCCCCTCCTTGCCAGACACGGCTTTCTTTCCGATCACCAGGACGGAAGGACGCTCCTGAGGCAAGGCAGGAGCGTCTTGGTGGTGTCACAGAGAAGGACACTTTGGAAAGTGTAGCAGAGGGCACTGAAGAGCAGCTGGAGCATCCACTCAGTGCCACACCCCTCACCAGGAGCAGCACAATGCCACTTCTGTGGGTTTCCCGACCAAGAGAAGCCTCCAAAGTCCTTCCCCATTACTGAAAAAGTGCAACAACCTACTGTTAAATGACAGTTTAACTGGGAAAGGATGAAGCTGTTGAAATCACGTAATTTGAAACAAAATATTTTTGTTCTAAGAGGCTTTTTTAAAAGAGATGACCAAGAATATAGGTGTCATTAAATGGCAAGCCAGAAAGCCAGTACAGTTTGTAGAGCCAGACAGATGTCAGCACCATTCGTAATCCAAAGTGAGACCATTTCTGAATGAAATGATGGCTATAAATTATGGTTATTTTATGCAGTGAGATTGCATGACTTGGTCACAACAGAAAACTGCTCCTCATGTAGACACAAGCCCACTTGCCCTGTTCAGGTCACTGAACCCTCCAGACTGGCATGGAGCTCCTCAGCCGGCAGAAGTGGAGCACCCAAAGGTTCACTCACAGGATGGTTTGTGCCTGTAGCATTAATGTGCCAGCACACTGTAACCCCACTGGGCTGGACACGGCCTCTGTGCCACGGAGCAGGCCCCAGGCCAGTGCCCTCCCCAGCTGGCGCCCTGTGCCAGGCACCAGCTCCGCAGGGAGGCCTCCCTGGCCTTACAAACACGGGGACAAACTGCTCAGTAGGGCCTGTTGGGATAGGACAAGGGGTGATGGCTTCCCACAGCCAGAGGGCAGGGTTAGATGGGATCCTGGGAAGAAATTCTTTCCTGGGAGGGTGGGCAGGCCCTGGCACAGGGTGCCCAGAGCAGCTGTGGCTGCCCCTGGATCCCTGGCAGTGCCCAAGGCCAGGCTGGACACTGGGGCTGGAGCAGCCTGGGGCAGTGGGAGGTGTCCCTGCCATGGCAGGGGGTGAAACAGGATGAGCTTTAAGGTCCCTTGCAATCCAAGCCATCCTGGGATTCTGTGATTAAAGCAGCAGGAAATACGGCTGATGGGATTTCACCCTGCCTGTAATCCCCCTTTCTGGGGCAGCTGCAGCCAACTGGACTTGGTTACCTTAATCCAGTCTCCACTTGGTACAGGAGATGCCATCCTCCTTTATTTATATCCCTGCATAATTAAAACCCAACTTTTAAAGCTCAATTGCAGCAAAACTACCAAATCTTGTTACCAGAAACACTGTAACTGTATTTAAATCTCTACTTGAGCATGCACACTACGGAGGTCACTTTGAGCACAGCCAATTTATGGGAAGCAAGGAACTGCCAGTGACTGGGCAGGCCCCGGTGCTGCTGCATCATCCAGGCTGGGGCAGGAAGGGACACGCATAGGAGGGACACGAGCACTTTGTTCTGCAAATAATTCCCCAGAGGTTGGAAGGTCAGGCATGACTGTTCCCCACATCCCCCCCATTCCTAAAGGCACAGGGGGCAGGCAGGGCACAGGCTGGGCATGGGCAGGCTGGGGATGGGCAGGCTGGGCACGGGCAGCCTGTTCTGCCCACGGGCTGAGCCCCTGCAAACCCGGGCAGGTGGTTCGGGGTTCAAACCTGCACCTGCCTTTGTGGCAAAATAACAGAGGTGTCCAGCCAGGACCTGGATGGGCAGGGGTGCCCCGGGTGCTCAGGGTGGCAGACCTTCCTCCTGCTCAGCTCCCCACAGCGCTCACTACAGCTTAGGAGAAATAATCTCGGCATTACAGATTGTCTCTGTTGGAAGAGACCTTAAAAATCACCCACTTCAATTCTCCTGCCCTGGGCTGGATGTCTTTCCTTAGACAAGTTGCTCCAAGCCCTGTCCAAGCTGACCTTGAACACTTTCAGGGATGGGGCAGCCACAATTAAGTAAAACAGATTCATCTACTGTGTGATGCTGAAACCACTTTAAACCACAAAAGAAAGCTGAAGAACTGCCATACAGGCCCTCCTTCTGTTTTGGGGCAATCTCCTCTTCCTGTGCAGGTGTAACACCCTGCTCTGGCGGCTGCTCTCCTGCCAGGCCCATCTCACTGCCCCGGGGGTACAGGCAGAGCATGTGTGACCCCTGCACAGGGACAAGCTGGTGGGACACAGCTCCATCAGCCAGGCTGCAGCAGGAGCAGAAACAGCTCTGCCACATATCCATTTCAGGCACTCCAAGTTCAGCACCAAGTGGATAAATTCCTGCTGCCTTTGGGACACATCCTGACCTTCACCTTCCAGTCACTGCCAGACTCTTGTGCTCTGCTGCAGGATGAACAAGATCTCTCCTCCCCTCCACACCCCAGACCTGGGATGACTGCAGTGCTCGCTCCAAGTCCCCAGGGCCCACCAGGAGCCAGGCACCTGCGTCACACAGAGTCCCCTCCTGACAGCCACGAGCAGAGGCTGTGGCTCTCACCTGGTGCTGGCCTGCCCTGCCATGGGCAGCACAGGCCAGCCAGTGCTCGGCACCACCACGGGCAGGACACGGCGCCAGGGCACGGCCACAGAACCAGCACTGACCCCTGGGGACAGCCCCGATGCTCGGAGGGCATCCACTGCCCTCCCACCTAGCACAGATCAGGGTCACCACTGACAGGGCTGGGGCAGCACCGGCCTGCAGAGGTGCCTTAAAACACACATCTGGCTGTTTCTTGGACCCACTGGCACCAGAGAGAGGAAGAAAGATGAAAAAAATAATGGAGAAAGGTTAGGGTGAAAGAAAACAGGTAAAAGAAGTACCACTGCAGAGGAAGACGACTGAAATGTGAGAAGGCACAAACAGCTGGTTTAGGGAGCTCGAGGGACACCAACTGCTCAGGCTGGCACCAGACTCCAGGGTGGGTTTATGGACTCTGCACAGCGTTAGGTGCCTGAATGCTTTTGAAAATCTGGCTTCAATTTTCCGGGATAGCCACGTGAAACTAAATAAACGACAAAAATGAAGCTCAGAAGTCTGGCTCCGCACATCTCATAGGATGGATTAGAGGTGAGGCTGCTGTGCTCCCACGCAGCCCCGACGTGTCCCTTCCCCAGCAGACAAAAAGCTGCCCCCGACAGGAGCAGAGCCCCGCACAGCCGGAGCCGCCCCGCTGCCAGCAAAGCCCCTCGGAGCCGGGGCAGGTGTGAGCTCGGGCTCCCGCCGCGCAGAGCCGCGGCCGGCGGGGCCCTGCTCCCAGAGCTGCCCCTCTCGGCTCCGCAGAGCCCGG